>OX578147.1:128287321-128887321 GCA_951213105.1 Amaurobius ferox
TTAGATAGATAGAGAGACAGATAGACAGATATATATATATATATATAGAGAGAGAGAGACAGGTAGACAGATAGATATAGATATATAGAAAGAAGAACAGGGAAAAAAGAAAGAGAAATGTGAAAAAGAGAGAGGAGCGAGAGAGTGGAGAGAATGTGAAAAAAGAGGAAAATATAAGCCATTAGAGGGAGGAAAAGGAGAAGAACAAAATATAGAAAAAAAGAAGTGATAGAGAGATTGGAAAAGGAGACAAAGATCATTCCAAAAGTGTTCGAAATGTGTTTAAGAAAGCTATATTTTACATAATTTACATATTTTAAAATTTTATTACTTATAAAAAAATTTTATTTATAAAAATTACATATTTTACATAAATATAACAGAAATAATTAAACAAAATATTTTTATTTTACCGGTTCTAGAAAGTTAGGAATGTATGTTAATCTTCTAGAAAGTTGGGAATGTAGATTGTCTTTATAGACTAGAGAGATCCATGCGAGTAGTGATGTTATTCAACCGGTTTCCGGAAACTGGTTGTTAAAGGATGAATGAATTCTTAAATGAATGAATTCTTTTCCGGAATATATATGTTAGTCATAATTTATTGATGTTTTTTTGTATAAATTTTCCCGTGGGCAAAAAATGTTTCAACCCCCAAACATGGTTACTGTTAACCTCTGGGTCCGTCGTGTGGTCTGGGTCTTCAACCCCCAAACATGTAGGGCGCGATAGCCCAGTGGTTACGCACGGGAATTGCACTCGTTAGATTCGGGTTCGATTCCCTCCGCTGCCAAAACTGCCGCCGTGTTCACGCGGAGTACGATCACGTTAAACATGTGGGTTCGTAAGTCCTTCCGAGAGGTTGGTGGTAGGGGAAGGAGGGTACGGTCCCTGTAGATGTCTCCCCCACTGGGTTCCGGTCTAAATTGGATGACACTTCCCGGCCGTCCAAACAGTTACCTTACATCTTTCTGGTAGGTCAGACGGTCTGGATCTCAACAACAACCCCGAAACATGTGTTGTTTGTGTGTTTGTCAATCGCAATAAATTTCGCCGAAAACCGGCCGCTAACAAATTGGAATGACGTTGCATACGAGAACATAATAAACATTATCTGTTCGATTTAGAAACACAGCCTCTACATATATTCCTCTTATCGCAGGCTATTATCTATTTATAAGGGTTATATGCTAGTCAAAGTGCAATGAAACCGTCCTTGGGCTTGCGACCGGTCGTCCGACCTTGCAATTAAATCCGCGCTTTCGACGTGACTTTCAAAGCGAAGGTTCGCAATAATTGGTAAGCTAAAAAAACACAAAACAAGACAAGTTGTAGTTTAAGAAATGAGATAAAGGTTATTTGATACTCGGAAACCACGCCGTATGAAATATAATAAATAGAAATCTTGCTCAGAGCATATAGCATATGTAGAAAAAATGTTTTTTGCTTTTAAAGTATAAAATTTTATCCGCCTCCTGCAAAAATTCCTGGTTACAGCTCCGGAGTCAGTCTACCCTATATAGCTCCTTGACATTTAGAGTCCGTAGAATATCTTATATTCTACGAACTGACAGTTACAAAATTAGGGAGTTGGACTTGAACATCATATAATCCTCCGTCATGCTCATCGATGCAGAGCCTGATTACCGAAAGGCACGGTATAATCACATGTTTCCCTTCAAAAGATTCAAAGGGCCCCCACATTGCAACCCCGATATATACTTTTTTTTAAATGTAAGTTATTAGTCAAATAGTGAAGTTAAATAGTATCTTGCCTGTACAGGCAAACACAGAAATATGTTGGTTGTCTGAGCCCAAATTTGTATTGCCTATATATATATATATATATATATATATATATATTTACATTTAAATATTAAACTGTTAACGAAAAAAGGTAGAATGGGAGTTAATATTTAAATTAGAACTAATTGCAAAAGTAAACATGGACCACGCGTGATTAAATAATAAAATGGACTATGATTTAGGAATTTTGGTACAGGCAAACAGTATACGAAAATCTGATGTGGGCAGCGCATGGTTTTCCCTGCAGACTCATATTCATGTTCTCTTTATTTCTTCAACAATTCATTAAATTGAGTTTAATTGCATAAAGTAATACCAATAATTATTTAAAATTACACAAAATTTGTACTTTTAATTCAATATTCGTTTTCATTTGGATTTATTGTCAAAGGCGATGTAGCGAAAATACGAAAAAACTAAAATATCTTGAGAACGGCTAGTTCTAGTACCATGGGGTTAGTCTTCATATTTTTATCGTTAAAAATTACATATAAAACAAGCATTTAATGGATATATTTGAGCATACGTAGCCCTTTATTTTAGATTTTGACGATTTTTGCGGGCTTTTTCGCAAAAAAAAGACAGGTTATTTATTCCAAATCGTACCAAACTCTAATCAGCACCAGAATAACCCACAGAAGACTTATCTACCAAATTTTGTGAAATTCGGTCCATTATAGTTTTTCAGCTACGGTGGATATAGGAAATTTTTGGGGGCCATTTCGCTGAAAAAAAAGGCGGATTCTTTTATACCGATCGTACCCAAAACTAATCAGCACCAGGGTCACACACAAGTGAATTTATACACAAGTGAATTACCTACCAAATTTTATGAAATTCGGTCCAATAGTTTTTGAGTTAGAGTGGATACGTATATTGAACAGATAGACACACATACAGACGTCGCGCCAAAAATAGTGTTTTCATGTTTTAGTGGTCCCAAAACGTGTAGATTCGTAGAAAACTCGAGTTGGGATTTTCGGCATGATTCCAATACTTTCCCTATACATTATATACCATATATTGCAGCGAAAGTAAAAATCAGTTTATTGATGAGAACTGTTAGTTGACCAGGGCAATGAGGTAATAGAATTTTTCGATCACTGACGAGTGCATGGGGAATTTCTTGCGCCATGCTCACAAAATCAAAATAGGGCCCCCAAATGGGGCTGAGCTTCCCCTAAATGGGTTGGTTATCAGGCCCTGTCAATGTAGTTCATTCCATTAAGAGCAATACTTTTTAACTGTTGATATATTATAATGACAATTGTGCTATACCTCTTCTTTTATTATTATGTTCTTTTTATTTAACAGTATATTTCGAATTTTATTTATGACTAGCTGTGCACCCGTTCTTCGTACGATGTAAATAGACTTAATTCAAAATTTTCAGTGAACTTTTAATATTGAGTCTTTCTTTTCGAAATTTTACGATAATTCTCACAAAAAGAAAAGAAGTGATTTCTGCCGTGCTGAGAGAGTAAACAGACAGACAATCCTGAAAAATAGTTGTTTCAAGGAAAACGTAAATGTTTAAATCGAAAGTAACATTTAAACAACTGTAAGCGGAAAACCTTATTCTGTTAACCTTCAAAATTTGAAGCTGAAGAGATAAAGCTTTCTGTCTGAGACGGCATTAATGGGCTGCACGTGTTGCTTTGCTTATGTTTTTAATCTTCCTATAAAAAAGCCCGGGTTTCATTAGAAAGTCTTTCATGAAGGCTTCTTTTCTTTACTAGCATATATATATATATATATATATATATGCGCAATGCAGCATTTTCCTCATTATACGAAATATATTAAAATAAGATAGAAATAGGATTCAAATGGAATAAAAAATGGATGGGAAGGCTAATGGGATGGCAATATGGTAAAAAAGCCTAAGGGGGGGGGGGATTGTGACCCCTTAAATCCCCGGTTTCAGCATGCTGCTAGGCCGCGGCACACTCCCGGTATGGCAACAATTCCCGTAGCACTTCTCCAATGTATGTACTTCGAAAGAATAGACCTTGATTTCCAAAGGAGTAAAGAAAGAAGAAATTATACCTAATTCCCATAGAACGCTGTCATGATCCAAAGAACAATATGGAATAAGAATTCATCCTTCCCCTTCGTTATTTTAAACAGTCATAAGCCATACTAAGTTTCACATACTCTTATATCAAGCCATAACAACATTCAGTTGTTTCTTCTTTCAACATGAGTGAAAGTAGTTGTTATAAAATCTTGATCCAAATCTTTATTTCTTGTCGTTGCCATTTTGTCATTGCAAACTTCCATGATTTCATGTACTTGTGAATATTTATTTTTGTAATGATTATCTAGTTGACGCTTAAAAATGCTTTAGGATACTTTTGTCGCAACGCTTCCCCTATGACAAACACATTAGACTTTTTTAGCGTATTGTCCGTTAGCCTTCCTATCCATTTTTTATTCCATTTGTATCCTATTTATATCTTATACATATATATATATATACTGCTGAACAATTGCTGAGGACGGATAACACTATCACGCATAGCAACGCCAAAATGAAAGGAAGCAAAATGTGAAAAATTAGAATAAGTGCGGAATACTGTAAGAAGAGGTGTGCGTTTTCATTTCCACGCCTGTTCGTCACGTGATAGCGCTGATAAGAGATTTAAAGGATTTGACGCGTATAGACAGTTGTTGTTCCAAGTGAAAGTTTTACGTGAAATATTTAATTGATGAACTTGAAGTTTTCGGTATGTCTTCTCGATATCACTTAGATGATTAGATGATTTTACGCGTCGCCGTATTATTTGAAAGATCGAAGAAGGGCGATAAATAACAGATGTTGCCAGGGGGTGCGACATCACCCACAGCGTTGTTTCACGGCTGTGGCAAGCATTTAAAACAACTGGAATGTGTAGCAAGCGTCACAGGAGAGGTCGTGTTAGAAGTATGACGCCTGCAAGAGACAGGTATATTGTCCTATCGGCAAAAAGGGACCGGGGGACCACAGCTCAGTAGGTGGCAAATCAGTTTCTTGCTACCACAGGACAGTGGATCTCCCGAAAAACTATAGCCAGATGTTTGGGAGAAGGAGGACTATACGCCCGCAGACCTGTTGTGTCTGTCACATTGTTCAGACTGCACCGTACCGCCCGTTTGCAATGGTGTCGTAAGCATCGCAATTGGACCGAAGAGGACTGGGCTTGCGTACTATTCTCAGATGCGAGTAGGTTCAGTCTGTCATCGGACTGTAGACGCCAACTGATCTGGCGTGAGAATGGTACTGCTTATTGTCCAGAAAATATCCAGGAAAGGGACCTATATCCGACATGCAGTATCACGGTATGGGCCGGCATCATGATCAATGGCCACACGTCCCTATATGTTGTTGCAACTGGGACTATGACCGGAGAACGATACATTGATGAAGTTATGCTGCCTCATGTTCGCCTTTTCCGTGGTGCTGTCGGTGATAAATTTGTTTTCATGGACGACAACGCACCCTGTCATCGAACACTCGCTGTTCAGAATTGTCTAGTCAGCGAGGGTATTCAATGCCTCGTACGGCCAGCACGTTCCCCAGATCTAAACCCCATTGGAAATGTTTGGGATACTTTAGGGAGGTGACTTTCTGATCGAAAATATCTTCCAACAAACAAGAACACACTCATCCGTGCACTGACAGAGGAGTGGGATAACTTGCCTCAACAGCTGCTGGATAATGTTGTGCAAAGCATGACACGACGTGCGGAATATTGCATCGCACTCCACGGTGGACATATCCCGTACTGACACCTTTCTCAAAGGTGCTTACTGTCGTTCATATGCATTTTTCCATTTCTCCGTACACAGCATCAAATGAACATTTTTTTCTTTCAGATGTTTCAAAATATTCTGTATTTTTCAGAACAGTAAATGATCGTTATTTTAATGTTCGAACAGTGTGGCAACAATATTTTATCCTGCTGGGTCTCCACCCCCGCTTAATGTTGTGCTACATTGGAATTTGTGATCCGTCCATAGAAAATGTCCAGCAGTGTATATATACATATATATAATATCTAGCAGGAATAAAATTATAATTCTAAAAATTTAATAATTAAAAAAGTATTTCATAAAATTGCGCTGTACAGTTGCTAACTTCAAAAAACACAATACATGATAAAATTGCAAAGAAAGAAGAGGCAATTGACTTCATATTGCTAAAACAGTTGGCGGAAGAGCGATTGTGAACTCTTCTTAGTCCCGATTATAACTTGCTACTAGGCCATAGCACACTCTCGGACGCCAGAATATGAATTAGCAAATGCCACGAAATGTCTTCATAAAATCGGACATAAGACAAGCATGAAGCCACAAAAATTCTATAGAAATTTTGGACAAAACAGGACATTAATCTATAATAACTCTATATACTACACACTACCGACACACACAACCATCATCAAGACATCAGCAACTTCGTTTCTTCTTAATCTACCATCATATGTCCACTTTCCGAAATTCAATCTTATTTGTTAAATGGTTTTCTCTTCTTTTAACCTCGTTGCCATTTACAAAATTTCAATTCTTACCCTGGCAAAAATCCCAACACACCATAATCCTACAATATGTATATAATATCTTTTTTATTTTCTTCTTGCTCATTGATTTCTTTATTATGTTTTATACGTTTCCCTATTTTATCTTCTGTAGTAGTACTGCGTAATATTCCGTTTGTTTCGAGTACAATTCCTTTACGTGACGTAATACGAATTTTCTTGGGTATTGCTGCATCATTGCCTAATCTTTTTTTATTCTATCACATTCAAAAGTAATTAAATCATTATTTCTGTATAATTGATTTAAAATTATATTTCTGTATATACTTATATGTATATTCGAATTCCATTAAATAAGAAAGTTGTATTCAAAATTAAAATCGTTTCTTTTATCATATATTGTGAAATGTCTAGCAGTATTTTCATTTTCTATTATATTGAGGTTAAGGAAATGTAAAGTATCCGGATTTTTTCTTTGATTTTTAATTAAATAAAAATCTTTTGGACAAAAATCAAATTCTATTTCTTGATTGAGGTTATTTGACCCCGTCACCACATCGTCAACGTATCTTAAATACACTATATCGTTATTAATGTGGGGATTGGTTTCATAGTGGCATAGGTATATGTCCACCAATAATGATGAACATGCACCTCCCATAGGTATTCCTCTAAATCTGTTGATAATAATTCAGTCCTTCATATAATATATTTTCTAATATCACTATTTGAATTAATGTCCTGTAAACAACATTGATCTCTACGTTCCTTTTTAATTACTATTCCTCGTATAACTTCATATTCCTCGTATAAAAGACATACTTACGAGCATATCAGATCGCCTATATTTACAATCATATGATTTTAAAGAGTTATTTAATAAATTAGATATAAAAAATTTGAAAAAAATCCTATTGAAGGTATACAAGAATATGAATTAAAAAGGAACATAGAGATCAATGTTTACAGGACATTAATTCAAATAGTGATATTTGAAAATATATTATATGACGGAATGAATCTTTATCAACAGATTAGAGGAATACCTATGGGAGGTGCATGTTCATCGTTATTGGTGGACATATATCTATGCCACTATGAAACCAATGTCCACATTAATAACGATATAGTGTATTTAAGATACGTTGACGATATGGTGACGGGTCAAATAACCCCAATCAAGAAATATAATTTGATTTTTATCCAAAAGATCTTTATTTAATTAAAAATCAAAGAAAAAATCCGGACACTTTACATTTCCTTGACCTCAATATAATAGAAAATGAAAATACTGCTAGACATTTCACAATATATGATAAAAGAAAAGGTTTTAATGTTGAATACAACTTTCTTATTCAATGGAATTCGAATATACATATAAGTATATGCAGAAATATAATTTTAAATCAATTATACAGAAATGATAATGTAATTACTTTTGAATGTGATAGGATAAAAAAAGATTATTGCTTAATAAGGCAGGCAATGATACAACACAACCCAAGAAAATTCGTATTACGTCACGTAAAGGAATTTTACTCGAAACAAACAGAATATTACGCAGCATTACTACAGAAGATAAAATAGGGAAACGTATAAAACATATTAAAGAAATCAATGAGCAAGAAGAAAATAAAAGAAGACATTATATACATATTGTAGGATTATGGTAAGCTGAGATTTTTGCCAGGGTAAGAATTGAAATTTTGCTAACGGCAACGAGGGCAAAAGATGAGGAAACCATTTAACAAATAAGATTGAATTTCGGAAAGTGGACATATGATGGTAGATTAAGAGGAAACGAAGTTGCTGATGTCTTGTTGATGGTTGTGTGTGTTGGTAGTGTGTAGTATATAGAGTTATTATAGATTAATTTCCTGTTATGTCCAACATTTCTATAGAATTTTTGTAGCTTCATGCTTATCTTATGTCCGATTTTATGACGACATTTCGGGACATTTGCTAATTAATATGCTGGCGTCCGAGAGTGTGCCATGGCCTAGTAGCTAGCTATAATCGGGACTAAGAAGAGTTCACAATCGCTCTTCTGAGAACTTTTTTGGCAATATGAAGGCAATTGCCTCTTTTTTCTTCGCAATTTTGTCATGTATTGTGTTTTTTGAAGTTAGCAGCTGTACAGCGCAATTTTATGAAATGCTTTTTAAATTATTAAATTTTTAGAATCATAATTTTATTCGTTCTGGATATTATATATATGTATATATACCTTGCTGGACAATTGCTAAGGGCGGATCACAAATTGCAATGTAGCACAACATTAAGCTGGGGTGGAGGCACAGCAGGATAAAATATTGTTGCCACACTGTTCGAACATTAGAAGAATGATCATTTATTGTTCTGGGAAATACAGAAGGTTTTGAAACATCTGAAAGGAAAAATGTTCATTTGATGCTGTGTACAGAGAAATGGAAAAATGCATATTAATGACAGCAGGAACGACATATGAACGACATATATATATATATATATATATATATATATATATAAAATATATATACATGTGTGTTCTATTTGATTAAATACTTGGACCTGACGAAAAGTTTTTTCAAAATGAACAATTCATTTTTTTAGGCCTAGTGCTTATCCACGTGTATAGCTTTAATGCTTGGATTTTATTTGTTTTTCAATTATCGAATCCATTCCATTAATATTTGTTGATTATCTTTAGTTTGATGACTAGCAATTTGCATTTTTTCCATTTGATTGATGTTCCTCTATTTAATACTTCTTATTATTATGTAGGCATTTTTTAAAGATTTTAGAGTTGCAACTTCTGTCTATTCTATCATTGGATTTTCACACTATTATATATATATATATATATATATATATATATATATATATATATATATATATATATATAAAAATTGAAGGATTTTAATCGAAAATTATGCATAAACTACAGTATGTACAAAAAAACCCATCTCTAGCATATCTGTTACAAATGAGTAACTATAGGCCAAGACTAAGGATAAGGATAGAAGGTAACATATCACTATAATGGAAAGGGGGATGAGAAGAATAATAGGATTCAAAAATCACAATTAAAGTATATAAAAGTAAATAAAAATAAAACTCGGCAATATGAGAATAGGCAATAATAAACAGCTCAGGATAAGAGATTAAGAATAGAGAACAAGCAATTGAAACTACACAAAAAATGGCGGTTAGTTCGAAATTGCATTCTCATCAGGACAGCCATACAATTCGAATTAAAACCGATATAATAGCCAGTTTCTGACAATGGCGATAGTATTTAACTATAAACACCATTGGAACTGTCTACTGGCTAGTGGAAGGAGAAAATAAATCAATTGAATTATACAATTATGAAAAACAATACCTCCTTGTACAGAAATGGGAAAATTCAAGCATAGCACCACCACGTGTAAGATAAACTAGTGACTGAGCATTTCACCTCACTTCGTCAATGCGAGTGGGCACCGGAGTGAATACAATTGAACGATTCATAATATGTATGGAGACTTTCAAAAATAGTAATCAGTATAGGACTCAGGACAAGAGGAAAATAGTCATTCGAAAATAGTAAACAGTATTAGACTCAGGCCAAGTGGTAAGTGAGGTGATAAGAAAGGGTGAATTTTCAAAAAAGAGTTAACCAATCAAAGATAAATGATGCATGTGTAAAATTATTACGTGGTATATTTGAAATTATTAATAATATTATTTACAAATACTTCCGGATATTGGTAATTTTGACAAATGCGTTTAAGTTTATTGATGTGTAGAAAGTGAAACTGAGGATCAGAAAGACGATGTATTCGAAATAGCTGGTTTAAAATGATGTTTCTAAACAATTGAATAGAATTACAAGATTGATATGATAGCAGCTTTATGATAGAGAAGTTGTAAGAATCTTTTTTATCATATAGATTGGTGATAACATGATTATTGAGGGTATCTAATTTTAGGTCTAAAAAATTAACAGTTTGACTAACGCAAGGCTCATTAGGAATTAATTCTAGGTTAGACGGGTAAAAATCAATATTAATGGGATAGGAATTATCAATGATAATACAAATTAAGTCGTCAACATATCTATATATAATATATGAATTAGAGTTAAAATGACATTCATGATAATAAAGATATAAGTTAGCGAGTATACTACTACTACAGCCACCTTGTGGTACACCAGATGTTTGTAAATAAATGTTATTACCTTGGATAATATAATTGTTGTATAACACAAAGTGCAAGAGAATAGGAAAATTTTTGACATTAAAAGCAACATGATTGGATGATATATAGTCATGATAAAGAGAGATAATAACTTTATGTAAATCTTTAATGACAATATTATTAAATAGGTCTTTAAAATCAAAGGTTTGGAAACCAAGAATTTGTGGAAACTTGCTAAGGTGATTAACTAAATCAAAACTATTGTTCAAAATGAAATATCCTGAATTCCTGAATTTAAGAGATTCATTAATTCGATTTAAACAGTTAAGCAAGTACTTACTAGCTGTAGTGGTAAAGGTATTATGTCCACAAGTGACTGTTCTAAAACTGAGAGGTGATTTGTGGAATTTAGGAACCAAAGTAACATAAGGAAATTTAAAATACTTACAATTAATATTTAATTGTGTATATAATTTTAGCATTTTAGTTTTGATTTGGATAGACTGATTATTAATGGGTTTAAAAATTTGATTATTTCTTAAGTAATTCTGTAACAGAGAAACATAATATTTTTTACAAATGATGGCATAATTATTAGAAGCTTTATCTACATAAGTTATGACAAAATGTTGTTGTAGTTCTTTGATAGCAGAAAGGAGTTGTTTATAATGATACCTAGGCTTCGTTAATTTAATGTTTATAATAAAATTTTTAAGTAGATATAAGGTAGTATACTTCCATAGATTGAATGCTTCAATAGGAATAGAATGTGAACAAGCAAGTTGATATATGAATTTATCAAAATCAAATGATAGAGACTGAAGAAGTTGTTTAGGGTGATGGCAGAATGGAATGCGAAATTTAGACCCTTTATTCATAAAATCCCTAAGTATATCATCCTGAACTATACTGAGATCCCCAGTAATAATGTGACCATGAGTGGAGTTGACAAAAGGGGCAAGATTTTGATTGCTGCATACACATGATGTAAGATCATCGGAGTTTAATGTCCTGGAAACTTCATTGTAATTATAAATTGTTCTACCAATTGGTAAATTATATTTAAATGATTTTTGTATTTTGATATCATTTACTGGTAACAAGTACTGATGTTTTGCAAATAAATTATTGAAGTTAAGAGAATTAAGAATAGGGTGTTTAAAAGAAATAACACAGTAAGCTATTTTAGTATGTGGATTTGGTGTATGGAGTAGGTGGTAATTTAAGAAATTTGTACGAGACAGAAGCAAATCAAAAAATAAATGTTTAAAATGCTCATGAGTTAATTTTAATTTTAAAAAATTATTATAAACAATACTTAATTTGTTTTTTCTGACTTTATATAACCATGTTCTAACAGGTAGAAAATTGAAAGTTTGAGAATAATTATATTGTAATTTCAAAATGTCTGCTTTGTAATCAATAGTTTTACTTAAGTTACTTTTTCCTTTGCCACGCTTATATCGCTTTTTATTAGGAGTTGATGACTTTGAATAATGAAAAAGATGTTTATATACTGAAGATTTATGAGAATTGTATTCAAAACTATTGTTAACAACATTATTATTATTATAAATTTGATTTAAGCCAAAGGGGAAGAGAGTTTTATATTTTTTATATATATATATATATATATACATATATATATACATATATATATATATATATATATATATATATATATATATATATATATATATATATATACATATATATATATACATATATATATATACATATATATATATATATATATATATATATATATATATATATATATATATATATATACAGGGTGTCCAGAAAGTTCCGAAACAGCGCAATATCTCAAAAAATCTGATGTGGGCAACACATGACTTTCCTTATATAATGTAATGAATTTACTACTTTTACAGTAAAAAAATAGGATTTTCTTGTAGTAGATACTAATATTATTTCCAAGATATTGAATTTTCGACAATTAGTCGTCATTTTCATTGATTTAGCGTCATTTTTATCCATTTGGCGAGATTTTCGTTAATTTGGCAACATTTCAAAAAAGTCGCCAAGTTGGCGACATTCCGCCAAATTCGTCGCCAAAATCTCGCCAAGCATTATGCACTAAGAAATAAGTTTTTCTTAAAGCAGATAAATGACTATTGGCGTTCAAATACAAAAGTATTATTCAAAGTATCTATTTTCAAGAATGGAATGAGCTAGATCCACGAGAAGGATGTCACTCAATTTATCGCATGGTATTACATATGAAAAGTAAACATGTTTCTCAATAGGAAATATTTTTCTTTTTATTTTATATGACTTTTTGATAATTTTTTTAAAAAATGTACAATATCTCGAGAACGGTTCACGTTAGCGTTCTAAAATTTATGTCAATCGTTTTCTAATGAAAAATTACATAAGAAATGTCTATTTGCGTAACTTTATTAGTGGTTTTAATTTTTTGACGATTTTTTCAAAATTTCATTCGAAAATTCAGGGGGGTTCTGAACATTCGATTGCGTATAAAAACAATAGGCTTCCAGTGTTTACGGATTGTGATTTTTGTACCAAATTTGGTTCAAATCGGTCCATTCGTTCGTCAGTTATCGTCTCCACAGACTCACTGACACACACACACACATACACACATACTTTCACACACACACACACACACACACACACACAGACATCACTTCAAAAATGTTTGATTCGTGATCAGGGATGCTTGAAACGTGCTCTCCCGTCGAAAACTCGAATTCGAATTTTCGACCCCGTCACAATACTTTCCTTATACATTATGTATATAAGGAAAGTAAAAATACACTTCGGATCAAAAAATAAAAAACACGTATTCAATATTTATAGAAAAGCTATGCAATGATACCAAAATTGACCCTCTCCTGGGGGGAGAGGGGTGGGGCAACATTGAAATTTTACAATGGGAACCCCATTTTTACTTTCCTTATATACATAATGTATAAGGAAAGTATTGTGACGGGGTCGAAAATTCGAATTCGAGTTTTCGACGGGAGAGCACGTTTCAAGCATCCCTGATCACGAATCAAACATTTTTTAAGTGATGTCTGTGTGTGTGTATGTGTGTGTGTGTGTGTGTGTGTGTGTGTGTGTGTGTGTCAGTGAGTCTGTGGAGACGATAACTGACGAACGAATGGACCGATTCGAACCAAATTTGGTACAAAAATCACAATCCGTAAACACTGGAAGCCTATTGCTTTTATATGCAATCGAATGTTAAGAACCCCCCTAAATTTTCGAAGGAAATTTTGAAAAAATCGTCAAAAAATCAAAACCACTCATAAAGTTACGCAAATAGACATTTCTTATGTAATTTTTCATTAGAAAACGATTGACTTAAATTTTAGAACGCTAACATGAACCGTTCTCGAGATATTGTTCATTTTAAAAAGAAAAAAATTATCAAAAAGTCATATAAAAAAAAATTCCTATTGAGAAACATGTTCACTTTTCATATGTAATACCATGCGATAAATTGGGTTACATCATTATCGTGGAACTAGCTCATTCCATTCATGAAAAAATATACTTTTAGTAATACTTTTGTGTTTGAACGCCAATAGTCATTTATCTGCTGTAAGAATAACTTATTTCTTAGTGCATAACGCTTGGCGAGATTTTGGCGACAAATTTGGCGGAATGTCGCCAACTTGGCGACTTTGTGAAATGTTGCCAAATTAACGAAAATCTCGCCAAATGGATAAAAATGACGACTAATTGTCGAAAATTTAATATCTTGGAAAGAATATTAGTATCTACTATAAGAAAAACCTACTTTTTTTTACTGTAAAAGTAGTAAATTAATTACATTATATAAGGAAAGTCATGTGTTGCCCACATCAGATTTTTTTATTGCAGATTTGGATTCTCCAGAAAAAATTACGTACATTTGACCTACGATTTTTGCTCCCACACACGGCGCTATAATCGAGAAAAACGGAAGTGGGGAATGTCTCGGGAAATACACTTCGAATAGAAAAATAAAAAATTACGTGTTCAATATTTTAAAAAAAACTATCCAATGATGCTAAAATTGACCCCCCTCCCCCCTCTAACCGTTCACTTCAGTGACAACTGTTGACTTCAGTTTAGAAAACAGTTTAAAACTACTTTTAGCACCACCCAGGAACAACGATGTGGACGTAGCAGTTTTCTGTTCCTTTCATGGTGCTTGATTAACATGAGTCCTCTTGCCTCTCGTGATCAAGGTGCTTTTTCTGTAACTTACTTTTAAATAGTGCCCCACTTCCGTTTTTCTCGATTATAGCGCCATTTGTGGCAGCAAAAATCAAAAATCGGAGGTCAAATGTATGTAATTTTTTCTGGAGAATCCAAATCTGCAATAAAAAATGGGGGTTCCCATTGAAAATTTCAAAGTTGTCCCCAGGAGGGGGGAGGGGGGTCAATTTTAGTATCATTGGATAGCTTTTCTAAAAATATTAAATACGTGTTTTTTTACTTTTTGATCCGAAGTGTATTTCTCGAGATATTGCGCCGTTCCGGAACTTTCTAGACACCTTGTATATATATATATATATATATATATACATTATACACACACATATATATATATATATATTCCCGTTGTCTACTTAAAAGTTTATCCCTTGACATTATCCATATATTATGTGAGAATATTTCATATTTGCCAATGCTGTATTGTTCATAATTGTTTTACTAGCTGATATAAAACTCATAAAATAATTTAAATTGTGTATGCTTGCAATAATAATTTATTAAGACTTTACGAAAATACCAAAAAATTTATAAATATAAAATAATAAATTAGTTAAGATTCAAACAAGCGTTGCATTTTGTTCTTGTATATTTTTTTCTTTATAAGTATCTTGTCTTGCATCTTAAAAAGTAGTAGAATAATCATCATCGTAGGCATCGACCATAACTTCTATTTTATCGACAATCTGGTCTTCAAGCTCTTTCAACTTTTCGTCCAGCATGACAAATCGACTGAGGAATTCTGTCACAGATGGCGAGGCTGCATCGAGTTCTTTTTTCTCATCGAGAACTTCGAGCATTTCAAAGTCCTCGGTAGTCGTTTGTGTGGCATCCAATTCGAAACTGGAAGTTTCATTGGATGAATCTCGCTTTCTGCGACCGGTAAATTGAGGCTGAGCTTGTCTCACTTGCTGTTAATAGAAAAACAAAATGTCTTACATACATATCTAGTTTAAACGATTTTTTTAAAATAATTTTAGCATAGTAATCTATATAATAATTGCCTAACGTGTTTTTGTCTTTCCAGATCCATTAGAAGTCCCCACTCACCTAGAAGGCTAAATCTTTGCACGTTTAAAGTACCGATCCCGGGACAGGACCTAACGGGTCTGGATATCTTTACTCCCCCCCTCCTTTGAATGTTGAGAAAAGAAGGGCTTTCGATAAGTTTTTCCAGACCCCAGAAGTCCTCTGGCGACTTAGAAGCAGGGCCGACAAAAAAAGGGAAGCTGGGTTTGGATCCGGGTGCTGGTCCCGGCAACGAGAGGGAAAATTAAGTACAACCGTAGATATTCTAAAGAATAGATGGGGGTCTTGGTGTGTTTTCCAATGCTAGAAATCCAAGGGTAATATCTCACTCTGACTCTCACTTTGATCTCGTGGTTTCGGCGAGAAAGTGTCGAAAATCTTCTCTGATTGGCTACTTTGACTTGACAGACAGCTCGTCAACTATTAATCACTTCGTGTCCACTCCTTCTTTTTGTACGCAAATGGGATTTGAATGTTAACCACTCGTTCGGATCATAAGTGCCGATACCCTTTCTTAATTACTTCGCGGAAGTAGTGGACATCAGGAAAAAGTGCCTTTTATTTAGGGCCAACTCACTTAAGAAAGATCTTTGGATCGTTTGGAAGATGTATGGTATCTATTATATATTTTCGATAATAAATACCATAATAAAATGTATGGTATCTATTATATATGGTATATAATAGATACCATCCAACATGACGTCATACGTTCTTTATCGTCTGCTCCAAAAGCGTTTGTAGGACACCATGTGATCATTCTTTGACTTGATCCGTTTGATTTTGTAAGAAAAGCATGAGATTTAAAGGAAACGTTTATAAATATGTCGAACTGTTGTGCTGTTTGGGATGGGGTAGTCGAGGTGATAGATATTCTGTTTCTATTTAAGAATCCCCTGTATCCCTAAAACAGGAATAACCAGTAATATTAAATTAAAATCGGGAAGGCGTGAAAAAAGGGATTTCAGGAAGGACTTCACAATATTGATAACTTCAAAATTGAAGTTGTCATATCCTTGAAAATTCAATTTGTGATAAACACTTTATAACAGGTAAGTTTATGTTTTTCTATCAATGTAAAATAACTTATTTATTCATAAAGTATCAAGTTTAAAATGTTTCTAAACCATATTGTGCGTAAGTATGGTTATAATCATCAATAATGTAGCTCCAGATGTTAATCCATTTTTGGAGTCTAAAATATATAAATCAATACCATGTACAATGGAAATTTCATTTTGATAACGCTTTGCCACTGAAAAATACATGTTACCACAAAGATTATGTTTTAAATGTCTATCCTATATTTCCGGTTACTATGCTGTTGCTAGAGCTGAGACCATGTGATGTGGAATACTCTATCCTATAGAGTCTATAGGATATCTACGGGTACAATCAGGAGGGAGAGGGGGCCCAAGAGACCCAAATCGTTTGACTTGGTGTGCAGGGTGTGACTTGGTGTGCACCTCGCTCAGACATAAATTGAGTGTAGTAAGAAATTACTATTGTGCCTCTTGTTATGCACAATCGGAAACAAGGGAAAACTATGTCTTCCTAATAAACTTTCTTGCCACCTCTTCTGCCAAACTGCTTTTGTTTCATCCTTTATCTTGGTCTTTACTCGAATCTACGTCATCTTGGTATGACAATATACTTCCAACCTCCTAGTTCCTCCCTTAGTCAGCTCTTTCATTTCCAACATAACAGACATGAGCCTTAGTTCAAAACATATACCTTTTCAATCCCTCTAATTTACAGTTGATGTTTCTCTTAACTTCAGTTACACAATGATGGGTATCTTCTTTCTCGTCAAAACAAAGTAGGGAGGATATTTGCTATCCTCTAGACCAGTGTTTCCCAAAGTGTGGTACGCGTACCCCCAGGGGTACGGGAAGAGTTTGGTGGGGGTACGCGTTGCACCGGAGTTTGGTGGGGTGCACCGTGCTTAGCTGCGCCTAATTCTACGTTCTCATGAGTCAAGTCAAGACAGTCTTGTGAGGCGTGAGATGGTCCGGTGTGACACAGCGGAAATATACTACACTTCGTTACAGAAACAACTTACTTCGTTAATAGTTAGTGGCTTCTCCAGGCGCCTGTGTATTTTCAGCTTATGTGTCATTTTTCTTATAGGAAATGTTTGTTATGTGCTTTAGTAAGTCCCACTGATTTTGATTATTTTTATAAAATATAATTTTTATTCCTAACATAGATTATGGATCGCTGGTTGAAATCTGGAATTACTACACGGAAAGAAAGTAATGATTATAGTAGCAATCAACTAACAGGAAATAATACAATTAACGACGAATCAACTTCAATTCTGAAAGAACCTGTTAAGAAAAAAGCAAGGAAAACTCGCAAGTACGACAAAGAATATCTTAAATTTGGATTCTCATGGACTGGAGATGAAAATGAGCCTATTCCATTTTGCGTCATTTGTTTTGAAAATCTAACAAACGAAAGCATGAAACCATTGATTTTTTTGAAAATAAACTTAAGGATTTAAATCAGTCTCGAAAAGTAATGCGGGGTTTGACAGGAGGTGACAAACAAAAAATGCTAGAAACTTCGTATCGCGTGTCGCTTTTAATTGCGAAATGCAGTGCAGCGGAAACCATTGGCGAAATTTTAATCAAGCCTGCAGCTAAGATAATGGCAGAAGTACTGATAGGAGATAGAGCGAAGCAAACTTTTGACCGCGTTTCTCTCTCAAATAATACAGTTCATCGACAAATCATTGAGATGTCTAATAACGTGAAACAGGTGTTATTATCTGATATTTCTCAAAGTCGTTATTATGCATTGCAAGTCGATGAGTCCACTGATATTGCGAATTTTGCAAATCTTATGGCGTTTGTTAGATACGAAAAAATCAAGAAATTCATGACGACTTTTTATTTTGCTAGCCTTTATTAGGTCACACAACAGGAGAAGATATCTTTAATGTTACGAAAAAATTTATGCAAGAGAACAAAATTGATTAGAATAGATGTGTTGGAATGTGTTGGATTGATTGGAAGATGTGTTGAAATTGGATGTGTGGCACAGATGGAGCAAAAATTATGGCCGGAATTAATAAAAGACTCGTTGCAAAAATTCAAAATGTTGCCCCAAATGTCATATCCACACATTGTTGCATACACAGGGAGGCTTTGGCAACACGTAAGATGCCCGCTGATCTACAGAAAGTTCTGGATGAAAGCGTGGAAGTCGTTAACTGCATTAAAAACCGTCCTTTGAATGCACGACTCTTTTGGCAAATATGCGAAGAAATGGGAAGTAGTCATACCCAGCTTCTTTATCATACCGATGTTCGTTGGCTATCTCGAGGAAAAATTCTGAATCGAATGTTTGAACTTAGACATGAATTTCAATGTTTTCTTAATGATAGATTTGAGTTGATAAATTGTTTACATGACTGGAAATGGCTTTGTAAACTAGCATACTTAGCAGATATATTCTCTGTTTTAAATTGCCTCAACTTATCGTTACAAGGCAAAGAAATTTCATTGTTTCACGTTCAAGGTAAAGTGAACGCTGCCATCGCAAAACTAAAGTTATGGCAAAAGAGAGTTGGTAATGGAGAAGTAGACTCGTCTCCCTCTCTTCATGAGTTTATAACAAGTTCGACTACTAAAATTGATGCTGATACTCTGAAATGCATAACACGGCATTTGGAGAGTTTGCAAGTGGGCTTGAAAAACTATTTCCCTGATTTAACCAAAAATATTGAATGGATAAGATATCCGTTTAACATTAACACAACATCCATGCCAGAAGATTTGTCACATGCGGAAGAAGAGCAATTGTTGGAATTGGCTTCAGACGGATTCTTGAAAAATAAACATAAGGAAAGTACTTTAACATCATTCTGGTTACAAATGCAACTTGTGTATCCGGTTTTAACAGAACAAGTTCTAAAATACATCTTGCCTTTTCCAACTTCATATTTATGTGAAGTTGCTTTTTCAGCATTTGTAGACATTAAGTCGAAAAAAAGGAACAGACTATTGGACGTGGAACCACATCTCAGATTAAAATTAATAACCAGGGAACCAATTTATGACGATCTGTTATCTCAGCACAAACAATTTCATCCTTCTCATTGATCCAAATAAACGTTATTTATATTTTATTATGAATAATTTTACAATAAAAGAAATAATGTCACAAAAAAGGAAAAAAAAAATACATTTTGATTGTTATTAAAATACATCCATTTTTTTTAAGAGGGGTACTCAGCGTTACGAAAATTATAGAAGGGTACACATATGTCAAAAGTTTGGTAAACACTGCTCTAGACTCTAGACCGAACATCTGACTGCACGCCACAAGTTCGTCTTAATCCATCGTATAGTTTGTCTAATAGTATATACTTCTGCTAAAAACTCTGTTGAATTAACATAAAATCTAGTAGACTGAATAGACTTCAAACACATAATTGAACATTACATATGCTGCAACTCTAAGTATGTGCTACTTCATCCCTAATCTTAGAACGGTTAGTAAATACTTTATATCCATCACTCATGGCGTTTCATTGTTAAAATTTACTCTCTTTATTTAACAAAGGTTTACAACAAATTTATAGTTATGAATGTTATTTTTATTAATTTACCATAAAAGTCCACATTACAATTTTGTTTAACATAACACTTTTTTATTATTAAAAAACATCCTCTATAAATTTTATTTACTTCAAATATGATTTTTTATCTACTAAACTTCACATCCATATAATAGCATTTTCTCAGTGACTCTATAATAAATCTATTTAACCACTCTACCATTGGTACCCCACGTAGCTTTCGAGATACACAAAATTTCAAGCGTAAGGTCCAAGACTTAATCCTTTGTGCTTTTTAAATGTAAAGTACAGGGGGGGCCATAATTAATGTCGAGGAGTTTAGATCCCGATAGTGAGAAAACTGTTGAGCCAAACTCAAGCGAATTTGCAGTAAATACTATTTAGACCATGGGGTTTTGATTTTTAAAAGAAAAAATAATAGTTCGGAATTTTGCCACTACGAACCAAAGTGGCGCTGTAAGGTCCATTTCCTGAGAAAATAGGCATAGGAAGTACAGAAAGTTTCGTCAATGCTGAAAGGTATCGAACAATGCTGCTGAACGTTGCCATTCTGCAACTTCAATAGTGTGGATGTCTTGAATCTACGATATTTATGCAGGATGGTGCACCCCCTCATATTGGATTGCGGGTACAGGAAATCCTACGACAGCATTTTACCAACAACCGAATAAATAGTCGAGAGTTTCCTATGAAGTGGCCAGCCCGTTCGCCTGATCTGACCCCTTGTGGCTTTTGGTTGTGGGGTCATGGAAAGCGCTTGGTATATCAAGGGAATGTGGATAATTTAACCACTTTGAAGGACCGAATAACATTGCACGTCAAGCAAATCAATGGAGATCTGCTGCATTCTGCAGTAGAGAATGCTGTTCAGAGAATGCACTTTTTGGAACATATGCAAGGAAAACATATTGAATCTCACATGTAAATGATGCCAATATAAAAATTAATGTCATACGTATGTAAATATAAAATGCACTAAATACGTATAAAATGTAAATGTGATGTCCTTTTCAAAATACATGTAAAATGTAAACTTTTTGTACTTCCTATGCCTATTTTACTTCAAAAATGAAATTTACAGCGCCACTTTGGCACGCGGTGACAAAAATCCAAATTATTATTTTTTCTTTTAAAAATCAAAACCCTAAGGTCTAAATAGCATTTACTGCAAATTTGGCTGAGTTTGGCCCAACAGTTTTTTCACTATCGGGTTCTAAACACTTCTACTTTAATTATGGCCACCCTGTGTATCTCATATACGGATAAATTAAAATACCTAAGTATTTCAACTCCTTTGAGTTCCTAAAAAATTTTACTGCAATGTTAACCTTAAAGATAGCTTTTAAATCAGTTTCAAAGAAACTATCATTAATAGTTTTATTAATACTCAAGTCCAAGTCGCACGCTTGAGTCCCTGTTACCTTACACCTTTCTGGTAGGTCGGACGGTCTGGGTCTCAACAACAACAACAACAACAACACTCTTGAGTCTATTGTATTGAATTCATAAATATAACTCGAAACTTCAACAATTCCATTATTTAAATTATTTTCATTGCTTACGAATAGGAAATCGTCTGCGAAAGTAATGGGCTGTTGATGCACTTCCTTCTATAGAATACATAAACAATAATATTCGCCATTATCAACCACAAGATAGGACCGAAATTTGATCCTTGTGGTAATCTTCGATTGCATTCCATTTTTATACTATATTTTCAATAATTAAATATATACAACATACCTGTCTCTAAGAAGTCATCAAGAGCGATTTTCCTTAACGTTCAAATTCGCTAATAGGAATTTCATTTTAGTCCCTACAACTGAATAAAAAGCTGCTTTAATATCAATCAATATTAGAGCCCAGAATTTCAGCTAACTACCTCAATGCGTCATTTGTTCAAACACCTCTTCGAAATCCAAATTGATTTCCAAGTAAATACTTCCACGACTCTATGAATAAACCTATTTGTTAGGATTTTATCATACCCCCCCCCCCCAAACCGACAGATAACAAATAAGTCTGTACGCATTCGCATTTTTCTTCCAATTTTTAAGGTTTCGCTAGTAATGTCACCATCGCCGATTTCTATACTTTGAGGAAACATTGTAAGGATTAACAATTTCTATTCTCGACTTCTTATTTTTCAAGCAGTGTCTTTCCCGGGGAAAGAAGAGTCTAAATTTAAATAGCAGCCGCGCAGATTGCGGACGGAAGGTGGAGCTGGCAACCAGGTTATAAAAAAGGCGAGGTGCAAGGCACGAGTTGGTACGTGGAGCGTGACGTGTGTGGATGCAGACGATGGTAGAAAGGGTGGACCGTGTACATTCTGATTTATTATTTGTAAATTACGTTAATGGAGTTTATTTTATGATTTCTACAGTTGAAGAATAAACGTGTTGTTTTTATCAAAATATGCCTGCATGTTCATTCCGACACCTGTACAACATCCCAGTTCATAGTATTTCTCAAAAATGCTCCCAAGTCAACTTCCGTTAATTAACTCCAATTCTTGGAAGACTTTCAATTGTAAACCATGCGTGCAGGGGGCCTTACCATCTTTAATGTTCTTAACAGCATATTCTATTTCTTCAAGGGTGATACATTTGTCTACTCTTTGTCTTGGAACATATTCATTTTCCTGTTCGTACTCTTTGGAAAAATGGTACGATAAAAGTATATGATTTATTGTAACTTCTATGTTATTAGCTGGATTTTCCGTCATATTCCTTCACAGGTTCAAAATTTACCACTGTATTTTTCTGACTTACTGCACTTTTGCAGTCAGCACTGAAACTTTTTGTCCAGTCATATTAATTAGGAAGCTTGTCCTACTTAGCCGTTACAATATTTTGCCTAAAAATCGCCAACTCCCTCTCATATATTAATATAAGCTCTTCTCGAATTGCCTATTTTGACATAGATTACGTCTTTGTCCGCACCTGGTATGGGGGACCATGTCGACGGTTCGGGTTGACGAAAAAGGGTGAGATTTTGAAAGATTGTAGCTCAACGTGTAATAGTCGAAGGGAGCAGCAGTGGTATCAAGTCTTAAGCGGAGGATGTATGTGTTTTATGAGGTGTGATTCATCGGGGTGTGAGCTTGAGAGACGAATGTGGTTGAACGTGAGATAAGATAAAAATTACTGCGTTTTGCGTCATTTCTGCAATAGTAACTCAGTAACCAGAGGAGTTATAAGTGTTTGTTTTGGACACTCAAACTATTGGTTACTGACTGATCTACAAAATAAAGTTCCAAAAATAGTGAATGGGCATCTGTAAAATAGTGAAAAATTGGAAACAAGAACAAAAATTTGGACTTTATTATTTCAAAATGTTGAAACATGTACATAGAAAATTTTCAAATTCCTGTAAGATTCCAGTGCGAAAAGGAAGAAGACAAAACACTAAACAAAAATAGAGGGGGCCACACAGAGGTGCCACACAGAGATGCCGCGCTAATGTGTAGAAAACGAATGTTTAGAATGCAAGTGGACGAGCGAATGTGTAGAATGCAAGTAGGCGAGCGAATGTGTAGAATGCAAGTAGACGAGCGAATGTTTAGCATGTAAGTAGACGAGCGGATGTTTAGAATGTGAGTAGACAAGCGAATGTGTAGAACGTAAGTAGACGTGCGAATGTGTAGAACGTAAGTAGACGAGAGAATGTGTAAAACGTAAGTAGACGAGTGACACAGAAGTGCCAAGCGAATGTGTAGAAGATGAATATGTAGAATGCAAGTGGACGAGCGAATGTGTAGAACGTAAGTAGACGAGCGACACAGAGGTGCCGAACAAATGCGTAGAAGACGAATGTGTAGAACGTAAGTGGACGAGCGAATGTGTAGAATGTAAATAGACGAGAAAATGTGTAGAATGTAAGTAGACAAGCGAATGTGTAGAATGTAAGTATACGAGCGAATGTGTAGAATGTAAGTAGACGAGCGGATGTTTAGAATGTAAATAGACAGCCGAATGTATAGAACATAAGTAGACAAGAGAATGTGTAGAAAGATAAGAGAATGAGTAGAAAGTAAGTATACAAGCGAATGTGTAGAACGTAAGTGGACGAGCGATTGTGTAAAATGTAAATAGACGAGAAAATATGTAGAATGTAAGTAGACGAGCGGATGTTTATGTAAGTGGACAAGTAAGTAGACGAATGTATAGAAATTAAGTAGACAAGTGACACAGAGGTGCTGAGCGAATGTGCAGAATACGAATGTGTAGAATGTAAGTGGATGAGCGAATTTATAGAATGTAAATAGACGAGCGGATGTTTAGAATGTAAGTAGACAAGCGAATGTGTAGAATGTAAGTAAATGAGCGAATGTGTAGAATGTAAATGGCAGATACTGGTTATTCTGCAAAGCGAATGATTATGAATGGTAACTTCAATTTCTATATGACCAAAGACGAAAGTGAAACGTTTCGAGAATTCATGAAGATAGATTTCGACGTCTATTTGACGCAGACTGCAGGACTGCCCATAGAAATAGTAGGCTCCTTACGAACATTTATCTCGGCCTCCCCTCCATATTTGATTATCTCATGGTTTGTGAATTTTTCATGTTTTCTCCAACCCCAAAGAGAAAATCTTGGCGGTCCAGGCCCCTCTACTCCCCCCGTCCCTAGGCGGCATTGCAGACTACACCAACAACATTAGGCAGCTTGCTTTTATATTTAATGTTTGTAAGATACCTAGATGTTAAGTTTCTGTCCTTTGTAACTTATTTCTTCTATCACAGACCACTGTTGGTTATTTGTAGAAATAAATTAAATTCTTATGTAAACCGTTGTTTCATTTGCAAGCACACATACCTGTATAACAAGACGTATTTTACGTTACAGACGTACCTCCGGTACAGCCACTCTAGATTTTTTTTATATCAGTTCTCGTAGCTTTATTTTTTAACGCTGTACTTCTTAGGATACAATTTCCTTTTTTTACAAGCGCTTTAATCAAGCTTTTCGTAATAATTTCAATATGCGTGTTCATTCTTATTTACAATAGAGTCGCACCCACACAATCTCATGGGTAATATTGCTCAATTCCACCCAAAATTTTATCCAATTCATGTTTTTATATTTAAATCTTGGATAGTTATTACCAGTATTCAAGTAAATATCAATTTTATTTACTCCAATGTAACGATTGTCACTCAACGTTGTAAGGATTAACAATTTCTATTCTCGACTTCTTATTTTTCAAGCAGTGTCTTCCCCGAGGAAAGAAGAGTCTAAATTTAAATAGCAGCCGCGCAGAGATTGCGGATGAAAGAGGGTACTGGCAACCAGGTTATAAAAAGAGGAAGTGTGAAGCACGAGAGGGTTCGAGAGGATAGGAGATGGTAAGTTGATACGTGGAGCATGGCGTGTGTGAATGTAGACGATGGTAGAAAAGGTGAATCATATACGTGCTATACGTGCTGATTTATTATTTGTAAATTCCGTTAATGGAGCTTATTTTATGATTTTTACAGCTTAAGAATAAACTTGTTGTTTTTATCAAAAGATGCCTGCGCGCTCATTCGACACCTTTACAACGTAACCTCCTCAAATACTTGCCAATTAACAAAAGCATCAGGCTCATCTACACGGATGAGGTACAAACCAATTCAATTTCTGAATCCAACGCAATCAAAAATCTACATTTAAGGTATTAACCTGCAAATTCATAACAAAAGTCCATAACTTTAGTTATTCTCGCATCCGTGGGACACTGAGTCAGGATTCCTGACCTCACAGCAATCACTAAGCATGAAAGTCATCCATAATGACAACATTATTATTTACATATTTACACACAATTTCATTTAGAGTTTACATTTACATTTTCACTTGGAGAACAATATACAGATATGAATATATATCCAACATTATTTACAGTAACTATAATCACAACAATATCTGTATTTTCAAACAGATTTAAAACAGCAAAGTTACCATTAACAAGGATAATCAGCTGAGGATTATACAAAGCATAACAGTATTTAATTGACTTACTAAATACTGTAACAAACTTAAGTTTGTAGTTCATTTGCGCTAATAATATATACATTGTTTCAAAAATATATTGGGACAAATATAAATGTGTAGCTTTTGAATGTGCTAGATTACAATGCTGTATATTAAGATAATTATTTATATTCTATTCTAAATCAAACAAACGCGCGCGTGCGATTTTTCTTTCAAAACAATTACAATTTTTATCCGCTGCATTATGTTAAACATCATAATTTCGCTTATAAAGCTCATTTACTTTTGTACAATTTATACACTGCAGTTCTTTAGTACATTCCGCACTATCAGGATACACTTCACCAGTTTTGTCACTTGTACAATTTTTAAAGATGTGTCCAAATATGTTACATTTATAGCACCTTGCCTCATTGTAGAAGTCAATGTTACATGTACTCTTTCACATGTAACATTGACCACTCTAGCTAGAGTTTTTCTCGTTTTGCAATCGCTCGAAACGAGATGGTATCAAATTCTATCACCCAATCTTGACACATTTTTGTTTTTGATGGCAAATATAGGATTTATTTTTCCCACACGATGTTCTTAATTTTGAGACTTAATAGTCGCCACCAATTCATTTTGAGTGAAACTTTTATTAACATTGCAAAGTATCACTGAAAGTTTCCGCTCTTTTGGATTAACCATTTCCATGTTACCTGTCAACTCGTGGTGTTGCCTCTTCAAACTTGGTTAACTCATCAGCATCTCGCATGATACCTTAATCCCGCCATTTTTAACATTTCTGATCAACTTAATTTTTGCCTTAATATTTCTTGGACTCGTTTACTTGGCAAATATTTTCCTGGGTTTCCTCGGATTTAGCTTGTTTATCCTTTGGATAAACAAACAAAATACACCCCATGTAAATTGTTCTTTAAGGCAGTGCTTTATCTTCAAAAGTTCATAGTTCCCAAGCATTACATACATCCTAAGTGTGTAAAATGTACTGGGGAACACTTAACCAAGGATTGCATGAAGATGTTTGAGAACCCGTACAGCTGTGCAAACTCCAGGACCGTAGCAAGAAAAGAAATTCAAGAGGGGCTAGAATGAAATTCAAGGGGGGGGGGGGGGGCTCAACAGTCTTTAAGGAGCGCGCTCATTAAAATCACTGTTACTCATTAGCATTCATAAACCATAATAGTTATTTTATATTCCAATACATATAAATTATTAACAAATAAGTAATTGCATATTTATAACACTTCACTCAATAAGTCTCCGGTCTGACACATATATGGCAACACTGTTGACAGACCCATATGATTTCTGGATAGTACCAACCTTCAAACGACACGTGTCAAAATTTCATGACATTCTGACAATTAGTTTATAGGTTACAGTGGCTTTAGTGACCCCAGTTTTGTAATTTTCAAAACAATGGATAAAAAAGAATTTCATGTGTTGATTAAACATTGTTTTTTGATGGGGGGGGGAAATACTGTTGAAGCCAAACAGTGGCTCGATAAGCGTTATAGAGACTCTGCACCAGGGAAATCAACTATTATTGACTGTTATACGTCCGCCTTTGCTTCCTCCCTTTTCGATGAGTTAGTTCCTTAAACTCCCAAACCTAAAGCACCTCGGACTAGCAATGCTTGAGGAAACAACTCTAACGACTATGTTGAATTTCAAAAATAGCTCCTCAAATATGGGGAAGATTGTGGTAGGCTAGTTGTTCTAAAAGCGTTTAAAATAGCTCTTCCCGAAATTTTAAAAGCTGAACACACAATAAATAGGATTTTCCTCTTGTACGAGAGTGTTATCAACCCTGATTCGGCCTTTCTTAGTTGTCCACGATCCTCATCGTCAGTGGCTCCCCCTCCCCTTCCCAGTTTTGATCAACACCTTGTTGCTCATGCCTCAAGGCCGTGTTTTTAGGAACACTGTTAACCACCTTTAAACTCACATTTCTTTCTGTCGGAGAATTTTGCTTCCGTTATTTTAAATTTCCGACCTTGGGGACATACTTGTGTCGGGACTCTGTCACGACGCATCCCGGAAGGGAACCCTTTCTTCTGTCTGTTT
The DNA here is from genome assembly GCA_951213105.1 of Amaurobius ferox. Taxonomy (NCBI): domain Eukaryota; kingdom Metazoa; phylum Arthropoda; class Arachnida; order Araneae; family Amaurobiidae; genus Amaurobius; species Amaurobius ferox. The sequence continues at coordinate 128,315,731 of OX578147.1, forward strand.
TTCATATGAAAATCCCATTTATTAAAATTTAAGATAAATATGACCCCATTTATTCTGAAAATTAAAGACAATTCTGTAATTGACCCAGGCGCCCCTTAACGACTGTCCTTGAATCGTTTTTTTTTAAAAGAAATTTTGATTCTCTCTCTACATGGCCTTTACGCTACTTCAGCATAAGTTGAGAATATTTACCTACTGTTTCAACCTTTTCTAATTTCTGTTTTACAATAACTTTAAATTCTTTGGTCCCAGTAACTAACTGTACAAAAAAAACTTTTCACTATTCCTAATTATAGACGAATCATCTATTATTCAGCAGATTTCTCTTAGATGTTGTAAAGAACCTTGCTACTCCAACCGGGAATAGAACCCTGGATCTCCGAGAAAGCCGGCCAACGCTTTACCGTTGAGCTACTGGGACGGAATGGCAAGCTCTTATTGTCGAAGTGGACTCTGCATTCTCCACCCTCTAATGTCAGATTGGCGTGTGGGGCGCGACAGCCCAGTGGTTAGCGCACGGGTATTGCACTCGGGCAGCCTGGGTTCGATTCCCGACACTGCCAAAACTGCCGCCGTGTTCACGCGGAGTACTATCGCGTTAAACATGGGGTCCGTAAGTCCTTCCGAGAGATTGGTGGTAGGGGAAGGAGGGTAGAATCCCTGTGGATGCCTCCCCCACTCGGTTCCGATCTAAATTGGGTGGCACTTCCCATCCGTTCAAACAGATACCTTATACCTTTCTGGTAGGTTGGACGGTCTGGATGAAAGAGAAAGCAGATTGACGTGCAACTGACAATCTGACTGACCACCTCTGCTATTTTTACTCTTGTTAGCCGCCTGTTATACTGTAGTAGAAATAAGTGAAAAAACACCTTGAGGTGGAACTAATTGCAACAAAAGTGATTCTTGCTGTAAATGGTAGGTAACACGCTCCTAATCAACATACTAAAAATATACATCCGTACTGTCGCGCAAAATGCGTTTTTTTTTGCCGCCATCTTGAAAAAATATCAAAAATTAAAAAAAAATCATAAAAAATAATGTGTGGAATCAAATTACAGGAAATTTCATGTTGTAATAGAATATGATATTGGTTTTAAAAAGTAAAATGTTTACAAAGATGAAGTAGGGGGAAAATGATCAAAAATTACACCTTCATGACCCTGTATTTACACCTTAAATGCTTAAATTATGCTACATTACATTACACCTATACCTGATGCTGTGAGACTAATTTTGATTTTCTTTATTATCCGTTTCAGGTAGATAATCTTTGTTTTGAGTAAAGAAATCCTCATAAGAAAAATGGAAGAAGAAACCTGCCTTTTGTGTTCCAATGTGCTTTGCGACGATACTCCCTATGTCGCATTAACAGCAAAAGGCTTGACGGGAATTATCAACGCGAGCAAACAAAGAGATGATAAAATTCATGAACTTTTCAATCCTATGCCTACTGGTGCTGTTAAAGTACATACAGAATGTCGACGTGTATACGTCAATCCTATCAAAATTAAAAGTGATATAAAACTGAAAACATCGCAAGATAATATTCTTTCGACCAGCTCGAGAACGCTACGAGGAAGTGTTGGATCGTTCAATTTCAAAGAGAATTGTTTGTTTCAAAGAGAATTGTTGTAGTCTGATTATAGCGGATTATGAAAAGCGTAAAAAAATGGCAGTCATTCCTGTGCGTACTTTCCAGTTTCGCGAGACAATTTTGAAACTATGCAGTACTAGAAATGATCTATGGGCAGCAAATGTACACGCGAGGATGCTTTCAGTTATAGATTTACCTGCTGCAAAAGCTCGATATCATCAAGTGTGCAGTGTCAATTCTAGGAGCGGCAAACCCATTCCTGTGAAGCATACTCCTGAAGGTAGTGGAGGATTGCCTACATCAGTTGGCCGTCCGATTGACACTGATAGTTCTGATGCTTTTGTAAAGACATGTGAGTGGTTACAAGAAAACTGTGAAGAGCTAATATCTGTCAGTGACTTAGTGGAAAAAATGCGTAGTTTTTTAACAGAGGGAAGTGAACCTTATACTTCTAGACATTTGAAGAAAAAATTGCAAGATTGGTTTGGAGACAACATCATAACATCAGGCAGTACGGATTATACAGTACGGATGTACATTTTTAGCATGTTGATTAGGAGCGTGTTACCTACAATTTACAACAAAAATCATTTTTGCTGCAATTAGTTCCACCTCTAACACTATTTCTACAACGCTATTAGTATTATTTTTACCCTGGCTAGTATCCTTCGTGGTCGTTATCCTCTCAATTTTGAAATCGGCGCTCCATCTTCCAGGGTCCACTGAATCCGTACTAGTCGTACTAGGGTCACTTTCAGACCTTCGACATATTTGCACTAACCTACAGGGTTGATTTGTTCGGGCGCCATTGTAAAGAGACTTTCTCCCTCAACCGGGAATCGAATCCTGGATCTCCGAACTGGCCAGCCGACGCTCTACCGTTGAGCTACTGGGACGAAATTGCAAGTTCCTATCGCAGTCCACTCTGCAAAGTCAAAACTTTCATAATTTTCTTTAAGCAGCTCCAAGTTTTACTTAAAGCAGCTCCAAGTTTTACTTAAAGCAGCTCCAAGTTTCAACTTTCTTACCCATTCCATCCGCCAAAGAGACCATCTCCGTCTCTATCTCCCCACCGCTTTCTGACGTCACTGTAACTATTACTTGATTGCAACCTTATTTGACGTTTGATTTTCAACTGTTTTTTTGTTACAGAGAAAAAAAAAATCAAGGTTTTAGCCACATACTCACCTGAAGACAATTGGATATAATACACACAGCTTCCGTTGATGTTATGTTGCTCATTAGTGCGGTTGTCTGGGAAAGAAACACTTAATTAGATTCAAATAAATGACACTGTCAAAAATATATTATACCCAAATACAAGAAATATATAAGTGCAGTAAAACCAATCTCTGGATAAACTATGACATGAAACAAAAATATATTCTGTCTTGAAACGATGTCAATTACACAGATTTAATTAGAACATAATTTGGAGAAAAAAGAATTATTTAATATCATATATAGAATCTTACAAAATAAAAGATGTTACTTTGTTTGTACGTGTTTTCTGTAGCGGAAAATCGAAGCTTCAGACAAACCGCAAAATTTGGCAGTAGAATTCCTGGGACCACACACCTCATCGAGTTTTTTTTTTTTTAAATTCGATTCGATTTAGTTTTAAAGTTACGAAATTAAAAGTCGAAATTCGACCGAATTTTCACCAAAGTTCATTCTTAAATTAATTTCCAATGCATATGTTATCTTTTCGATATAAAAGTGCTTTATTTTAGGTGTATCTAGGCGCTTAAACACACCTGTTTGCGCACTTTGGACCTTCTCAAAGAAGCAACCTGCTTATCGGGAAATCATAGTGTTTTAAGGCGTATTATATATATATATATATATATATATATATATAACATGCAATATTTCGAGAACAGCACATGTTATGGATCTATACATATTTGGTATTATATATAAAATTGTTATTACATATAAAGAGAACAGCCTCTTTTAAACAGTTTATTATAATTATTATAATTAATTGTTTAAAAGTATTAAATTATATATAATAATATAATCATTATAATTATTATAATTATATTATTATACATTCTAAGACAAAAAAATCGATGCACCAAGAAAGAATTATCCAAATGAGACAAAATTTTGCACGTGTAATGTGGATGTACAGAAAAGGAAATGATTAGAATTTCAAAGCAATTGGATGATTTATTGCACTGAAAGATCTACACAAATTGAGGACGTCAATATGGCGTTGGTCCACCTCTGGCCTTGATAGAAACCGTTACATTGATGCATAAAATTGCCGGATGGTGTTCTAAGGGATGTGGTTCCAAATGGCCTCCAATTGACAAGCTAAATCTTCTACATTCTGGGATGGTCGCAGGCGACACCCCATCTCAGCCCAAATGTGCTCAATAGGCGAGAGATCTAGGGATCTGGCTGGCCAAGTATGTCATAAGCATGCAAACAATCATTAGAGAGACGTGCCGTGTGTGGTCTGGCATTATCTTGCTGAAAAGTTAGGTCGAGGTGTCGCGAAAGGAATGACAATACAACGCGTCATAGAATATCGGAAACGCACCTCTGTGCTGTGATGGTGCCACGGAGGACTATCAAAGGGAACCGGCTATCAAAAGATATACCATCCCAGACCATAACTCCCAGTTGTTGGGTCGTGTGGCGCGTAACAGTAAAAGCAGGATCCTGACTATGTCCGGGCTGTCTGCAAACACGTCTGCGCTGGTCGTCGGGACTCAGTTCGAAACGGGGCTCATCACTGAAGACATTTCGTTCCCAATCCGAACAATTCCACATTGATCGGGATCGGCACCATTGCAATCGCTGTTGACGGTGCATACTGGTCAGTGGTAGGCGGCGTAATGGGCACCGCGAGCATAGATTCCGTTCCCGTAGTCTTCTATTAATGGTCCGGGTGATCACTTCCGTGTTTGTCACACGTTGGATGGTTGATAGCAACGAATCTCTTGCTGTCACAGCTGCTGTGACAATCGCTCTATCTTCCCGTTCTGTCGTCACTCTAGGTTGTCCGCTGCCCGCTGAAATCTGTCATTCCGGACCCATTCCTGCCAACATCGTCTAATTGCTGCATCGCTCTTACCCAAATGCCGAGCGATTCCTCGGCGTGCCCATCCAGCCTCATACAGTCCGACCGCACGCCCTCTTTCAAACTTTATAAACACCAGATGTGCTACATTTCGGGGTGCCCGCATCTGGCGGCTTAGCATGTCCCATACATGTTCGATTAGCGAAAGGTCTGGTAACCTTGCTGGTTAAGGAACAATATCAATAGCACGGAGACAGTCTTCAGATATGCGAGCCGTATGTGGCGTGGCATTATCTTGTTGGAAAATGGTCCCAGAATGACGTGCCATGAAAGGTAACGAAAACGGTCGCAGGTACGATAGTACTCCAAACGACTCTGAAGATGTTGTGGGGTTAGGGGCAGACATCTTAAAGTCTGCCGTGACCGTAACCCCACCTCAACTAAGTGTTGTGAGATGGTGGAAGGTACTACGGGTGGTATGGAAGAGGCTGTAGCACGTTGGATGGCGGATAATGAAGGGCCGTTGGGCAAGTGCGGTCCTGTCGCACAATCATCCGATTTTGCCTCGCATTCGTGCACCTTGACCTTCCAGAGTCTTCATTCCGCCGATGAGTTCCTTGCAGCAACTATTGTTGCCAGCACCTTTGCACAGCAGCGTCCGTTTGGTGCAGGTGGTGGTCTATTGCTCAGTATGACCAGCCAGCTTCACGCATCCCGACTATACGACCACGTTCGAACTCGTATAATTGCTTATAAAGTCTTCTGCAACGTCGTAACGGCATTATTAGTTGGGCTTCCACGGAACTGTAATGCCGATAACGAGCAAAGATAAACCGTCCCCATTTTTAACCTGTTTTATAAGGATGCTAGTTGAGCAGTAGAAACGCACGCTATGACCGAAGTTTACACTTATTGGCTTTGAAAATTTAATCATTTGCATACTTGGTATAAAGGAATTTGCATGCGAAATTTCAAGATGATCAGATTATTTTTTTTAAGGGTACTTCGTTTTTTTTTTTTTTTTTTTTTTTTTTCAAAAGAGTGTATATACACTTAAGTGCTAAAAGTCATGAGATACTTCTCTAATATCGTATTGGTCTCCTTTAGTTCGACGAAGTGCAGCAACTCGACATGGCATGAACTCAACTAGTCGGCGGAAGTCTCCAGGAGAAATGTTCAGCCATGTTGTCTCGATAGCAGCTCATAATTGTGCGGTTGTGATAGATGCTGGAATTTAGGCACGAATGGCTCTTTCGATCATATTCCAGACATGCTCCAATAGATCTGGCGATCTAGGTGGCCAAATCGTTTGCTGGATTTGTCTAGAATGCACCTCAAACCAATCGCGGAAATATGGGCCCGGCGACATGGAGCATTATCATTCTTAACATTCCATTGTTATTTGGGTACGTGATGTCCGGAAAAGGTTGCAAAAGGTCACCAAGCTGCTGAACATAACGATTTTTTGTTAATGATCGGTTCAATTTGACCAGAGGACCCAATCCATCCCAAGCAAACACTCCCTACACCATTATGGAACCACCACCATCTTGCATAGTGCTTTGTTGACAAGTTGGATCCATAGCCTCATGAGGTTTGCTCCACACCCGAAAGCGACCATCGGCTCGTACCAACTGGAAACGTGAATCATGAGACCACGCTACCTTTTCCCAGTCATCTAGGGTGGTCCATTATATGTGTTCGCGAACCCAGGTGATGCCTTGAAGCCGATGATGTGCTGTGAGTAAAAGCACTCGTGTCGGTCTTCTATTGCCATATCCCATCAACACTAAATTTCACTGCACAGACCCGCTTCTAGTGCGTCCCTCATTGAATGTGGTAGTCAGCTGACACAATGTCGTTCATTTGTTAGCATGGACGCTTCTGCTCAGATGTCGCTGGTCTCGATTATTCAGCAGACGTGGCCGCCCGTTGCGATGTCCCTTATAGGAGGTAATATCTTCTATGAGTATTTTCGGTGCACACTGTCGAACCAGAAATCTTCAAAGTCTAAACAATTTCTGAAATCCCCTGTCCCATGCGTCGAGCTCCAACTATCATTCCATGTTCAAACTCGGTAAATTCCCGTCGGGTAACTATTATCACGTTATTTAACGTTTCACAAGACATTCAAGAGTCCAACAGACAACACTGACAACCATCTGACTCTTTACACCCTTTTAACGCGATGCGAGCGCCACTTGTGTAAATGTGCATACTGCTATCCCATGAATTTTGACACTTGAGTATATATATCTTGTATATATATATATATATATAATTTTCTTCCAAGTTTATGATTTTAAAATCCGTTACCCTTGTACAAGATGAACATCTACATTTTCTACAACAATAATTTCCATTTTAAATCGCTGGACTAACAGATATTCTGACACACGTACATTTTAATAGTATAGATTAAACAACGATCTCATATGAACTTTAATATAATTATTTTAAAACACAACTAAAGACATTTTCTCATGATTCGCTTCCTTCAACTCTAAATACATTTCTCTGCTATAAAAATATTTTAAATAAAAGTATTTCCTGGACTTCATACATAAACTTTTCATGTTGTAAGATATGCTAAATTTTAAAGACATTTTAACTGGATATTTTAAATTCGCTAATATTGACTTTTGTAACTATTGAAGAAACAATTGTCACATTCGATAACTTTCTGAAATACTGATCAAAACAATTTAAAACAGTAACTCAAACATGATAATTTTCCCGAAAGTACATTATATCACAGAAAAAGTCATGGATACCTTTCATCTAAGCTTCATCCATATAATAACTGTCTAACGTATTTTTGACTTTCAAGAAGCTGTAGAACAGTGTCGATCTTCAACTTTTTTTTAACCATTGGAGATGCAACAAACACCCGTAATCCAAAGCACCCTTGAAACAGTTTGATTATCTATTTCCGCTTTATTAAATTGTTTAAGTTTTTGCCTTATTGAGGCCGAGTATGATTTTCTTAACTTAATATGCTGCGTCCATTTAGGGCGCGCTTTCTTAAACTTCCACAATTAGGATGGCGCTACGATTAAATGAAAACACTTTTTATATAAAATATTTTAATAAAATATTATCGATAGATATTACCGATCCGCATAAATATTTCATTTTATATTTTTAGCTATGGTGTGGGAGCGATAACTATTTTCAATTTGGGACTTAACTGTCCAAATACCTGCCGTTAAAAAAATGATCAATAACCCTTCGGGCCATAAATAAAATCAAATGACAATTTAGACTTGATATGGCAGCGTATTAATGCCGATACGAAATCCTCACCGGAAGTTTATTTCAATTTTTGAATTTTTTTTGGTCATTTTCTTAATTGTTGAAAAAGTGATTTGGAATAAAATCATCTAATTAAAATTAACGCATTCCCCACTTCCTATTGAAAATAAACACTCTTTCAATATTTATTACTTTCCTTATATAAAAAATGTATAAGGAAAGTATTGTGACGGGGTCGAAAATTCGAATTCGAGTTTTCGACGGGAGAGCACGTTTCAAGCATCCCTGATCACGAATCAAACATTTTTGGAGTGATGTCTGTGTGTGTGTGTGTGTGTGTGTGGAGACGATAACTGACGAACGAATGGACCGATTCGAACCAAATTTGGTACAAAAATCACAATCCGTAAACACTGGAAGCCTATTGTTTTTATACGCAATCGAATGTTCAGACCCCCCCTAAATTTCAGAGTAAAGTTTTGAAAAAATCGTCAAAAAATTAAAACCACTAATAAAGTTACGCAAATAGACATTTCTTATGCAATTTTTCATTAGGAAACGATTGGCATAAATTTTAGAACTCTAACACGAACCGTTCTCGAGATATTGCACATTTTTAAAAAAAATTATCAAAAAGTCATATAAAATAAAAAAAAATATTTCCTATTGAGAAACATGTTCACATTTCATATGTAATACCATTCGATAAATTGGGTGATATCATTCTAGTGAATCTAGCTCGTTCCATTCATGGAAAAATATACTTTGAGTAATACTTTTGTATTTGAGCGCCAATAGTCATTTGTCTGCTGTAAGAATAACTTATTTCTTCATCCATAACGCTTGGCGAGATTTCGGCGACGAATTTGGCAGAATGTCTCCAATTTGGCGACTTTTTGAAATGTTGCCAAATTAACAAAAATCTCGCTAAATGGATAAAAATGACGCCAAATCAATGAAAATGACGACTAATTGTCGAAAATTCAATATCTTGGAAAGAATATTAGTATCTACTATAAGAAAAACCTATTTTTTACTGTAAAATTAGTAAATTCAATTCATTATATAAGGAAAGTCATGTGTTGCCCACATCAGATTCTTTATTATCGTTATTTCAAGAGTTAACTTGCTTAATCCTACTATTTGGTGCAACGTTCTTGAAGGGATTTTGCATGTTCACATGAAAAGAACACGTGACCATTATATGAAGACATCACGTGGCCCACTTCAAAATAAAATATAGTATCCATCTTGTGTCAAAATCAAATTTTTAAAGTTCTTCTTGATTCATATTTAGTGTTGTATCCGTCCTAAAACCGCTTTATTTTTGCTTAAATTCTGTGCATCTACATACTGAAACAACGCAATGACAATATATTTGAGTTTAAATGATCATCCAAATTTGATTGTTTCTACAACGAAGCCTAATTTTCACTTATGGATAACGTACACACCAAAAGATGTAGTATGAGTTGTATAAGAATTGTTGCATTTCTTTAACGCAAAATTATTTAGCTCATGGAGTCTGCAATATAGCTGATATGAATGAAACATTCATTGACACAGAGAAGCAAACGATTTTTTCGATGAAGTTTTAAGCATAGAGTTAAATTACTTGTACCTCCATGGTTTTAAGTTTTTAAATAAAATAAATTATTATAGTATTGTGAAGAATGAAATGAATGGAAAAAAGTTATGAATAAAATGCTGCTTTTATATAGAGAGCCAGGCGTGTTATATTTCGATGATGTCATTTGAATAAATTTCGTTTGTTTTCGATGAAGTTTTCAAATATAATACATTATTGTAGAATTATGATAATTTTAAAAATATTACCGAGGAATGTATCGCATCTTAGAGATGCTTAAATCAAGCAAATCGTATTTCAATGCCGTCATTTGAATAAAGTTAATTTTTTTCAATGAGGTTTTAAGTTTTCAAATATAATAAATTAAAGTAGTATTGTGATAATTTTAAAAATATTACCGAGGAATGTATCGCATTTTAGAGATGTTTAAATAAAATTGCATTGAAGTTGGAAAATGTTTCATAATCAATGCTTTATGAAAGATTGATCTTTCTTGTTTATTTGCTGAAATGATGATCTGATAAAAAAAAATCATCTAATTAAAATTCACGCACTCCCCACTTTAATATTTATTAAAAACAAGAAAGATCAATCATGCATAAAGCATTGATTATGAAACACTTTCCAACTTCAATGCAATTTTATTTAAACAAGTCTAAAATGCAATACATTCTTCGGTAATATTTTGAAACTTATCACAATACTGCATTAATTTATTATATTTGAAAACTTAAACCTTCATCGAAAAAAATGAACTTCATTCAAATGACGGCATTGAAATATAAATTGCCTGCTTTAAACATCTCTAAAATGTTATACATTCCTCGGTAATAGTTTTAGAATTATCATAATACTACGATAATTTATTATATTTGAAAACTTCATCGGAAACAACTGAAATTAATTCAAATGACGTCATAGAAAAAATAACACACCTTGATCTCTCTATAAAAACAGGATTTTATTCATAACTTTCTCCCATTCATTTCATTCATCACAATACTATAATAATTTATTTTATTTAAACATTTTGTTTAAGACCATGGAGCTACAAAAAATTAAACTCTATGCTTGAAACTTCATCGAATAAAATCGTACTTCTCTTTATGAAATCAATTAATATTTCATTCATATCAGCCATGCAGACTCCATGAACTAAATTATTTTGTGTTAAAAAAATACAGGAATTCTAATACAACTCATTCTATATATTTTGCTGTTTACATTTTACATAGGTGAAAAATAGGCTTAGTTGTAGAAATAATCAAATTTAGATGAGCATTTAAACTCAAATATATTGTCATTGTGTTGTTTCAGTATGTAGATGCACAGAATTTAAGCAAAAATAAAGTAGTTTTAGGATGGATACAACACTCAATATGAATTAAAAAGAACGTAAAAAAATCACGATTTTGAAACAAGATGGATGCCATGTATCATTTTGAAGTGGGTCATGTGATCGTTTCATATCATGATCACGTGATCGTTTCATATAAGAGGTGTAATTATTATTTTAATTTTTATTTAAAAAACTACTGAATATATTTCGCTGAAATTTTTTTTATATATTTTATGGAACAATTTGAATATTACCTAAAATTTTCGAAGCAATTTGTGAATTTTAAATCCGCTTAATAAATGTTTGAAAAATAAGGTCCCATAGGGCTCAATGTATTTCATTTTTTCGACCCGGGTTCAATCCAAAACTAATTGGGTGATATTATTCATTTATATTCCCATAGGTTCTACAGACCGTCTGAACAACATACTAAAATTTTATTTTGATTAAGTCATTTTTACGGCAGTTATCGTGCCAACGGACTGACAGACAGACAGACAGACAGAATGAACAAAGTCATAAACACTTTTCAACTTGTTGTAAAGTGTTAAAAACAAACAAGAAAGATCAATCATGCTTAAAGCATTGATTATGAAACACTTTCCAACTTCAATGCAATTTTATTTAAAAAAGTCTAAAATGCAATACATTCCTCGGTAATATTTTAAAACTTATCACAATACTACATTAATTTATTATATTTGAAAACTTCAATCTTCATTGAAAAAAATGAACTTCATTCGAATGACGGAATTGAAATATAAATTGCCTGGTTTAAATATCTCTAAAATGCGATACATTCCACGGTAATATTTTTAAAACTATCATAATACTACGATAATTTATTATATTTGAAAACTTCATCGAAAACAACTGAAATTAGTTCAAATGACGTCATAGAAAAAATAACACGCCTGGATCTCTCTCTAAAAACATCATTTCATTCATAACTTTCTCCCATTCATTTCATTCATCACAATACTAAAATAATTTATTTTATTTAAAAATTAAGACCATGGAGTTACAAGTAATTAAACTCTATGCTTAAAACTTCATCGAAAAAAATCGTCCTTCTCTTTATAAAATCAATTAATATTTCATTCATATCGCCATGCAGACTCCATGGGCTAAATTATTTTGTGTTAAAGAAATACAGCAATTCTAATACAACTCATTCTATATATTTTGCTGTTTACATTTTACATAAGTGAAAAATAGGCTTCGTTGTAGAAATAATCAAATTTGGATAATCATTTAAACTCAAATATATTGTATTTGCGTTGTTTCAGTATGTAGATGCACAGAATTTAAGCAAAAGTAAAGTAGTTTTAGGACGGATACAACACTCAATATGAATTAAAAAGAACTTAAAAAATCACGATTTTGAAACAAGATGGATGCCATATATCATTTTGAAGTGGGTCATGTGATCTTTTCATATCATGGCCACGTGATCGTTTCATATAAGAAGTGTAATTATTATTTTAATTTTTATTTAAAAAACTACTGAATATATTTCGTTGAATTTTTTTTTTATATATTTTATGGAATAATTTGAATATTACCTAAAATTTTCGAAGCAGTTTGTGAATTTTAAAACCGCTTAAAAAATGTTTGAAAAATTAGGTCCCATAGAGCTCAATATATTTCATTTTTTCAACCCGGGTTCAATCCAAAACTAATTGGGTGATATTATTCATTTATATTCCCATAGGTCCTACAGACCGTCTGAACAACAAACTAAAATTTCATTTTGATTAAGTCATTTTTACGGCAGTTATCGTGCTAACGGACAGACAGACAGATAGACAGACAGAATGAACAAAGTCATAAACACTTTTCAACTTTGTTGTAAAGTGTTAATAAATGAGAAGACAGTGAATGACTTGCTGAATATAATTCAAAAATAGTTTCAGAATTATAGAAATGAATAAAAATGTGAAGTTCATAAACATATCAGGCAGAAAAATGCTTGTACTATTTTTTTTTTATATAATGAAATGGATATGTGTACGAAATCCAATTATTTAAGGACTTCTCATCCGAATACGAACAAATATAGAAATCATATTTCGTACGATACAAAATAGCAGTGCATGGGTCTCTTTAATTATGTATTATTGTTTTTTTTTATTATGATCAGAATATTGAATTATTAAAGAAATTAAATGAGCATTGAATTTCATATGACGATTGGTAATTTTTGAATATGAGTACTTCATGGTGAAAAGAAATTTAAAAATTAACAAGAAAGATCAATCATGCTTAAAGCATTGATTATGAAACACTTTCCAACTTCAATGCAATTTTATTTAAACAAGTCTAAAATGCAATACATTCTTCGGTAATATTTTGAAACTTATCACAATACTGCATTAATTTATTATATTTAAAAACTTAAACCTTCATCGAAAAAAATGAACTTCATTCAAATGACGGCATTGAAATATAAATTGCCTGCTTTAAACATCTCTAAAATGTTATACATTCCTCGGTAATAGTTTTAGAATTATCATAATACTACGATAATTTATTATATTTGAAAACTTCATCGGAAACAACTGAAATTAATTCAAATGACGTCATAGAAAAAATAACACACCTTGATCTCTCTATAAAAACAGGATTTTATTCATAACTTTCTCCCATTCATTTCATTCATCACAATACTATAATAATTTATTTTATTTAAACATTTTGTTTAAGACCATGGAGCTACAAAAAATTAAACTCTATGCTTGAAACTTCATCGAATAAAATCGTACTTCTCTTTATGAAATCAATTAATATTTCATTCATATCAGCCATGCAGACTCCATGGACTAAATTATTTTGTGTTAAAAAAATACAGGAATTCTAATACAACTCATTCTATATATTTTGCTGTTTACATTTTACATAGGTGAAAAATAGGCTTAGTTGTAGAAATAATCAAATTTAGATGAGCATTTAAACTCAAATATATTGTCATTGTGTTGTTTCAGTATGTAGATGCACAGAATTTAAGCAAAAATAAAGTAGTTTTAGGATGGATACAACACTCAATATGAATTAAAAAGAACGTAAAAAAATCACGATTTTGAAACAAGATGGATGCCATGTATCATTTTGAAGTGGGTCATGTGATCGTTTCATATCATGATCACGTGATCGTTTCATATAAGAGGTGTAATTATTATTTTAATTTTTATTTAAAAAACTACTGAATATATTTCGCTGAAATTTTTTTTATATATTTTATGGAACAATTTGAATATTACCTAAAATTTTCGAAGCAATTTGTGAATTTTAAATCCGCTTAATAAATGTTTGAAAAATAAGGTCCCATAGGGCTCAATGTATTTCATTTTTTCGACCCGGGTTCAATCCAAAACTAATTGGGTGATATTATTCATTTATATTCCCATAGGTTCTACAGACCGTCTGAACAACATACTAAAATTTTATTTTGATTAAGTCATTTTTACGGCAGTTATCGTGCCAACGGACTGACAGACAGACAGACAGACAGAATGAACAAAGTCAGAAACACTTTTCAACTTTGTTGTAAAGTGTTAAAAACAAACAAGAAAGATCAATCATGCTTAAAGCATTGATTATGAAACACTTTCCAACTTCAATGCAATTTTATTTAAAAAAGTCTAAAATGCAATACATTCCTCGGTAATATTTTAAAACTTATCACAATACTACATTAATTTATTATATTTGAAAACTTAAATCTTCATTGAAAAAAATGAACTTCATTCGAATGACGGAATTGAAATATAAATTGCCTGGTTTAAATATCTCTAAAATGCGATACATTCCACGGTAATATTTTTAAAACTATCATAATACTACGATAATTTATTATATTTGAAAACTTCATCGAAAACAACTGAAATTAATTCAAATGACGTCATAGAAAAAATAACACGCCTGGATCTCTCTCTAAAAACATCATTTCATTCATAACTTTCTCCCATTCATTTCATTCATCACAATACTAAAATAATTTATTTTATTTAAAAATTAAGACCATGGAGCTACAAGTAATTAAACTCTATGCTTAAAACTTCATCGAAAAAAATCGTCCTTCTCTTTATAAAATCAATTAATATTTCATTCATATCGCCATGCAGACTCCATGGGCTAAATTATTTTGTGTTAAAGAAATACAGCAATTCTAATACAACTCATTCTATATATTTTGCTGTTTACATTTTACATAAGTGAAAAATAGGCTTCGTTGTAGAAATAATCAAATTTGGATAATCATTTAAACTCAAATATATTGTATTTGCGTTGTTTCAGTATGTAGATGCACAGAATTTAAGCAAAAGTAAAGTAGTTTTAGGACGGATACAACACTCAATATGAATTAAAAAGAACTTAAAAAATCACGATTTTGAAACAAGATGGATGCCATATATCATTTTGAAGTGGGTCATGTGATCTTTTCATATCATGGCCACGTGATCGTTTCATATAAGAAGTGTAATTATTATTTTAATTTTTTTTTAAAAAACTACTGAATATATTTCGTTGAATTTTTTTTTTATATATTTTATGGAATAATTTGAATATTACCTAAAATTTTCGAAGCAGTTTGTGAATTTTAAAACCGCTTAAAAAATGTTTGAAAAATTAGGTCCCATAGGGCTCAATATATTTCATTTTTTCAACCCGGGTTCAATCCAAAACTAATTGGGTGATATTATTCATTTATATTCCCATAGGTCCTACAGACCGTCTGAACAACAAACTAAAATTTCATTTTGATTAAGTCATTTTTACGGCAGTTATCGTGCTAACGGACAGACAGACAGATAGACAGACAGAATGAACAAAGTCATAAACACTTTTCAACTTTGTTGTAAAGTGTTAATAAATGAGAAGACAGTGAATGACTTGCTGAATATAATTCAAAAATAGTTTCAGAATTATAGAAATGAATAAAAATGTGATATTCATAAACATATCAGGCAGAAAAATGCTTGTACTATTTTTTTTTTATATAATGAAATGGATATGTGTACGAAATCCAATTATTTAAGGACTTCTCATCCGAATACGAACAAATATAGAAATCATATTTCGTACGATACAAAATAGCAGTGCATGGGTCTCTTTAATTATGTATTATTGTTTTTTTTTATTATGAGCAAAATATTGAATTATTAAAGAAATTAAATGAGCATTGAATTTCATATGACGATTGGTAATTTTTGAATATGAGTACTTCATGGTGAAAAGAAATTTAAAAATTAACAAGAAAGATCAATCATGCTTAAAGCATTGATTATGAAACACTTTCCAACTTCAATGCAATTTTATTTAAAAAAGTCGAAAATGCAATATATTCCTCGGTAATATTTTAAAACTTATCACAATACTACATTGATTTATTATATTTGAAACCTTAAACCTTCATCGAAAAAAAATAACTTCATTCAAATGACGGCATTAAAGTATAAATTGCCTGGTTTAAACATCTCTAAAATGTAATACATTCCTTGGTAATAATTTTAGAATTATCATAATACTACGATAATTTATTATATTTGAAAACTTCATCGAAAACAACTGAAATTCATTCAAATGACGTCATAAAAAAATAACACGCCTGGCTCTCTCTATAAAAGCAACATTTCATTCATAAATAATTCCCCCATTGATGTCTTTCATCACAATACTATAATAATTTATTTTATTTAAAAATTAAGACCATTGAGCTACAAGTAAGTAAGCTCTATTCGTTAAACTTCATCGAAAAATATCGTCCTTCTCTTTCTAAAATCAATGAATATTTCATTCATATCAGCTAAGCAGACTCCATGGACTATTTGATTTTGTGTTAAAGAATTACAGCGATTCTAATACAACTCATTCTACATATTTTGTTGTTTACATTTTACATAGGTGAAAAATAGGCTTAATAGTAGAAATAATCAAATTTAGATGAGCATTTAAACTGGAATATAATGTCATTGCGTTGTTTCCGTATGTAGATGCACAGAATTTAGGCAAAAATAAAGTAGTTTTAGGACGGATACAACACTCAATATGAATTAAAAAGAACTTTAAAAATCACGATTTTGACACAAGATGGATGCCATATATCATTTTGAAGTGGGTCATGTGATCGTTTCATATCATGGACACGTGATCGCTTCATATAAGAGGTGTTATTATTATTATTTTAATTTTTATTTTAAAAACCACTGAATATATTTCGATGAATTTTTTTTTATATATTTTACGGAACCATTTGAATATTGTCTAAAATTTTCGAAGCAGTTTGTGAATTTTAAATCCGCTTAAAAAATACTTGAAAAATTAGGTCCCATAGGGCTCAATGTATTCCATTTTTTCAACCCGGGTTCAATCCAAAACTAATTGGGTGATATTATTCATTTATATTCCCATAGGTCCTATAGACCGTCTGAACAACATACTAAAATTTCATTTTGATTAAGTCATTTTTACGGCAGTTATCGTGCTAACGGACAGACAGACAGACAGACAGACAGACAGACAGACAGAATGAACAAAGTCATAAACACTTTTCAACTTTGTTGTAAAGTGTTAAAAACATGATCGGAAAATAAATACAGCAGACGAAATTGGTAATTTTCACACTACCATTTCATGATTTGAAACGACTTATTGCGATCAATGTGAATTTTTAAGCCCCATTTCAAGATTAATTTATAATAGTTTGCTTTTTATGGATGAAATTACGAAACATGGTTCAGGACTTTAAAGTACAAATATTTACGCAATTAAAGTACAAATATTTGCACAAATTAAAATATCTTTGAAGCACAAATATTACACAATAATTACACTGCGCCTCAGGATTCAACCATAATCCGTAGAAAAATATTTTCAAAAGATTTCTTAATAACTTGTTTCATATATTACGTCATTCTATTAACACTTTACAACATAGTTGAAAAGTGTTTATGACGCTGTTCATTCATTCTGTCTGTGTGTCTGTCCGTTAGCACGATAACTGCTGTAAAAATGACTTTATCAAAATGAAATTTTAGTATTTTGTTCAGACGGTCTGTGGGGCCTATGGGAATATAAATGAATAATATTACCTAATTAGTATTGGATTGATCCCAGGTTGAAAAAATGAAATACATCGAACCCTATAGGACCTCATATTTCAAACATTTTTAAAAGTGAATTTAAAATTCACAAATTGCTTCGAAAGTTTTAGGAAATATTCAAATAATCCCATAAAATATATAAAAAAATTTCAGCAAAATAAATTCAGTAGTTTTTTAAATAAAAATTAAAATAATAATTACATCCTTTATATGCAGAGATCACGTGACCATTATATGAAGAGATCACGTGACCCACTTCAAAATAAAATATAGCATCCATATTGTGCCAAAATCGTGATTTTTAAATTTCTTCTTAATTCATATTTAATATTGTATCCGTCCTAAAACCACTTTATTTTTGTTTAAATTCTGTGCATCTACATACTGAAACAACGTGATTACAATATATTTGAGTTTAAATGATCATCAAACTTTGATTATTTCTACAACGAAGCCTAATTTTCACTTACGGAGAATGTAAACACCAAAAGATGTAGAATGAGTTGTATAAGAATTGCTGCACTTCCTTAACGCAAAATTATTTAGCTCATGGAGTCTGCAATATAGCTGATATGAATGAAACATTCATTGATTTTACATAGAAGCTGCCAACAGTTACCTTACACCTTTCTGGTAGGTCGGACGGTCTGGGTTTCAACAATCAACATAGAAGCTGCCGATTTTTTCGATGAAGTTTTAAGCATAGAGTTAAATTACTTGTACCTCCATGGTTTTAAGTTTTTAAATAAAGTAAATTATTATAGTATTGGGATGAATGAAGGGAATGGAAAAAAGTTTGTGAATGAAATGCTGCTTTTATAGAGAGAACCAGGCGATTTATATTTCGATGACGTCATTTGAATAAATTTCATTTGTTTTCGACGAAGTTTTCAAATCTAATAAATTATTGCAGTATTATGATAATTTTAAAATTTTACCGAGGAATGTATCGCATTTTAGAGATGATTTAACCAGGCAATTTATATTTCAATGTCGTCATTTGAATGAAGTACATTTTTTCGATGAAGTTTAAATTTTTCAAATATAATAAATTAATGTAGTATTGTGATAATTTTAAAAATATTACCAAGGAATGTATCGCATTTTAGAGGTGTTTATATAAAATTGCTTTGAAGTTGGAAATTGTTTCATAATCAATTCTTTATGTATGATTTATCTTTCTTGTATTTCTCGCCCACGTGTAAAAAAAAAATGATATATCAGCATGATTATGTAAAAAAATATAGCAAACATTGCAAATTGTATTTCATACCGAGGGCCATTTTTTTTGTGTTTTTCTATTTTTGAAATTCTAAATCAAATTGATGTTTTAGTTTTGAGAGAAAACCATGCATATCCCACCAAGCATTCATTCATGAAATTCGATTCAATAGTTACGGCTATGGGCCCTTCAACATTGGAGAGTAAAAGGCCGGAGCGACAATCGTAAAAAGTGCCATTTTAAAAGATTTTTTCTAAGGTCTACCACAGTAATTGTAATTTTTTACGTTCCCTGCATGGTAATGTATAGGGAAAGTATTGGAATCATGATGGAAATCGCAACTCGAGTTTTCGACGGATCTACACGATTTGGGACCTCTAGAATACGAAAATACTATTTTCAGCGTGACGTCTGTGTGTGTATCTGTTTGTATGTCTGTCTGTACACTGTATGTATCCACTCTTAACTCAAAAACTAATGAATCGAATTTCATAAAATTTAGTAGGTAAGTAATCAGCATCAAAACTAATAATTTGGTAAAACTAATCAGCACCAGGGTCACTTGGGTGTGACCCTGGTGCTGATTAGTTTTTGGTACGATTCGGAAAAAAAGAACCCACCATTTTTTGCGAAATGGCCCACACAAATATCATGTAACCACTCTAACTGAAATACTAATTGACCAAATTTCATAAAATTTTATAGATAAGTTACTTGTGGCATACCCTGGTACTGATTAGATTTTAGTACGATTCGGAAAAGAACAACCTGCCATTTTTTACAAAATGGCCCGCAAAATTCGCCAAAATCTAAAAAAAAAAACCTACGTATATTCAAATGTATCAATTAAATGCTTGTTTTATGCGTAATTTTTCAACGAGGAAAAGAATAAGAACAACTCTATTACTCTAGGACCTACCGTTCTCGAGATATTTAAGATTTTTCGCATTTTTTATGCCGCTTTTGGAAAAATGTCCAATTACCAAGTAAAAACAAAAATTGAATTAAAAATGCAAATTTAGTGTTATTTTGTGCAATTTAATGAATTATTAAAGAAATAAAGAAAAAATGAGTTTGAGTCTATAGGGAAAGTCATGTGGATTCAAGGATTCAAGGATTTCTCAATTACGGAGTGCCCAGGCAGCCGAAGGCTGCCTTTAAACCCCAATCTAAGGGTCGGTTGGGAAATAGTGGATAAATGATAATTTACAGAAGATAAATTTAAAAAAAAACGGGCGATGCTCTTCAATCCCGATGTTGACGAATCGCAATCGAGACCTAACGAGTCACAAGATGGGAAAAAGAGGGAAAAGAATCACTCTCTAATAAATTATTGCTCTACAAAGCCTATATCTGGCTCATCATGACTTACGGTTCTGCCATTTGGGGAACCGCTTCTGACGTTAATATAAAGAGACTTCAAACTCAGCAAAACATTACCCTTAGAATGATTGTAAATGCTCTTTGTTACGTTAGGAATGACGTCATGCATCGAGATCTCAAAATTAAAACCTTTTTGGCCCATGTTCGAAAATTAGCTTTACACTTTCATCTTGATCTCCCGAAGGTTGGAAACGCTATTCTTCTTAACTTGTCTAACTATGATCCTCGGCTTCCTAAATGTAGGAAGCGACCGCGAGCCCTGCTCGGGCGCCGTGATAATATTCCGCTTCACCCAAAGAGGAGGCGGGCCGAATAGCTTTGTTCTTTACCTAGTTTTCTCAACCTTCACTCGTCATTCCTCTGAACACTTAGCGCCCTTACATTTGGGATAAATCACTGCATTCGACCATCTTCTCCCCCCCCCCCTTCCCCGCCGTAGAGGCATCTGGCTCACCTGCGTATTGCGCAAGGACCTGCGCCGTTTGTGCGCACTCCCACGTTCAAAATTAAACTCTCCTCTCCATTCTGGACCTCTCTCCAATTTTTTAATTTTTGTAAATTCCTTTTTTGGCTAAATTCTCTTAAATTCTCTTTCTTAAGACTCGGATGATCTTAAATTCTCCGAGCAACCTTACGACTTTTTAAACTCCCTCTCGAAATCCCTTTCTTTTGTTTTCTTTTCTCTTTCTCGCCTCTCTTTCTCACGTCTGTATGTGTGTCTGTCTACAATGTCTGTATCTACTCTAACTCAAAAACTAATGGACCGAATTTCATAAAATTTGATAGGTAAGTTACTTGTATGGGACCCTAGTGCTGATTAGATTTTGGAACGATTCCGAATAAATGAACCTGCCTTTATTGCGAAATGGCTCGCAAAAATTGTATGTATCCACTCTAACGGACAAACTAGTTGATTAAATTACGCAAAATGTGGTAGATAAGACGCTTGTAGGATACTGTGATGCAGGTTAGATTTTGATACAATTCCGAAAAAAAGCATTTGCCTTTTTTTTTGCGAAATGTCAAATCTGATATATTCGATCTAAAATAAAATACTACATGTGCAAGATAGTGAAACTCTGAAAAATATGATTCAAATTGATGAAATATATTAATTAAGTACTTGTTCTACGTGTAAAATCTGACAACCAAGTGAATAAATCTGACCCCATTACTGTAGGATTCACCGTTCTCCAGATATTGTAGTTTTTGGAATTATAAGGACCTGAAAAATTTAAATTGAATTGAGTTGCCAAACGAAACGAAGGTGTAATAAAAAAAAACGAATTGGGTATAATATCAGAAAATTATCGATATTATTTTCTGCAAATAAACTAAATTTAATGCATAATGGGATGAAAAATTACAAAATGAATTTGAATCTGCAGGGAAAGTTATGTTCTGCTCACATCATATTTTTTACTTTCCCTGCAATACATGGTAGTGTATAAGGAAAGTATTGGAATCATGCCGAAAATCGCAACTCGAGTTTTCGACGGATCTACACGTTTTGAAACCTCTAGAACTCGAAAAAAACTATTTTTAGCGTGAAGTATGCGTGTGTGTCTGTCTGTGTACCTGTGTGTCTGTCTGTGCAATGTATGTATCCACTCTAAGTCAAAAACTAATGGACCGAATTTCATAAAATTTGGTAGGTAAGTCATTTGTGTATGACCCTGGTGCTGATTAGTTTTTGGTACGATTCGGGATAAAGGAACGAGTCTTTTTTCTTGCGAAATGGCCCACAAAAATTACCTGTATCCACTCTAGCTGAAAAAGTAATCGATCAAATTTTACAGAATTTGGTAGTTAAGTCAGTTGTGGGTTACCCTAGTGTTGATTAGATTTTGGTAGGAATCGGAAAAATATATCCTGATTTTTTGCGAAATGGTCAGCAATAATCGTCAAAATCTAAAATAAAGAACTACGTATGCTCAAATATATCTATTAAATGCTTGTTTTACGTGAAATGTTTAACGATGAAAAGAATAAGACCAACCCCATTACACTAGGACAAGCCCGGCCATCCAAATTGCTGCTCTAAGTCTACGGACGAGTCGGATGGTCTGGGCTTTCGACACTAGGACTAGTTGTTTTCGAGGAATTTTAGTTTTTTCGCAGTTTCGCTACGCCGCCTTTGAAAATAAGTCCAGTTAACAAATGACAACGAAAATTGAATTAAAAGTGCAAATTCAGTGTCATTTAAAATACTTATGTCTGTTATTTTGTGCAATTTAAAGAATTATTGAATAAATAATGGGAACATGAATATGAGTCTGTAGGGAAAGTCATGTGGTGCCCACATCAGATTTTTTAAATATAAAGTTATAAAATAACATTTTGGCCTAATACAAGCGTTTGCATACGCAAATACAAAGAACTGAAACCGGGGCCATCACCACTCTTCCACAGTTCGTGGATTTATCAGGAATGATAATGCTGAAAGTTTTTTTGTACAAAATGTTAGGCACTCTATGTATATTAGTACGTATTTTATGACTCGGTTTATTCGAAGCTAAACTTTAAAGTAGAAAGACTAATTGTACCTTAAACAAGCGAAAGACTAATTGTACCTTAGACAAGCGAAAGACTAATTGTGCCTTAGAACAGCGAAAGACTAATTGTACCTCAGACAAACGAAAGACTAACTGTACCTTAAATAAGCGAAAGACTAATTGTGCCTTAGACAAGAGAAAGACTAATTGTATCTTAGACAAGCGAAAGACTAATTGTACCTTAGACAAGCGAAAGACTAATTGTGCCTTAGACCAGCGAAAGACTAACTGTACCTTAGACAAACGAAAGACTACCTGTACCTTAAATAAGCGAAAGACTAATTGTACCTTAGACAAACCAAAAACTAATTGTACCTTAGACAAGTGAAAGACTAATTGTGCCTTAGACCAGCGGAAGACTAATTGTACCTTAGGCAAACGAAAGACTAACTGTACTTTAAATAAGCGAAAGACTAATTGTACCTTTGGCAAACGAAAGACTAACTGTACCTTAAATAAGCGAAAGACTAATTGTACATTAGACAAACGAAAAACTAATTGTACCTTAGACAAGCGAAAGACTAACTGTACCTTAAATAAGCGAAAGACTAATTGTACCTTTGACAAGCGAAAGACTAACTGTACCTTAAATAAGCGAAAGACTAATTGTACCTTAGACAAGCGAAAGACTAACTGTACTTTAAAATGTGCATTAAAATGTAAAGAACATTGAAAGAACGTTTTCTACAGCTTTAAAAAAAATCTTCCACGTCAAATGCCTGAAATCCAGGTTAAGTCCAGATTAACAATATTTTGAACCTTAGCGATCCCTTGTCCCTCTTTGGAGGCAGGCGATCATCGTGTTTGAATAGCGTTGGTGCTGCGGATTTGAATGCAGTTTTGAATGCGGTTCATCGGTTCAGAACTTTTTCACAAGTTATACGTGAGAGGGGTGAGACAGCCTAGTGGTTAGCGAGCGGGGATTGCTTCGAATACGATTCCCGGTTCTGTCCAAACTGTCCCCGTGTTCACACGGAGTACGGCAAGGTAAATATGAGGGTTCATAAGTCCTTCCGAGAGGATGGTGGTAGGAGAAGGAGTGTACGGTTCCTGTGGATGCCGCCCCCCACTGGGTTTCGGTCTAAATTAGATAGCACTTCCCGGCCATTCAAACGGATACTTTACATCTTCGGATTGGTCGAACGACCTGGGTCGAAGAAGAAGAAGTTATGCGTAAAGTTTCCATTACTTTTTCTAAAATGTGATGTTAGTATGACACAGTTTCACTACAAGTTTAATACGCATACCACGCTTACCCCAATTGGGGTATCAGGCAATTGCCTAATGAATTCCATCTTGTTTCAAACAGTAAGAAATATGCAATTTTTTTCAGTCGAAACAAAGACAGATTTGACGGTTTTATTGCATTAACTTACGCAGCGTTAAATACAGTGGCGTGATATCAGAAGATTTGGGGAATTCTCATTATGCATTTTGTGCCAAAACTGCCGCCGTGTTCACGCGGAGTACGATCACGTTAAACATGTGAGTCCGTAAGTCCCTCCGAGAGGTTGGTGGTGGGAAAGGAAGGTACGGTTCCTGTGGATGCCTCCCAAACTGGGTTCCGGTCTAAATTGGGTGGTTCTTCCCTGCCGTCCAAACTGTTACCTTCCACGTTTCTGGTAGGTCGGACGGCCTGGGTAACTGGACGGTAACTGGACGAAGCAGCAGAAATGCGAAAAAATTAAAATATCTCAAGAGCGGCTAGTTTTAAAGTAATGGGGTATGTCTTATTCTTTTTGTTGTCTAAAATTACGTTTTAAACAAGCAAGAATTGATGCATTTGAACATACGTAGTCTTTTATTTTAGATTTTTGCGATTTTTACCAGCCATTTTGCAAAAACAAGCATGTTCTTCTTTTTTTTTTAATCATACCAAAATCTAATTAGCACCAGGATCACACACAAGGGACTTAGCTACCAAATTTTATGAAATTCGGTTCATTAGTTTTTGAGTTATAGTGGATACATACATACATTGCACAGACAGATACACAGATACACACACACAGACATCACGCCAAAAATAGTGTTTTTGTGTTCTAGAGGTTCCAAAATTTGTAGACTAGTCGAAAACTCTTGTAGCAATTTTCGACATGATTCCAATACTTTCCCTATACATTACCATGTATTGCAGGGAAAGCAAAAATCTGATGTGGGCAGTACATGACTTTCCCTGCAGATTCAAATTCTTTTTCTCTTTCTTTCATTAATAATTCCTTAAATTGAGTTTAATTGCACAAAATGACACTGAATTTGCACTTTTAATTCAATTTTGTTTTTATTTGGCAACTGGACATTTTTTCAAAGGCGGCGTAACAAAAATGAGAAAAAAACTAAAATATCTCAAGAACGGTTCGTCCTACAGTAATTGAGGTTGGTCTGATTCTCAAAATAACACGCATAATTGTTTAAAATGACAACTAAATTTGTATTTTTAATTCAATTTTCGGTTTCATTTGGTTACTGGACATATTTTCAAAGCTGGCGTAACAAACATGCAAAGGAAAAAAAAACTTGGGGCTGATCTTAATCTTTTAATCGTCAACAATTATGTACAAACACAAGTATTTAATTGATACATTTAAGCGTACATAGTTTTTTATTTTAGATTTTAACGATTTTTGCGGGGCATTTAGTAAAAAAACAGGTTCTTTATTCCCTAAACGTACCAAAATCTAATCAGCACCATGATAACTCACAGGTGACTTATGTACCAAATGTTGTGAAATGTGGTCAATTAGTTTTTTCGCTAGAATAGATACATATAATTTTTGCGGGCCATTTCACAGAAAGGGCAGGTTCTTTTATCCAGAATGGTATCAAAATCTAATCAGCACTGCGGTAATGGACAAATGACTTACCGTTAGTTTTTGAGTTATTTGATAATTTTCATACTCATAGCATTGATTCCGTGACAGGACCTAACTTAGGCGGATTTTCGATTATGATTATTTTCCAAGCTAAGTGCCATACATTGTTAAACAAACAAACTTTTTGAAAAAAGTAACCTAATTTTTTAAAAGTTACAATCCATATCTTTGACAGGGTTACATATTAATTTGTAAATATTAATAATAAATACATATTAACTTGTAAATATGTTAGTAAATGTACACTTACTCTTCCATTGCACCCAAGAACCTAAAAGAAAGAAGTAAAACAATTTTAAACATTTAAATAAAGCAAAAGTTTTATATAAATATTCTCGGATACAAACAATATGAGCAGAAATGACATTTGATATACCCAGAATTTAATGAATTTACAAGAATGCCTAATTGCTAAAGAATACTTTCTACTTTCCCTACAATGCATGGTATTGTATAGGAAAAGTATTGGAATTGTGTCGAAAATCGCAACACGAGTTTTCGACGGATCCACACGTTTCAAGTAACCCGAAAAAAAAAAGACATTTTTAACTCGACATCTGTGTTTGTGTGTGTGTGTGTGTGTGTGTGTGTGTGTGTGTGCTTGTGTCTGTGCAATGCATATGTCCACTCTAACTCAAAAACTAATTGATTAAATATACCGCCCTTTTTACTTTCACTATAATACATAGTAATGCATAGGGAAAGTATTGTAGTCATGCGTCGAAAATCGCAACTCGAGTTTTTGATCTACACATTTTGGGATCTCTAAAATACGAAAAACTATTTTTAGCGTGATGTCTGTGAGTATGTGTCTGTATGTGTATCTGTGTGTCTGTCTGTACAATGTATGTATCCACTCTAACTCAAAAAGTAATTGATTAAATTTCATAAAATTTTATGGGAAAGTCACCTGTAGGTTACTATGGGACTGATTAGATTTTGGTTACGATTAGACAACCAAGAACCTGCCTTTTTCTGCGAAATGGCCCGCAAAAATCGTCAAATTTAAAATAAAAGGTTCCGTATGCTCAAACATATCAATTAAATGCTTGTTATATACGTAATTTTTGAAAATGAAAATAATAAGATTAATCACATTTCTCTAGGATTAGCCGTTCTCGAGATATTTTAGTTTTCCGTATTCTTGATACGCCGCCTCGAAAATACGCCCAGTTATTAAATGAAAATTACAATTGAATTAAAAGTACAAATTAGTGAAATCTCAAATAATTATGCGTGCTATTTTGTGCAATTAAATTAAATTTAATGAATTAATAAAGGATTGAATCTGTAGGGAAAATCATGAACTATCCACATCAGATATTTTACTTTCCCTACATTGAATACTAGTGAGTAACAGAGATAATCAAATTCCACAAAATTTTCTAGATAAGTCGCTTGGTCACCCTTGTATTGATAAATTACCATGTATTTCAGGGAAAGTAAAAGGTTAGGAATCACTGCTGTATGGCAATGAACCTATTTAATTTAACCATTTCTTGTATGGTGAATTTTTATTCCGTTTTGTTTTGTTGTTAGTCGGTAATTTTCTCGTTGAGTTAAGACAGATACTAACGTTATTATTATTATTTCCTTATTATTTTAAAGCTTTTCATTTGATTATTGTTTTTTAGCGCGCTTATGTTCAGTTTAATTGATAAAAATAGTTTTTCAGTCTTGTTTTTCCTTAAAGTTTTTCCGTGAGCAAAATGCTAATATTTGGCAGGTATCACAGTTCTGAAAACGGAAACCGGTCAATACTGAATACTAAAATACCGTTTTCAATTTTTGTACTGGCACTAAATGCTCTATTTGAAAATGTGAACACTTAGTCAGTAAGAGTATAAAGGGAATATTTATAATAAAATATTTGATGCCGATATTAACTAAACATTTTAATTTTCGGGGTTTATTATTTTTAGAGATCAGATTAAAAAATTTTTATACTTGAAAAGACGCTATAAAATTATTTTTTTAAAAAGTATTTATTATATTTTCATTTCTGGTAAATAATATAACATGCAGTAAAAATAAGTTTGATAAAAATTTTAATAGTCATTTTAAATGCTTCGTATAAAATAGAATATCATCATTTTCGCTATAATTTTTATGCATCAAATAATATAATTTTATAACTCCATGCATCGAACAATATAATTTAACTAAGCAAAAAACAAATTTTTTTTTTTATAAAGTTTTTCTATATTCACGGTTTGAAAAGTTTTGATACTGGTGGAATGCTTGTGAACTCAAAATATGCTTGTGAACTCAAAACTACGAAAAATATATAAATTGAGTTTGTGTGGGGAAGGTGATGGACAAGTTGATGCAGGGGTTAGCTGATACAGTGGAAGTTATGAAATGATGTGCATTACGTCTCTTTGGAATTATGTTTCTTTTGAAAGGTAAAAATGAAAACTGTTTTTAATAGTGCAAAGTAAACTTTTTGCATTGTACTTTCCATGACCGCCGACAGGAAGGGGCAAAAGGAGGTATTGCATAGGGGCTCGGTAGGCTTGGGGCTTTGGCATATAAATAGTTCAATGAAAAAATATCAATAACTTATAAAATAGGGGGTAGTAGGGGGATACGTGCATCTGCTGCATAGAGGCAAAAAAAATCTATCGGTGGCACTGGCTTTTTGATTTTCTCTGAAGATTTTGTATATAAACACATAGTAATGAATAATTGTATTGCTTTGCAGGATGATTTAAATAATTTGATTTTATGGTGTTGCGCAATAATTTTTATATTTGTGTAAATGTGTTATGAGTTTTTTACGTAAGTATATTGTCTTAATTAATGATTATACTTTAAATAATAATACCTTACAGCGTAGTTTTGTTGACTTAGGTGTGAAATTTGGTTGCAAAATTTCTTTTAATGAGCCTAAACAGCAAATAACTTTGGATGCTTTCAGAAATTTTGGTTTCTTGATTAGAAATTCTGGTGGTCTTCATATGAAACTAAAACTTCATTATTTAACTGTTTGGTGAGCCCTAAAATAGAATATGCATTGTTAATCTGGGATCCTAGTTATGCCTTTTACAGTCAGCTTGTTGAAAATGTACAATTTAAAATTTTAAGATATTTATTTTTTACGGTCATTGGATATTGTTCAAGGGATCTATCTTCTAGTGCAGTGTTGAGTAAAATGTTTGGTATTCTGACCTAAATTAGAATTTCTGAGACCTAAATTGGAATATACATCATTATACTGGGATCCTGGTTATACATTTTAGAGTCAGCTTACTGGAAAGGTACAATCTAAATGTTTAAGATATTTACTTTCTACGGTCAATAACTATTGTTCAAATGATCTATCTAGTGCAGTGTCGAGAAAAACGTTTGTTATTCTGACCTAAATTAGAATATGTATCGGTAAACTGGGATTTTGGTTATGTCTTTCACAGCAAGTTTACTTGAAAGGTCGAAATTAAATTTTCAAGATATTTATTATTTACGTCCAATGGCTATTTCTCAAATGATCTATCTTGTGCACTGTTGACAAAATCATTTGGTATTCCGGAATAAAATATTAGAAGAAAATTATATTTAGTGAATTATTTTTACAAGCTTTTTAACAATCTTATTGATTGTTCGTACATCTGGAATAATATTTTTCTTAATGTTCCGAAAATGGTTATGATATGTAGATCGATAGTCTTTAAACATAATTATTCTCGGTTAAATGTGACTATGAAATTTGTAGTTAATATATTTCATAAATTGTTTAATGTTTGCTGTAGTGATCTGGATATTTTTTTTCATGTCCATCTGTGAATTTAAGCGTAGTTGTGATATTTCGATTAATTGATTTACTCAATGTAAGTTGATAGGTTAGTCTGTTTCTATTTGCTGGTTGTGAATCCTTTATATCATAGAAAGAAGGAGATAAAATTCCTATGGATGAAATGCTTGAAAATGCTATATTGTTTTGAGAATTACATCTAGGTGTCGCTAGTGTTAGTTGACATAATAGTTAGTTGACTAAAATAGCCACTATTGTTAGTTGACACAACAGAAAGGCGTAGTTTAGTATAGTATGTATTTTTGATTAAATTAACCAGTATTTTTACTTTCCTTATATACATAATATATAAGGAAAGTATTGTGACGGGGTCGAAAATTCGAGTTTTCGACGGGAGAGCGCGTTTCAAGCATCCCTGATCACGAATCAAATATTTTTGAAGTGATGTCTGTGTGTGTGTGTGTATGTGTGTGTGTGTGTGTGTGTGTGTCAGTGAGACTGTGGAGACGATAACGGACGAACGAATGGACCGATTCGAATGAAATTTGGTACAAAAATTACAATGCGTAAACACTGGAAGCCTATTGTTTTTATACGCAATCGAATGTTCAGAACCCCCTAAATTTTCGAGTGAAATTTTGGAAAAATCGTCAAAAAATCAAAACCTCTAATAAAGTTACGCAAATAGACATTTCTTATGTAATTTTTCATTAGAAAACGATTGACACAAATTTTAGAACGCTAACACGAACCGTTCTCGAGATATCACACATTTTATAAAAAAAAAATTATCAAAAAGTCATGTAAAATAAAAAAAAAATTCCTAATGAGAAACATGTTCACTTTTCATATGTAATTCCATGTGATAAATTTGGTGACATCATTCGCGTGGATCTTGCTCGTTCCATTCATGAAAAAAGATACTTTAAGTACTACTGTTTTACTTGAACGCCAATAGTTATTTATCTGCAGTAAGAATAACTTATTTCTCCGTCCATAACGCTCTTGGCGAGATTTTGGCGACGAATTTGGTGGAATGTCGCCAACTTGGCGACTTTTTAAAATGTTGTTAAATTAACGAAAAACTCGCTAAATGGATAAAAATGACGCTAAATCAATGAAAATGACGATTCATTGACGAAAATTCAATATCTTGGAAAGAATATAAATATCTACTATAAAAATAATCTTTTTTTTTTACTGTAAAAGTAGTAAATTCAGTGTGCTATTTACTACTATAGAGTACGGAACTGAACTACTATAGAGTACGGAATATATGGACATAAAAATAAATTGAAAGGTAAAATAATTTTGAATGCGTAGAAATATTCTTTATTGTTTCCATTTGTATTTCGTTAATAATTTATTTTTACAAAATGGACCGTTTAAATAAATATTTTATGGCTTTCGCCACAGAAATGCATACAATGCAGGGCTACTTATCTTATCCCAGCGCCACCTGAATGATTGTCTCAAACGATATTAGCGTTTTCTTAATATGAAATTTTAACTTCTTATACTTCCTTCATGCTTTGTATTTTGCATTTGTTATTTGCGCATATTTTGTGGGTTTTTTTTCTTATTATTGAATCATTTTATAGTTTGTGTTTATTTGTGTGCCCGTATAATTAGGTTTTTATATAATTGCTCTGTGTATTTTTATTTGATTAAATAAATGAATAAAATTCATTAAATTATGGTATTTAACTTCCTCAAATGCTAGTAAAATTTTTTGAAAATTACTTACCGTTGCTGAAAATTTATAAAATTCGCAGAGGACACATTGCGCCTAGAAAAAAAAGAATACAATTAAAATTTTCAATTGAAGTATGATTTCTATTTAATAAATTCAAAATAGATAATCTAAAAAAACTTTGGTATTAACTATGTTTGGCTAACTAGAAGCATATTTTGTTTATAATTTACTTTATTAATTAAATGATATAATAAAATATAATTATATCATTTACTAGATCATATACCCGGCGTTGCCAGAGATTTAAAATTCAAATGCTTAATTAAAATTGCAAAGGAATTCACATAGAATTCTCTCAAACAAACGAACGGTTTATCAATACACTCATTTAGAAAATGAAAACCATTTTGTGACGTCACGACGTCAGAGAACGTCGTATTGTTGGTGTGACGTCTAGACGTCTAGTTGTAATGTTATTTTAAATAATTTAATGCATATTATATGATATATTTTGGGATTTTTACGGCATAAAAATCCGCGCTCTAATAATCATTGTGAGTATCGTGCTAAAAATAGCAAATATAGGATGAAAACTCGCTAAGGTATCGTTCATGTTTTTTTAATTATACTTCTTTGAGTAAAGGAATTTTTTTCTCTTTTGAAGTTTCTAGTATTTTTATTTGTTATTGAGAACATATTGTTTGCTTTAAGCAATGAACAATGCAAAAGCCCAACGTCTTGAATATAGGTTTTCTAACTGAAGGATATAATTTTGAGTTTTTAAATTTGATATTATATTATCATTATGAAAAAAAAAGATGATCCTATGAAAGCGCATTGACATGGTATTTAACTTTTTTAATTTTACTGATAATATCTTATTTATAATAATGAAAGAAGCTGTCTGCCAGTCTGTGTGTCTGTTTGGGTCGCCTCTAGCGACAAATCTAAGCGACGACAACCTAAAAATAAAATGGCTCATGACAACAACATAAAAAATATCCTTCTTTTACCCAATACAAATGATTCCGCTTCTCAAAACGCCAGGCCCGCTGCTCCTCCGTGTACCCCTCCATAGACAGGATCAGAACAAAATAAGTTAGCTACGTAACATAAACATGCAGATGCATTGATTAATAAAATATTATAAAAAATATTTTTAAGTTACACGGTTTTAGTAAAATGCACTCAAAAGTAAAAAAATAATTTTTAGCTATCACAAAATTCTTAGTCATATACGACTCAAAATAAAGCCATGGGGCGCCCATGAAAGAGTTGCATTTGGACATTCACATAATTTTAAGAAACAATAGAAATGATAACAAAGAAATGGCGTATATAAAAATGATTACATTCAACCCATTTAAATTTTACTTTGACAATTTTGATTTAACAATCCATCATTCTTATATATGTCATTTTTATGTTATCACTTCTATGGTACCTTAAAATTATGGGGTGCACCGCGGGTATTTTGGGGGTGCACCACGGTTTGACGTTTAGTCGCATAGAACCAAGAATGATGTGATAGATAAAAATTATTTTTTTAATTTTTAATGCATTTTACTAAAGCAGTGTAACTTTTTTCAATATTTAGTCATCATATGTATTACCCATTTTATACTTTGTAGTCTTTTACGATTTTGTAATCAATTTTTCATCAGGTATACAATCAAACCTTTTAAAAATATTTTATTGCATTCGTCATGAACAATGGGTGTATAAAATAAACATTTAGTTCGTAGTACGAACGACATGCATTAAGTTCAGAAATTAAGCATTATCAGTTCAGGAAATTTGAATATGAACATCGAAAAACATTATGAACATTCCTTTTAAATATGAATATTCCTTTCATTATTCACATATGAACATTCCTTTTAAATACGAACATTGAAAAACTGTAAGCTAACAAAGTTTCGTTACTAATAACCATCAACACAGTTTAATGTGAACGATATAATGATGCTTTTTAGAAATTAGAGTAGCAATGTTCATTTCAATGAATGACAATTTTCTTAAGTTATTCTCAAATTCCCTTATGTTTCTCAACTTAGATATACAAATAAGTGAGCTGGGAGAAAGCCCAAAAAGGTGGTAAGAAATGGAATTAGACGCTTCAACGCTTGTGAAGTCAGTAGCTGGATTCTTAAATACTTGCCAGATAAAAGACATAACTGAGAACATTGGTATTACTTCAAAGTAGTTCTACGCCCAAAGGAATCACACAGACTAAGGAGATTTCAATCCAAAATAGTTATTAACACATAAGTTTTACAGCCAGCTGCTGGAAAAGCTAAGAGGTCTGTATACAAAACAGGCAAAATATTGCTTAGGCCCGTCTCGTGACTGAAAGTTTATATTTAAATAAACCCTGGGCTTGGTGATAACATGAAAGTTGTAATACTCGTAGTAATAGAATGTGGGTGGCAGATTTTTACCTAATTCATCAGCGAACGTCTGTATACGTTAAAAGGGCACTTTCGTGATCTAGATCATTTTCTCTTGACTTATACCCATCTCGGCTTAGACTCGGGATCACAGGCCCGATGTCGCTTAAGACGGCACGCTCTGGCGAAAGTGGGCAACTCAAAACTAATAAGCACACACTTTCTTTACCGTACCAAAATTTTATCATGTTTTACTTCAGCATCGCAGAAATTGTTAGCTGGCTCAGGATTGGTCTACATAACGGAACTAGTAAGACGTTAATCAAGATTGGTATCACGTCTGCATACAATAGATAAAACCAAAGACAAAACGTTTTTTAAAAAACGAAAGGTGTTTTATTTAACATCCTAAAAGACGTACAAAATATTGTTAAAAACTTGTGTTTTAACAATATTTTGTACGTCTTTTAGGAAGTTAAATAAAATACCTTTCGTTTTTTAAAAAACGTTTTGTCTTTGGTTTTATCTATAGTAAGACGTTGTTAATTCAAAGTAAATCATAACGTAACTGAGTGTAAAGTAAGTAAAGTTCAACGTATTTATCCGTCCTCCCTAGAGTTTGTTACGGACCCCCCCCCCCCCCCATTTGGTCTAACCTATACAGGGCTTGTAGATTATATCTACTTATTTTCATACATTGAGTTAAAATTATTTTATTTCCAGCTTATGCTACAAAATATAAAGAAATTATTTATAAAAAGAAAGGATAAAATGAATGCAATACTGATAGACTATACTCACAGCTACAAATTGATCCCTGGAATTGAAACAGAACTTGAGAAGAGGCTGAAAAAAAATATATTTAATAACAAAGAATCGTTTTTTAAATATCAGCAGAACAAAATTTATATCAAATATAAAAAAAATTAAAAAAAATTAAAAGTATGTTAAGAGAAGTATATCCGCTTCCAAGACAAAATGTAGCGATCGAATGCGACAGTTAAAAAACTTCAATTTTAAAATAAATTAGAGACATACTAGTCTGTCTCTCTTGACCCAAAATTGAAGCGAAACATGGTATCGAGCTAGATGTTTAATAACTGAAATTTTTATTTGAGTTGTAAAAAACTCACATTAAATCAAAGTTATATTAAAATAGAATGCTATTGCAAATTTTCAAGGTGCTGGAGTTGTGAGAATCTCTCAGAAAACTATTCTGTTATTCTCCTTTATTTTATTCTGACTCCATACATATATAAATAATTATCATCGTTTGCTAAAGGAAACAGCTTTTTGTCTTGAACTCACCAGATTACAGCATTTTTACAAGATTCCATCATTTTACAAATTTTTAGTTCTATAATAACAAATCCGCTGTTTCCACTTACTCCATTACAGAATAATAAAGATAAAAAATAAAAAGATGCCATGCAACCATAGATATAAACATTTTGGACTCTGCTTTCAAACACTAAGTGGGGGAAAAAAGAATGAGGAAAAATCGTAGCAGACGATTATAATGCTGCTATTGACAGGAGTTTATTTATTGCTTCTTTTTAAACGGACATTTTTCTATTGACCAATTTAAGTTTATCGAAATTGAAAACAAGGTCGAACACCAATCTTTCCGGTGTTCTGACTCTTGATGAACCAACCTAAGTAAACGGCTTGTGTTTTAAATATATAGATAAGAAGTGAAATTAAATAAAATAAATTAAAGTTTAAACAAATTTTACGAATATTTTAGGGATATAAATTACAAATAAAAACATGCCAACATGCGCTGTTAAAATTCACACATTAATGTTGTTAATTTGTCAGACATTCATTCAGAAATTGCGGAAAATTTCCCCAAATTAGTTATTTAAAATGCTTTACGTATTGAAAAACGTGCTGGGTTCACGGGTTAGAAAATTATTTTACAATCCAGATGCTACTGGGAGACGTGACTCAACTGACCTTTAGAAGTACAGACAGACAATGAAATCAGTATAAATAATATTAAAATGTCTTTACAAAATAGAGCTCAGTTGCTTTAAAGTAGTATTGGTGAAATTTTAAGTCACTTTACACTGTGGATTTTCATGTCGGGCCAGAGATCGAGCTAGAATTTTTCCAGAAGAGTAAAAATACTCCCTGACTTGATTTGAAGGAGTATTTTACTTTCCAGAGGAGTAATTTTTAACAAATGTACAATTATCCTAAAATTTGCAGGTTTTTATTAAATTTATTGTATTTGGTAAAAAAAAATTACAGGGTTATCGCCCAATAGTAACAATGACGCCCAATGTACGTTGAAAAAGAATAATATTTAAGAAATACACTATAGTCTTTATTTGTGTTAATAAACAAAATACATTGTATATCTGATAGCACAATTAATATGCCTTATAAACTTTATGAAATGAGTTTTAAAATGTTTACTAAATTTTGGACTTTTAGGATTATATATTTTTTAATTTTCTGTCAATATTCCAAGTAGCAATCTTGAATTATAAATTCGTCATAGTATAATTAACAATGTTTTTTATTTTCATAAAAATAACCAATCATATAATTCATGATGAAATATCTTAAAATTGTTACCTTACCTTTGGCTTAGTTTTTCTATATGGTTGTAAACAAACAAGGGGAAAAGAAAATTAAAAACCTATTAAGTAAAATAATTTATATATTTTCCTTTTAAAACTCCAAACTTCTTTGTTTTTGGTTTTTCCATAAATGAACAGTTTTCTCAAAATCATATTAAAATATTTAGCGGGTACAATTAACCCAACGGTTAACTTCAGAAACTGCAACAAAAGTTAAAAGTTAATTTTTATTTTAAGAATATCAAAAATATGTAAAACTGTTTCTAGAGTTAGTAATAAACAAGGAAAACGAGCACCTGCGCTGATATTACGCCCTTCTCCATGCGTACATCAATTTGATGTACGTTTACCTTCCGGTAAAAAGTGATTTGTGCAGAAGGATAAAAATCAACTTTTGTTATGATGAATTTGTAACGACGTACGTGATGCCGGATAAAATAAGAAAATGCTTATTTTCAAGCCAAATCTGTTTAATTTGCGATTCTAAAATTTTTTTTTCTTTGTTGTTTACAAAATCGATGCGTACAAATACGCATTACCTAATTTATAAAGCGTATTTGCTTATTTCATAGCATGAAATACGCGTATAGATGCTTCATCATGGTCAAAACTGTTGTCTGGAAAGGAAGATCCTCGGTAATTGGCACTGAGTCTGACTACTTCAACTAATTGCAACTTTATTCAGTGCAACTTTCTAGATCCCTTGTAGGAAAGCTCAACCAATGCAAGTTAAGTGAAATCATTTTTTATATAAATTATACTATAAAAATATTATTGGTATTTATGGACGATACACAAAAATATTTCACTTTTAATTTTTCGCAATATCATATTCCGTGCAGGTGGTGAGTTCGCTTTGTCTTAATTAAAAGCTACTCAAAGAGCTGCCGATGGAAAAATTTGCTTATGGCCTGCCGGGCTATGAATAAAATAAAATTAAATTCAGACTTGAAATGACAGAATTAGTGTCAATATGAAATCCACAACAACTCAATGTGCATTGGTGATTTTAACACTTCCGGAAATAATGATTTGGACTGAAACCATCTGCTTAACAAGAAAGATCAATCATGCATAAAGCATTGATTATGAAACACTTTCCAAGTGTAATGCACATTTATTTAAACATCTCTAAAATGCGATACATTCAAAAGTGATATTTTTTTAATTATCACAGTACTACAATAATTTATTTTACTTAAAAACGTAAAATCATGGAGGTAAAAGCACTTTATAACTCCATGCTTAATACTTCATCGAAAAAAAGCAATATTATAAAATCGGCTGCTTTTCCATGTAAAATCTATGAATATTTCATTCATATCACCTACATTCCAGACTCCAGAGCTTAATAATTTTGCGTTAAAAAAATTCAGCAATTCTTATATAACTCATCTTACAGCTTGATTTCTTTACATTCTGCATACGTTAAAATTAGGCTTCGTTGTAGAAATAATCAAAGTTTGATGATCATTTAAACTAAAAAATATTGTAATTACGTTGGTGCAGAATATAGATGCACAGAAAATACGTAAATATAAAGCGTTTTTAGGACGGATGCAACATTAAATATAAATTTAAAAGAACTTTAAAAATCACGATTTTGACACTAGTAAAAAAGATGGATGCCACGTTTTATTTTGAAGTGGGTCATGTGATCTCTTCATATAATACGGGTGCAATTATTATTTTAATTTTTATTTAAAAAACTACCGAACATATTTCGCTCAATTTTTTTTTATATATTTTATGGGATAGTTTGAATATTTTCTAAAATTTTCAAAGCAATACGCGAATTTTAACTTCGCTTAAAAAATGTTTCAAAAATGAGGTCCCATAGGGTTCAATGTATTTCACTTTTTCAATCCGGGTCCAATCCAAAAATGATTAGCTGATATTATTCATTCACATTCCCATAGGTCCCACAGACCGTCTGAACAACATACTAAAATTTCATTTTGATAAAGTCATTTTTAAAGCTGTTATCGTGCGAACGGACAGATAGACAGACATTTTCAACTATGATAGAAAGTGTTAAAAATTAATCCCTCCCCCCCCCCTGCCTTTAATTTCACATTTATTATTAATAAAAATTATTTCAATGTTTAAAGAAAACTGTGAATGATAACAATGGGAGGGTACAAATACGGATGTGCCCAGATACACGTTTGATAGGGATCCGGCTATTCATAATTAAGTTCTATAAATATTTTTTTAAATAATGCTTATCTTACATAATAAAAGATAAAGTTTGTATGTCTCTCTGTGTGTATCATCTGTTACGGAAAATCTAAGCTTCGTACACTCACAAAATTCGGTACTGAGTTAACTGATCTTTCGGTATAACATACCTCGGCTAGGTTTTTTTTTTATTTTTTTTTACGAATTAGATTTTTAGTTATCTTATGATTTAGCACAATTTTGAGCTATTTTAACAGAAATTGCTTCCTAAGAGACCAGAAATATTATCTCAGAGATTCCATCTTGACACCATCGGAAGGATCGAAGGCCGTTCTTTGCACCGATCTTCGAGAGGAATCGGTAGGACAATTTCTTTATATATCTTTATTAACTTCTTTTTTTTTAATTTATCGAAATTTGCATTTTTAGGTTATCTGATACTTATTTCTTCCCATTCAAAAAAAAAAAAAGGAAGATATACTTTCTCAATACTACGACGTATGATAAATTACTTGTACATTTCGTATTTTTAGTGATGTTTCAAGTAAAAGCAGAAAAATTTAAATTGTAGATTCCCTTATTGTAGTGCAGACGAGTTTTCTGCCCGGTGAACGGCGCATGCTCGTACTCACGGTGCAGATTAAGCCACGCCTTCTCTACTAGAGATAGGATTCCATTTCGTTTCTTTTATTTTTAATTTATTTTATTTTATTTATTATTATTTTTCTTTCTTTTGCTTTCCACGGTTGCGTAAGTGTGGGGTAGTAACAATGTGCGCATATATGGGGATTTGGTTTGAAACGAAAGGAAGGGAATGATTTGGGAAACTGAGGCGGTTTGAAGAAGCGGTTTCTTTGATTGCATTTTGAACATACTTTCCTACGTCTGAAATTTGGTACACAGCTTTGGTACTAAGATCTGAAATTTGGTACACAGCTTAATCCAGTGGAACATTTTAATTTATTAAAATATCCCCCCTTCGCTTTACATAATCCCTTTGTTGTAAGATAGTTAAAAGAAGTTCAATGCAGAGCCTCACTTTTATATACAAGGTAGGATCAAAAAATTCGGAGACTGTGCTGATATCTCCAACCCTGATTGGAGCAGAGGAGAACTAGTTTACGGTGGCGTAGAGGCACATTTGACACAAGATGTGAAAAGGAAAAAGCAGGTGTTTTCCCAGACAATGCGTGTCAGTGAACTGTAGTCGTTCGCGTTCGAAAACGAAAATGACGTTTGAAGAACAACGTACGAATATCAAATTCTGCAGCAGCAGGTGCAATGTTTCTGTCGGCGATTTCCCCAAACGCTGGCAGAATTTGATATTCGCACGTTATTCTTTAAACGTCATTTCCGTTTTCGACGAACGCGGACGACTACAATTTACTGACACGCATTGTCTGGAAAAACACTGCACTAAGGACCTGCTTCTTCCTTTTCACATCTCGCGTCACATGTGCCTCTACGCCACGATAAAATAGTTCCCATCTCCTCCAATCAGGGTTGGAAATATCAGCACAGTCTTCGAACTTTTTGATCCTACCTTATATATACGTAAATAAACCCATTGTTGTAAGACAATTATAAAGAGTACAATATACAGTTTCACTTCTATATATATATAAAAGAGAAAATTTTTAACACGTGATAATGTAAAGTTAAATAGTGCTAAGCTTTTAATGTAACTGTATCAATTGAGCTATGTCAATTTATTTTGAATAAAAGCTTTTATCATAAAAACAAAGTTTATGTCAATTATTTTGAATAAACGCTTTTACTCAAAAAGCGAAGTTAATGTCAATTTACTTTAAATAAAAGCTTTTACTGAAAACACGAAGTTTATGTAATTTATTTTAAAAGCCTTTACTGAAGAAACGAAGTTTATATCAATTTATTTTGATTAAAAGCTTTTATCCAAAAAACGAAGTCTAATTCAATTTATTTTAAATAAAAGCTTTTATCCAAAACACGAAGTTTATGTCAATTTATTTTGAATAAAAGCTTTTACCCAGAATAAATTAATCTAGCAATTTGGGATGATGATAAGATAGTACTGTTTTGAGCACCCTCAATTGGGTTCAATGTCGTGCGGGATTTTATACATAATATGAAATTTTATGTAAAATGTAATTAATGTCATTCAAATTTTCGAGATTTTTTTATAAATTACTCCATTTTAAAGATTTTTTAATTTAGCTGAATTTGTGATTATACTAATGATCCATGTATTTACATATTTAATTTAAAAATTACGACAATATTATTTAGGATACTTTTGTATTATTGTGGGGGTTCACTGTTATACATTATAGAGTCAAAATCAACTGATAAGTAGGTAAGAGTTAATATTAAGCATTAACTTGTATTAACTTTCAGAATGTTTCTACAAATTATTAACAGCTTTACTATTAGTTAATGCTTACATTAAAATAAATTGTAATTATTATATATTAAATGTATAGTAGCTATATGGATATTAATAATCAGCTCTTAGCTTGCAAATATAAAAAATCTGATGTGGGCAGCACATGACTTTCCTTATATAATGCAATGAATTTACTACTTTTACAGTTAAAGAAATGTTATTCTTTTAGTAGATATTTATATTCTTTCAAAGATATTGAATTTTCTTCAATTAGTCGTCATTTTCATTGATTTAGCGTCATTTTTATCCATTTGGCAAGATTTTCGTTATTTTAGCAACATTTAAAAAAGTCGCCAAGTTGGCGACATTCCATCAAATTCGTCACCAAAATTTCGCCAAGTGTTATGGACGAAGAAATAAGTTATTCTTACAGCAGATAAATGACTATTGGAATTCAAATACAAAAGTATTACTCAAACTATCTTTATTTGTGAATGAAACGAGCTAGATCCACGACAATGATGTCACTCAATTTATCGCATAGTATTACATATGAAAAGTGAACATGTTTCTCAATAGGAATTTTTTATTATTTTATACAACTTTTTGATAATTTTTTTAAAAAATGTGCAATATCTCGAGAACGGTTCATGTTAGTGTTCTAAAATTTATGTCAATCGTTTTCTAATGAAAAATTACATAAGAAATGTCTATTTATGTAACTTTATCAGCAGTTTTGATTTTTTGACGATTTTTTTCAAAATTTCACTTGAAAATTTAGGGGGGGGGGGTCTAAACATTCGATTGTGTATAAAAGCAATAGGCTTCCAGTGTTTACGGATTGTGATTTTTGTACCAAATTTCGTTCGAATCGGTTCATTCGTTCGTCAGTTATCGTCTCCACAGACTCACTGACACACACACACACACACACACACACACACACACACACATACACACACACTTTCAC
Source organism: Amaurobius ferox (assembly GCA_951213105.1). Taxonomy (NCBI): domain Eukaryota; kingdom Metazoa; phylum Arthropoda; class Arachnida; order Araneae; family Amaurobiidae; genus Amaurobius; species Amaurobius ferox. The sequence continues at coordinate 128,357,624 of OX578147.1, forward strand.
ACACACACACACACACGCACATACTTTCACACACACACATACACACACATACACAGACATCACTTTAAAAATGTTTGATTCGTGATCAGGGATGCTTGAAACGTGCTTACCCGTCGAAATCTCGAATTAGAATTTTCGATCCCGTCACAATACTTTCCTTATAGTACATTATGTATATAAGGAAAGTAATATGTAATTATTTGTTAATAATTTATATGAATTAAAATCTATAATAATAATTGTTATGGTTTATAAATGCTAATGATTAATTGTGTTTTTGGTGAGCCCCTCCTTTAAGGCTGTTGAACCCCCCCCCCCCCCCCACCTTGAATTTCCCTCCAGCCCCTCTTCAACTTCGCGTCTAGTTACGGCCCTGTTTTGGGAAAAACATTGCAAACTTGTTTCTTCCTAATTTATATTTTACATTTTAGTTTTTATATGTTTTCGTAATGTACGCTCAAGCATATGGAGTATAATACATAGATCGACGCGTTTGATATCAGAAGAATATTTATCTCTAGCTATTGAGCAGTCATTTCCAAATAAAATGCATGAAAAGGAGAAAAACATAGTCACAAAGCACGCAAATAACGTAAAGTAATGACGTGAACATTTGATAGATGAAAATGTTCAACGAGATAAAACTCTGCCTTGCTGTTCCAACAGAGAATCGAAACCTGAATCTCCGAACTGTCCAGTCGACGCTCTACCGTTGAGCTACTGGGACGAAATTGCAAGCTTTTATCGTCGAAGTGGACTCTGTATCTGTGTTTCAGCTCTCTACGTTTTGTGGGAGGCGGGATGCAGACCAAAGGGAAAAAGAGAGTCCAAGTGAAGTCAATAAGTGGTGTAGGCATGGAGTTAGAGACGAAATAAAATTCCTATGGATAAAAAGTTTGAAAATATCATAATGCATCGACAATTACATCTTGCTAGCGATAATAAAGTCCCACCTCATCTGACGCAATAGAAAGGCGTAGTGTTTAGTATATGTATTTTTGATTAATTTAAATTAAAGTTTCCTAATTATGAGAAGAAGTAATCAGTATTATTTTCCAGTTGTAGAACAGGGTACAGAATATAGAGACATGTAAATAAATTGAAAGGTAAAATAAATTTGAATACGGAAGAATATTCTATTTTGTTTGAGATCTAATTTGCATTGCCCTGATAATTTTTTTCTGCAAATTTCAGCAGCTTAAATAAATATTATTTAATCCAATACGAGTATTTATCCATAGAAATAAATACAATGCATTGGGACTTACTTGATTCGGACGTCACCTAAATTATCTTTTCAAACAATTTTGGCATGTTTTTAACACTTTACAACATAGTTGAAAAGTGTGTATGACTTTGTTCATTCTGTCTGTCTGTCTGTCTGTCCTTTCGTTCGATAACTGCCGTAAAAATGACTTTATCAAAATGAAATTTTAGTATCTTGTTGAGACGGTCTGTGGAACATACGGGAATGTAAATGAATAATATTACCCAAATAGTTTTGAATTGAACCTGGGTCGAAAAAATGAAATACATGGAACCCTATGGGACCTACTTTTTCAAAAAAAATTTAAGCGAAGTTAACATTCACAAATTGCTTCGAAAATTTTAGGAAATATTCAAATTATCTCATAAAATATATAAAACAAAATTCAGCAAAATAGGTTCGGTGGTTTTTAAAATAAAATTTAAAATAATAATTGCACCTATATAATATAAAGAGAACACGTGACCCTCTTCAAAATAAAACATAGCATCCATCTTTTTTTTCCCAGAGTAAAAGTCGTGGTTTTTAAAGTTCTTTTAAATTTATATTTGGTTTTGCATCCGTCCTAAAACCGCTTTATTGTTGCGTATTTTCTGTGCATCTATATTCTGCGCCAACGCAATTACAATATTTTTGAGCTCAAATGATCATCATTATTTCTACAACGAAGCCTAATTTTGATGGATGCAGAATGTAAACAAGTGATTGTAAGATGAATTGTATAAGAATTGCTGAATTTTTTCACGCAGAATTATTTAGCTCTGGAGTCTAGAATAAAAGTGTATGAATGAAATATTCACTGCTTTTACGTAGAGAGCCAGACGATTTATATTTCAATGACGCATTTTAATAAAGTTCATTTTTATCGATGAAGTTTGAAGTTTTCAAGTAATAAATTGTTGTAGTTTTATATATCAGTAGTATATAGTAGTATATATCAATAACGTCATTTGAATAAAGTTCATGTTTTTGGATGAAGTTTGAAGTTTTCAAATATAATACATTGATGTAGTATTATGATAATTAAAAAAATATCACCGCTGAATGTATTGTATTTTAGGGTTGTTTAAATAAAACTGCATTTTAGTTGGAAAGTGTTTCATAATCAATGCCTTATGCATGATTGATCTTTCTTGTTTTTATAGCAAAGTTTTAATTCCTTCCACCCAGATTTGTTCCCCCCTTTTGCTAAAACACCTTGCAATATGGTTTCCTATGTGGCTTCCTCGCAAGTTTACCATATAGTTAGAAAAGACCATAGACGCAGAATCGGGGGAAAATTTAATTTCTAAGAAAATACTAACTTCAACCGTTTATTCCCGGTTTTGATGTCAATAATATCTAGGTTGAGCTATGAAATCGAAAAGTGTAAACACATTGAATGCTAACAATGTCCCCGCACCTAATAGGAAAAAATCTGATGTGGGCAGCACATGACTTTCCCTGCAGACTTATATACACATTCTCTTTATTTTAATTAAATTTAATTCACTATTAATTCAATTTCGCTCTCATTTGGTAACTGGATTCACTTTCAAAGGTAGCGTAGAGAAAAAACAAAAAAACAAAAATATCTCAAGAACGGCTAGTCCTAGTGTAATGGGGTTGGTATTATTCTCTTCTTCGTTAAAAATTACGTATTAAACAAGCATTTAATGGATATATTTGAGCATACGTAGTTCTTTAGTATAGATTTTGACGATTTTTGCGGGCCATTTTTGCAAAAAAAGGCGGGTTATTTTTATGCAAATCATACCAAAATCTAATCAGCACCAGAGTGACCCACAAGTGACTCATCTACTGAATTTTGTGAAATTCAGTCCATTAGTTTTTCAGTTAGAGTGGATACACACTTTTGCGGGCCATTTCGCAAAAAAAGGCGGGTTCTTTTATCCCGAATCATACCCAAAACAAATCAGTACCAGACTCGCCCATAAGTTACCTACCAAATTTCATGAAATTCGGTCGATTACTTTTTTAGTTAGAAAGGATACAAAATCTGCACAGACAGACACACAGACAGACACACAGACACACAGACACACACACAGACGTCACGCTAAAAATGGTTTTTTCGTATTCTAGAGGTCTTGAAACGTGTAGATCCGTCGAAAACTCGAGTTGCGATTTTCGACATGATTCCAATACTTTCCCTATACATTACCCTGTATTGCAGGGAAAGTAAAAATCTGATGTGGGCAGCACATGACTTTCCCTGCAGACTTATATTCACGTTCTCTTTATTTTAATTAAATTTAATTCACTTTTAATTAAATTTTAGTTCTCATTTGATAACTGGACTTATTTTCAAAGATGGCGCAGAGAAAATACGAAAAAACTAAAATATCTCGAGAACGGCTATAGCTAGTGTAATGAGGTCGGTCTTATTCTTTTCTTCGTTAAAAATTACGTATTAAACGAGCATTTAATGGATATATTTGAGCATATGCAGTTCTGTATTTTACATTTTGGCGATTTTTGCGGGCCATTTTGCAAAAAAAGGCAGGTTATTTTTTTTCGAATCGTACTAAAATCTAATCAGCACCAGCGTAACCCACAAGCGACTTATCTACCAAATTTTGTGAAATTCGGTCCATTAGATTTTTAGCTAGAGTGGATAAAAGCGTTTGCGGGCTAATCCGCAAAAAAAGGCGGGTTCTTTTATCCCGAATCGTATCCAAAACTAATCAGCACCAGATCCGGTCACAAGTGACATACCCACCAAATTTTATGAAATTCAGTTAATTAGTATTTTAGTTAGAGTGGATACAAAATCTGCACAGACAGACACACAGACAGACAGACACACATACAGACAGACAGACACACAGACACACACACAGACGTCACGCTAAAAATGGTTTTTTCGTATTCCAGAGGTCTCGAAACGTGTAGATCAGTCGAAAACTCAAGTTGCGATTTTCGACATGATTCCAATACTTTCCCTATACATTACCATGTATTGCAGGGAAAGTAAAAATATAGGCGAGTTATGTTGGTTTTGTCGGTAATAGTGTATACCATTAATGAATATATAAAAATATTTTCAATATTTTGAATTATTCTTATTTGAAAAAATAAAAATAAATAAATAAATAAATAAATATGTTTTGTTTCACTTTGCTCACTTTCACTCAAAATATCTTCTGAACTATAAAGAATATGTAATTGACTCTCGTTAAGACGGCACGCAATTAAGATGGATTTCTCGTTATTACGTACAAATACGGATTTCCCGGTTAAGGTCTATGGAAGTTTTATGTTATAAACATCGTTTATTACGTTTCTTCATTTGTTAAGATAGACAGAAAATATATAATTTTTCAATCAGTAAAATATGTTCCAGAACATATCTTTGAGCAATTGAATAAAATTGAGAATGACCTAAAAAGAAAATTGTTTACCAATAAGAAAAAAAAAATCTGATGTAGGCAACACATGACTTTTCTTTTATAATGCAATGAATTTACTACTTTTACAGTAAAAAAATAGGTTTTTCTTATAGTAGATACTTATAATATAGTATAGTAGATACTTTATATAGTAGATACTTTCCAAGATATTGAATTTTTTTCAATTAGTCGTCATGTTCATTGATTTAGCGTCATTTTTATCCATTTGGCGAGATTTTTGTTAATTTGGTAACAATTAAAAATGTCGCCAAGTTGGCGACATTCCGCCAAATTCGTCGCCAAAATCTCGCCAAGCGTTATGGAAGGAGGAATAAGTTATTCTTACAGCAGGTAAATGACTATTGGCGTTCAAATACAAAAGTATTACTCAAAGTATCTTTTCTCATGAATGGAACGAGCTAGTTCCACGAGAATGATGTCGCCCAATTTATCGCATGGTATTACATATGAAAAGTGAACATGTTTCTCAATAGGAAATATTTTTTTTTATTTTATATAACTTTTTGATAATTTTTCTGAAAAATGTGCAATATCAATGAGAACGGTTCATGTTTGCGTTCTAAAATTTATGTCAATCGTTTTCTAATGAAAAATTACATAAGAAATGTCTATTTGCGTAACTTTATTAGTGATTTTGATTTTTTGACGATTTTTTCAGCATTTTATTCGAAAATTTAGGGGGCTTCTGAACATTCGATTGCGTATAAAAACAATAGGCTTCCACTGCTTACGGATTGTGGTTTTTGTACCAAATTTGGTTCTAATCGGTCCATTCATTCGTTAGTTATCGTCTCCACAGACTCACTGACACACACACACACACACACACACACACACACACTCTCTCTCTCTCTCTAACTGAATCTAACTGTATCCACTCTAACTGAAACACTAATGGACCGAATTTCACAAAATTTGGTAGATAAGTCGCTTGTAGGCAACTCTGGTGCTGATTAGATTTTGGTGTAATTCGTAAAAAAAACCCTGCCTTTTTTTGCAAAATGGCCCGCAAAAATCATCAAAATCTAAACTTAAGAACTACGTATGCTCAAATATAGCCATTAAATGCGCGTTTAATACGTAATTTTTAACGACGAAAAGAATAAGACCAACCCCATTACACTAGGACTAGCCGTTCTCGAGATATTTTAGTTTTTCGTATTTCTCTATGCCACCTTTGAAAATAAGTCCGGTTACCGAATGAGAACGAAAATTGAATTAAAAGTGAAATAAATTTAATTAAAATAAAGAGAACGTGAATATAAGCCTGCAGGGAAAGTCATGTGCTGCCCACATCAGATTTTTTTTTATTCAATAATTGAATAGTAAATAGGGCTGCAAACTGGATCTTAAAGGTACTGGCTATGGAGGCAAAAGTAAGGAGGTAAAATTTCATATTAAGAAAACACCAATATCGTTTGAGACAATCATTCAGGTGACGCTGGGATAAGATTAGTAGCCCTGCATTGCATGCATTTCTATAGCGAAAGTCATCAAGTATTTATTTAAACTGTTAATTTTGTAAAAATAAATTATTACCGCAATGCAAAGTAGAACGGAAACAATAAAGAATATTCCTACGTATTCAAAGTTATTTTATCTTTCAATTTATTTTTATCTCAATACATTCTGTATTCTATCCTACAACTATGTTAACCCTTAATTTAAAAATAATCAAAAACACGTATACTAAATACTACGCCTTTCTGTTGCGTCAACTAGCAATAACAGCTACTTTACTAACACTAGTGGCAACTATAATTTTCAAAGCATTATGGCATTTTCAAACATAAGTCATCCATAAGAGTTTTATCTCCTTCTTTCTGTCTCCTTGGTACTGGCACAATCACGATATTCTAAATACTTAAAAGGAAAATCGTCAAATATCGAAGATCTTTAATTTTTGGCAGGCTGCCAGAAGTAAAGTGAAATCGTTAAATAAAAATCAAATCTGTACTGATAAAAAAAAAAAATAAATAAAAATAAAAGTAAAGTCATAAGTCATGTGGAAGATTAGTTTCATTTTTCCTCTTACAGTTATGTCAATTTCCTTATCAAATTTCGTTATGAAATTATCTTCACTCTAGTCACACTGCCAATTTGGAACGCAATTTCGTAACAATTTCCTGTTATTCTCCTCAAATAGCAATAATTTATATTATTATAATATATTCCTTTGTTACTTAAAATCAGTATGAACATATCTTAAGAACTTCCTGATGTGCAACGCAATGCCATCCTGGCCCGAGCGGGACGAGGTCGTTTCCTGCAGGGCCCCCGACGTTCCAGGACCCAGACCCTTATTTATAGATGTTGAATATTGTTCCTTTTTGTTCGTCAGGGGCCCCTTGGGGATCTATTTACAGCAGGGGGCTTTAGAGTTTCAAGCCGACACTGTTATTATTGCACTTCCCAGCCGTCCAAACAGATATCTTACATTTTCGGGTAAGTCGAACGGTTTGGGTTGAAGAAGAGGAAGAAGCCGTCACCGTGTGTAAGCTTGTTCTCTTCATAGCACACGTTTATAGTTTGGCAAAAAGTTCTACGTATATTTTCGTATTCTAATAAAAACATGTTTTGTGAATTAATACATAATTTAATTTTCTTTTATTCTCTTAGGCAAACGCATAAAGTACCAAACCCATTTTCCGCCGATTGCAATTTCTCCCTTCGAATTTTCTCTTATTTTTTCTGCCTTAAAATGTTTAGCCACGTTTTCTCTCCTGTACGTTTATAATAATAATAATAATAATAATAATAATAATAATAATTATTATTATTATTATTATTATTATTATTATTTTGTTTTCCACGCTTGCGAAGAGCGTGCGTGGAAATGGTTTTGAAACTGAATGGGGAACATGCGAATTTTATGAATTAAATTCCTTCCTGCTTTAACTCCCGGATAACGCCGGGTACATTTTCACTAGAAAATGTAATAAAATAAATCAAGAAAAATAGTTTCACTTACTTACCCTTGATTTGTTGTTAGTCAGCATTGCTAAGCTTCCGGCAAACAGCAGAATAAAGCAAACGACAGAAATGCTTTCGGTACATGTTGCACGATGGGCAGCTTTTAGCTTTGATGCCATTCTGCTCTCTGAAAAAATGAAAGTTTTTATAAGACAATTTATAACGATATGGTCTGTGCGGTATCAAACATTGCGTTGAAATTATGTGCCAATCAAGTTATAACGGCACACACACACACAAACACACACACACGCGCGCGCGCGCGCGCGCACACATATATGTATAACGATAGATCAGATCTGTCATCATTTAGTTGGTCTGCATGCTAAAACATAGTATTACCACGTATCTCCGACGTATATATATATATATATATATATATATATATATATATATATATATATATATATACACACACAAGGGGAAATCGTTGACAGAAACATTGAACCTGCTGCAGGTGCATTGTTTCTGTGGGCTATTTCCCCAAACGCTGGCAGAATTTGATATTCGCGCGTTGTGCTTAAAACGCCATTTCCATTTTGGACGAACGCGAAGGACTGCAGTTCACTGGCCGGCATTGTCTGGAAAAACACCTTGCTTCTTCCATTTCACATCTCGCTTCACATGTGCCTCTACGCCACGGTAAAATAGTTCCCCTCTCCTCCAATCAGGGTTGGAGATATCAACACAGTCTCCGAATTTTTTGATCCGATCTTGTATATATATATATTGTTTGTTATGGATGATTGACTATATCTCTTCATAATCTAATTTAATTCATATTATATGCAAAGATAATTTTGAAAACTAGTGTAGTTAGGAAGATAATTTAATTGATAAGAACAGCCATTATTTAAAATGAAGGGTTTTGATCCATCGGGAATATAGGATAATTCTCATAAAAATAAGAACAGTATAGTGGAAAATGATAGAGCTTTGTTGTGGGTGATAAGCGTATTAAACGGGTATTAATTCAAAAATGCATAAATGCGTATAAATCAACCGCTTGATTTGGCCAACATGAAAATACCTGAGATACGACTTTCTCATGCATTCAGATTATTTATTGCTTAGGTCCACTCGCACATCACAGTCATTACCAGGATGAATAACATGCAACTTGCATGAGCAATCGTTTGAGAGATATTGTTATAAAACGCCTCTTGGTGATTAAAAGTATATTTTCTAAAATTTTATTGTTTCAAGATGGCAGCAGCTTAATAATAGCGAAAAATTGAACGCATACGTTTAACATGCAGTAAGATGACCATTTCTTTCTTGGCATTCTCTTTAGGAGAGCCAATTCACTATTTCTGGGCATGGGAGAGCCCAGTGGTTAGAACAACAACTTGAGTTCGATTCTCTGCTCTGCCCAAACTGTCCCCGTGTTCACGCGGAGTACGGGCAAGTTAAATAGGTTGTTCCGTAAGTCCTTCTGAGAGGTTGGTGGTAGGGGAAGGAGGGCACGGTCCCTGTGGATGCAGCCCCCACTGGGTTCCGGTCTAAATTGGGTGGCACTTTCCAGCCGTCCTCGCATCTTCGGTAGGTAGGTTGCAACGTCCACTTCGACAGTAAGAGCTTGGAATTTCGTCCTAGTAGCTCAAAGGTACAGCGTCGACTGGCCAATTCGAAGATCCAGGGTTCGATTCCCGGTTGGGGCAGCAAGGCTTTTTACAAAGTCTGGGTCAAAGAAAAAGAAAATTGCAAAAATGAAGCCAAGTTAACGAAAATGACTACTAATTGATGAATTAATTATTAAAATATTTTAATATATGAATTCCTTATATGACTCCTTATTTTAATATATGAATTCCTTATTGAGGATACTATATTGATAATTGTTATTTTAGAGCTGCGTGATATGTAAGTTAATTCGCTACTTCGAAATGGTTTTACATGTTGCCATCCGGAAAGCGCCCTATGTACAATAATTCAACGTTAAAAACTCTGGACCACGGATTTAATGCATCCGATTTTCACTGTGAAAAAAAAGTCAATTCATTGCATTATATAAGGAAAGTAATGTACTGCTCACATCAAATTTTTTTTCTCGGGTATTTTCGGAGCCTTTTTTTTTTCTAGAAAGATTCCTTCACTACTCCTGATAGAAGATAAGTAATTATAGTTCTAATCTTTTGTAACAATTTCATTTCATAACACAGCAAAAACACGTTGTAAATGGACATATAGAAAGGTGTGTGTGTGTGTGTGTGTATGTGTGTGTGTGTGTGTGTGTGTGTGTGTGTGTGTGTGTGTGTGTGTGTGTGTGTGTGTGTGTGTGTGTGTGTGTGTGCGTGCGTGAACTTTGGACTAAATAACTCAAGAACAAATATAGCTTTCGCTCTAAAATTTTATACGTTAATGCATTATGGACTGGCTATTTTCTGTTGCATTTCGAAAAAGTAAAATACGAAACATTCAAAACAGAAAAAAATTTTAGTACTATCGTTTTCTTCTAGTTCCGGAACAACGACAGTGAGTAATATTAATTCAGTAGTTAATATTAATACAGTAGTTAATAATTTTCGGAACAACGACAGTAGTTAATACTAATTCAGTAATTAATACTGATACACTAGTTATTAATAATTCTTGGAACAACGACAGCAATTAATCATAATTCAGAATTTAATACTAATACAGTAGTTAATAGATAATTTCCGGAAAGACAGCAGTTAATAGTAATTTCCAAAACAACGACAGCAGTTAATAGTAATTTCCGGGAAAACGACAGCAGTTAATCGTAATTTCCGAAACAACAACAGCAGTTAACAGTAGTTTCCGGAACAACGACAGAAGTTAATACTAATTCAGTAATTAATACTAATACACTAGTTAATAATAATTCAGAAGTTAATACTAATACAGTAGTTAATAGTAATTTCCGGAACAACGACAGCAGTTAATACTAATACAGTAATTAATACTAATACATTCGTTAATATTAATTCTCGTTAACAGCGATGGAAGTTAATACTAATTCAGTAGTTAATACAAAAACAGTTGTTAAAAAATATTCCCAGAATAAGAAATGCAGTTAAGACCACAAACTTGCAATGTCTCCGTGTTGCACAGTTATTATAATTTGATAAATTCTATAAAATAAAACATAAAAAACCGCTCAAATTGTAGTCTGAATCAATATACAAAAATAATTACTTCGCTATTAACATATAAGATTTTATATAAAGTATCAAAACAACATTCTAATCAATCTTATATCCTGTTAATAAAGAAGTATTTATTTTTATGGAGTTAAAACTCCTTTTCTAATTTTTAGGACCGTAATAGAAAACATTCTTTATTTACATAGTAATTAGGAAATATTTTTGAGAATACTCCTTTTTCACAAAACACAAGTCAGAATTTATTAATCGCAATAACGACAGTATAACATAATATATAATATTTCACTATAGTCTTCAATATAAAATCATTAAACTTATAACTAGATGCAATTAAAAAATTTTATTTTCAATATCATAAAAGTGTATACGAGTTCGGAAAATATTGCATATCAATAATAGGTATACTTTTAAGAAAAAAAAAATACCAAGCAATTATATAGAAAAGTTTAGCTTCACTAGATGCACAATCATAAATTGTATATTGTTTCAAAATTTTATGAATGTAGGCAAATTCTATAGAATTTTCATAAAATGTACAAAAGCAGGAAAGAAAACACCTTTATGAAAAATACTTTTAGTGTGAAAGTGGCACTTGTTCTTTACATCTTTGAGCTTAAAGTGTTAACTTTTCATGATACAAAAATTATGTATTTTTGCAATCAGCAGAACTTATTTTACTTCTTTAGCTACTAAACAAATAATCGAATTTTTTAATGCTTATCACGTCTTGGTACCCCCTTAACAAATATAAGCCAAATGTATTCAACTTTTTAGCGTCACTATGCTGTTGCCAACTTAAAGAAGAAACTTCTGAAGAATTTTTTACGAAAATTTTTAAAGGATAACTTGTGTACGAAATCTGAAAAAAAAAAAAAGAAAAAAAAACATAATGTTAATCATTCTAATAATTCAACACCAGATATTTCTTCTAATTTAGAAATATATTAAACCTAATATTTTTATATATATATATATATATTAAGTATAGATATAAATATTACTTACTTCTTGTCATATTTACATCCAAACCACTCCACTAAATCATGAAATATGACAGATCCTCAGTATATCCCGGCTGATCGCCCAATCGACTACGATGACTGACGCTGGCTCTCATCAACTTATAACATTCATCCGACCCATTTGCAATTGACAAAGGCTAAAATTGAGTCTTTTTCCATTTTTCTTTGTTGTTGTTGTTTTGCAGTCGTCGCCAACATTGTTGCTGTATTGTTACCTTTATGTGCGATGACAGGAAGACGTGTCGAGCACTCTTTGTTGGTGGTGCTCGTGACGGGTCCGTCCTGCAAGCAGGAACGGGGCTGGCCGACATCGATTGTCAGACTACGGTTGGAAATTCCGGTGGTGATAGCGTTTTCTGGGGTGACGTGTAAGGTGTAAGAACACGAAATGAGAGTGGTGTGTACGAAATGTAAACAAAAATATTTGGAGTGTACTTGACTTTCTCGTGTATTCATACTCCCGACTGCTAACGCCCTTTTGTATTAGAACAAGTATAAGGGCACAAATAATTGCATTATTTTCCCTACTCTACTAATAACTTCCCGTTAACTCTTTCTGGCACTTCGTTCAACATCTTCGGGCTCGTCCTCGGCTCCCAGACCACGCAGAGCTCTGAAACTCGTCACACAATTTTATCTCGCAACAATTTCATCTATCGAATTTTCACTTTATTTATTTGCATTGTTATGTCATTTACGTGGTCGTCTTTTACGACCTTGATCCCGGCTCCCAGAGCACATAAAGAGCTGAAGTTATACACATGGTATAATCTCGGAAAACATTGTCATATATAAATTTTCCACGTCATTACGTAGCATGGTTGTGTCATTTAAGTACGTCATCTTTGACGGACTCGTTCTCGACTCCTAGGTCACATGGAGAGATGAAATTCAACACACAGTTTCATCTCGAGGAACATTTTCATCCATCTAATTTTCACGTCATTACATTATGCTGTTATATCATTTTCATACGTCATGACGGTTTTTGCCATTTTCGCACATTTTATTTACGATCTGGGTTTCAGTGTCTCGAGATAAAATGTTCTCTTGGTTCTAACGCGTCGAGCAATGTAATATGTATATATATATATATATATATATATATATATATATATATATATATAACTCAATAATTAGAAAAAGAAAAAAGAAGAATGACATTGTATCAAAATTTCGCCGGGGGGGATTGTGACCCCCACTTCCCGGTTTAGCCAGCTTTATGTCATGACGACACTCCCGGAAGCGGATACAATGTCGCCAACCAAGTACATATACTAATACTTTAAATGTAAAAAAGAAAAAAGCTGGCTAAACCGGGAAGTGGGGGTCACAATCCCCCCCGGCGAAATTTTGATACAATGTCATTCTTCTTTTTTCTTTTTCTAATTATTGAGTTGTATAGAAATGTACTTGTCTGAGCAGCTTGGCGCCTTTGAGTATATTTTCAATTGTCAGTTTTTAGATGTGATTGATGTAATATTTATATGTATATATATATATATATATATTTTTTTTTATATTATATATTTAATATGCTATAATTTTATTATTTTATAACTTTATGGTATAAAATTGAAATTTTTTAACCAAAAACTATGTAAACTACGGTAAGTACAAAAAGACCCATCTCCAGCATATCTGTTACAAATAAGTAACTAAAGATCAAGATTAAGGATAAAAATATTCTGTAACTTATCTTTATCTTGGTATGGGGATGCGGGGAATATTAGTATACATAAATCACAATTAAATAGGCATATATAAATAAATATAAATATATCAAATGAAAAAGTAAACACGGCAAAAATGAGAAAGCGCAATAATAATTAGCTCAAGATTAAAGATCAATACATGGAGAGCAACCAGTTGAAACTACATAAAAAAAGGCGGTTAGTTCGAAATTGCATTCTCCTCAGGACAGCTATACAATTCGAATTAAAACCGATGGAATAGCCAGTTTCTGACAATGCCGTTAGTATTTGACTATGGACACCATTGGAACTGGCTAGTGGAAGGAGAAATTATAAATACCAAATGAATTAAACACCAGAAATACAAAAACAGAGATGCAAACCCACAGGCACAGCCACCACGTGTGAGTCGAAATATTTGCAGGAGAACATATGTCATAGTACTCTACATCTCTTCGCTAAAGCGAGTGAATCCGGAATGAATATACTATTGAACGTATACGAAAAATATATTTGAATGAAAACTTTCAAAAATAGTAATCAGTATAGGACTCAGGACAAGTGGACTGTAGTCTTTCAAAAATAGTAAACAGTATCATACTCAGGCCTTCTGGAAAGCTAAATGATAAGAATGGGAGAAACTCACAAAAAGGAGTTATCCAATTAAGGATAAATAATGCAATTGTAAAATTACTACGTGGTGTATTTGAAATTATTAATAATATTATTTACAAATACTTCCGGATAGTGGTAATTTTGACATATGCGTTTAAAATTATTGATGTGGAGATAGTGAAACTGAGGATCAGAAAGTCGATGTATTCAAAATGGCTGGTTTAAAATGATATTTCTAAGCAATTGAATAGAGTTACAAGATCGATATGACAGCAGCTTAATGATAGTGAAGTTATAAGAATATTTTTTATCATATAGATTGGTAACAACATGATTATGGAGGGTATTTAAATTTAGGTATATATAATTTACAGATTGACTGACACTAAGCTCATTAGGGATTAATTCGTTAATAGGGCCTCATGATTATATATATATATACATATACATATATGCATAATCATATGGTATGTGAAAACAAAGGAAAACGTCACCAATATAGCGAAAAGCGAAAAATAGAAAGGTTTTGTGTAATGAGTGTGGATTATTTTTCATAATCCACACTTATTACACAAAACCTTTATATATATATATATATATATATATATATATATATATATATATATAAAGGTTACCTTATATATATATATATATATAAAACCTTATATATATATATATATATATATATATATATATATATAATATTGTAAACAACAATTTTGTAGATAATAAATATTCTATTTTTAATCACACTTTTTTAATCCTCTTTTACATAATAGTAAATTGGCTAAACTCAAAAGATTTAAACGCGGTAAAGGAAGCTCCCCCCAACCTGATTTTAAAGCGGAGATTAAAAGTATGCATCAACATTTCAACAACACATTTCAATGGAAATTTATAAAATCATGGATAGTTGCAGTTACGAAAAAACAATTAAACGCAGTTTATGCTATTTTCTTAAAGTTAAATCTTACTAATGAACATTTTAATCATATTTTCTATGATTTGCTCATTACTAGATCAAAATATTTAAAAATAAAACTTAATCAATTTCATAATAATAACTGTTCTAATTCTTATTGTGTAATATATTTTAAGCATCCTATTTATAATTCTATAAACTTTAAGAATTTATTTAATCATTTTCATCATTTATTGCCTGTAAAGGATTTGAATGTTACTAAAACTTTTAAATATAACAAGCCTATTGGAAGAACCATTTTTAATTACAATGCAAATTCAAAATCTCTCTCAGTCGACAAAGATTCCTCAGCAAATGTAGATGGTGAATGTATTTGTAGTGTTGATAATTATGCTAATTTTATAAATCCACACTTGGGGCATATAGTTACTGGAGACTTAGCCATTGTTAAAGATAAATCTTTAAGAACTATAATGTCATTTGGTACTAAATTCAGGTTACCTTCATGTAATAATTCTAAACAAGTCTTAAAGTCAATCAATCTTGACCTTGATAAATATATTTATGGATTAGCTTCTAAATATGCTCAGCCTTTAGAGGCATTTAATATGTGGAAATTTACTATTTTAAGATCTATTAAAAATGCCATTTGTAGTATTAATTTATCTAGATCTATATATAATATGGTTAATATAAAACACTCTGTTAATGATTTACATACAGTATTGTGGCAATTAATGGAGAAATGTCATTTTTTTTCGTTTTATCACACGTAAGCTTAGGAAGAAGCACTCCAAATTAGCTCAGAGTTCAAATTGCAGTTATTATCAAAGTAGCAGGTGTTCGTATGCACCTGGTAAGTAGCAGGTGTTCAAATTCCTCCGCCAGGTGGAAGGTATTCCGCAGTGGTAGTTTCTCAGTTGTTGCGGGGCTCATTAGCGTCATGGATATCAGCGCGGAAACACATGCTAAAGTGATTGCGCTTAGAGAACACACTTCTAAGACGTTCGAGGAAATAGGTAAAATATGTGGAGTGAGTACAGCAAGTGTCGGGAGGATCTGGAAGCGGTTTCAGGAAACAGGAAATGCTGGAACCAACCGCTCTGGGAGATGCGGCCGAAAAAGATCAACTTCGACTTGTGACGACAAAACTTTACATCGAATGAGTGTTAAAAATCCTCGATTAACCAGTTTTGACCTGTCTAAGTCCATGGTGGCAGCTGGTGTTGATATTGCACCTTCAACAGTGCGATACAGGCTGTTAGAACGCAGACGGAGAGCACGTCGACCGTACAAGAAGCAGCTTCTGACGCTTCGCATGAAGAAAAAAAGGTTGGAATGGGCTCGGAAATACAAAACATGGACTGGGAGAAAGTTATCTTTTCTGACGAAACACATTTTGTGGTTCAGGGATTTAGATCTATGTTCGTGAGAAGGAGCCAAGGAGAACCTCTCAAACAGCACCACATCAATCAAGCACCCAAGTATCCGCCCAAAAAGATGTTTTGGAGTTGTTTCAGCGTTTTGGGGACATAATCTCTTGTTCCCGTAGAGGGAATGATGAACAGTGCCAGTTACGAAGTCATATTGACCCGAAAAGTGCTTCCAACCATGGCTAAACCGTGGCTGAACGGAGATTGCGTTTTCCAACAAGACAGCGCGCCATGTCACACTTCGAAGCGAATCAAAAATTTCTGCTCAAAAAAAAATATTACCGTACTGGATTGGCCCGGGAATTCACCAGACTTGAATCCCATAGAAAATTTGTAGGCTATTGTCAAAAAACGGCTTCACAAATTTGACTGTACGACGATGGACAAGCTCATTTCGGCCGTTATTGACATATGGTTCAGAGACGTTGAAATTAAAACTACATGTGCTAGTCTAGTACATTCCATGCCGAAACGTGTTTGTGATGTTATAAAGTCTCGGGGAGGTCATATCACTTATTAGTTTTAAATGTATCCATAGAAAACTTGAATAAAACTGAATTTTATAAAAAAAAAACTGCATTTCTCAATTAATTGCCACAATACTGTAGATCTTTTGTTATTACTTATGTTAATAAAGCCTCTAATAATTATGCTATTATTTGTAAAAAATTCTATATTCAATATCTGTTAGATTATTTAAAAAATAATAGTCTATTTAAAATTGATTCACACTCTGTTAATACTCTAAGTCCTCTGGACGAGTCGGACGGTCTGGGTCTTCAACACTCTGTTAATAGTATCAAATTGAAAATTATCAGTATGTATAGTGATTTAGATATTAATAATAAATTTTTGAAATTTCCATATATTGTGCTTATACCAAAATTTCATAAAAATCCTATTAAATTTAGAACTATAACTAGTGGTCATAATTCATACTCTACTACTGCTAGTAAATTATTACTAAATTATTTAAATGTACTAAATAGTAATTTACGAGATTCTAGTGATAACTACATTATTCTAAATAACAGTAAAGAATTAAAAACACTTGGTAAAATAACAGGATTTCAAACTTTTGATTTTAAAGATCTATTTAATAATATTAGGATCTATATGATGTCATTTTAGCTTTATATAATGCTTAAATTACTAATCAATCTCATCTTACTAAATTTACCAATTTTCCTAAGCTTCTCCATTTTGTTCTTTTCAATAATTATATCTTTCAAGGTAATAAATTATACTTACAAGTCTCAGGTGTTCCACAAGGTGGCTGTAGTAGCAGTATGTTAGCTAATTTATACCTATATCAATATGAAAAATTCTTTACTTCAACAGATTATAAAATTTACAGATATGTAGATGATCTGATTTGTCTTTTATTTACTGATAACTATGTCATAGATATAGATTTCTATCTGGATAATTTGGAATTAATACCTAATGAAACTACTATTAGTAATAATATTTATTATTTGGATTTAAATCTAATTATAGAACCTACTAAAGAGATAGTTACTAATTTATACGATAAAAAAGATTTTTTTTAATTTAATATTAATAAATTATTACCTTTTAATTCCTGCAACTCGATTCAATTGTTTAGAAATATTATACTTAATCAACTTTTTAGAATTTATAGATTATCAGATAAAAAAATTTCATGCTTTGCACATTAATAACCTCAAAATTATCAGTAAATTTTATAAATATCCAGCATATTTAGTAAATGGTATAGTTAATAAGTTTCGATTAGCCTAAAATTCTCATAATCTCTCTTTAGTATCTTATTTTAGCCGTACTTCTACATTCTCTTGAATGTATTATATTTTCATCTTTTTATCTTGCAGCTTTAACTGTAGAATATCTCATTTTATTGCTTTTACGCAGTACGGTTTTTATTACTCTCTTTGGCAACAGCAAATCACATCTTTTCATTTCTGCATATGGCAACATTGGTCTTGTCATATTTTGCTCGTCATGGTTGTACTAATGAATTGTATTTTAAGGTATTTATGTTTTCTTTTATTTTTCCAATCTATATGCTTGTCGTCCATATAACACAAGTTTATAGATAAAATCTATCTTGTGTTTCAGAAACAAGCATTTTTGTGTTCATTTCGAAGGGATATATGGACTTGAAAAGAATTTTTTTCGAAATGAACTTATCTTAAGCCTAAAGCTCTTCCACGTGTAAGCTTTTTTGCTTGATTTTTTTGTTTTCCTATTTTCATTCCTCACCTTTGAAATTTGTTGATTGTTTTTGTCTTTATGACCTGCATTACGCTTTATAATTTCCTCTTTATGGTTGAATTTCTTTTATTTCTTTGTATTTTGTAGAAAATTTTGGGATAGTGTATTATGAGTTACTACTTACATTCTAACATTGGATTTACAATTTTATATTGATATATATATATATATATATATATATATATATATGTCTTCTAAGAGTTTTGGCGAAGTGAGTAATTCCATTTTTTAAGGCCTAGCCCTTGTCCATGTGTATAGCAATAATTCTTGGATTTTTTATGTTTTGCTATTATCGTTGTCATACCATTTAAATGTGTTGATTTTCTTTAACTTGATGACTCGAAATTTGTATTTTTTTTCATTTGATTGAAGATTTGCTGTTTTATACTTTTATTTTGCAGGTTTGTTAGAAAGTTAGGTTTTTCGAGTTAGGCTTCTCACTTTGCTATCATTGGACTTTCAAACTATTATTATTATATATATATCCTCATATATATATATTGAGATATATATTGAGATAATATCGAGCCAATGTGATGTAAAGGAAGGAGAGAGTATGGAGCACCAATAGGCAGCAAGTCTCGTTTTGAAAGTTATCGTGATTCAGGAACTGCACAGAGTTCTTTCATGGTGAGCAGCAAGCCGAATCGGTGTCGAAAAGATTCAATTTCTGGTACGTCAGTACAAGAAAAGAAATTACGAAAACTCGGTTGGAAACTAGCAGACAGCACAATCACTCATATGAAAATGTGAATCATCGTGAGTGAAGCTACATCCATGACCTCTGTACGAGAAATGATCATATATTCTGAAAAGAAGCGTTTGTAATGATTTCATTCATTCTACAGTTCAGTTCACTGAATCAGCGACCAGCGGGGACGTTTCAGCCCTTTCCCAAGGCTAACTAGAAAGACTTAGTTGTCTTTGCTAGTTAGCCTTGCCCTTTCCGATGTCCCCGAGAGATGGGTCCACAGCATTTGCCTTCTAGTTAGCCTTTCTAGTTAGTCTTGCTGTTAGTCTTTATAGTTAGCCTTGCCCTTTCCGATGCTCCCTAGAGATGGATCCATAGCATTTGCCTTCTAGTCAGTCTTTCTAGTTAGCCTTGTCTTTATAGTTAGTCTTGCTCTTTTCAATGCCCCCTAGAGTTGGGTCCACAGCATTTGTCTTATTTGTCTATAGTCAAATTCGGCCCCATGCATTAGTGTAGATCCATCATAATTTGCTTAGCTTATAATACATATTATACTATACACAATTTGACAAAGAATGTCATGGATTAAGCCAATAACCCGAGAAGTATTAGGGTTATTGTATCTTTTTACTTCCCCTATATGTGTAATGTATAAGGAAAGTATGTGACGGAGTCGAAAATTCGAATTCGAGTTTTCGACGAAAGAGAATGTTTTAAACAACCCTGAACTAGAATTGAACGTTTTTGAGGTGATATCTGTATGTGCGTGTATGTGTATGTATGTGTGTGTATGTGTGAGTGTTCGTGAGTCTTTGGATGCGATATCTCACGAACAAATGGATCATTTTGAACACAATTTGGTACAATTATTACGATCCCCGAATACTGAAACGTCATTGATTTTCAACATAATCGAACGTTCGGAAGACCCCCAAATTTAGGACTGAATTCTTCAAAAAGAATGGTAAAAAAATCAGGACATTCAATATTGTTAAATAAATTACCATTTTATACATAATTTTTTTTTATTCTTAAACGAATAGCTTATACTTTAGAAAACACTAACATAAACCGTTTTCGAGATATTGAACGTTTTTCAAGTAAATGTATCCAAAAATAACATAAAAATGAACAGTTGTATCATAAAAATGTAACATTTGGTGGCCTTGGCGTCTGATTTTTCAAAATACCAATTTGACGACTTTTCTTAGTGTGGTGCCAAATTAACGAAAATGTTGACACATTTTCAAAAATAACGACGTCAACTTAATGAATTAATAATTAACATATTTTAATATAATAGAGTATATTGCTTACCAGATGTTCGCAATATTTCCAATTATCAAGGTATATTTGCGCGAAATATAAGTCGATTGGGTACTTCAAAATAATTTTACATGTTGTCATTCAGAAAAGCACCAAATGTTAGTGCCGATTTCAACGTAGCATTGTGCCGTGAATCTTGTCCATCAATTTTTTGCATTGAAAAGAAAAGTACTTGCATTGTGTAGGGAAAGTCATGAGTTGCCTATATCAGATTTTTTATACAGGTGCATAGGAACCCCCTACAGTGCTGCAAGACGAGACAACCACTTTTAAGGGGAATCTCACTTCCTGTTAGATATAGGTATAAAAAAGTCAATAACAAAGCTGCAAAATACTTTGTACTAATAACTATACCTAACTTTGTACTAATACTAAATACTTTGTACTAATTCAGAGTTGCTGAATTAGTACAAAGCATCCCCCCCCCCTCTTAAAATAGAAAATAACTCTCTACATAACGAAAAGACAATTCCATTGATTTGTATGTAGCAGTGTAAACGTAGAGACATTAGAAAACACACAAAGACATCTTGTTACACGTGTGCAAGCATGTATCGTTGTCGAAGGTAGCATCTTGTATTTTGTGTATAATAAAATCACTTTTATTCCACCGCATTGTCATATGTTCGATTTGTTTTCATCATCACTAATTCACCACGAGTAATGGTGAATCGTGTTGTGTTCAAAATTGAGTTACTGATTAAAAAGCTCGAGGAATGGCCACAAAATGACTTTGTGAATTTAAAATCTTTAGTTATTTTATAAAACAATTTTTTTGGTTTGTTTAATATGCTTCAGAAATTGTTAAATTTTATTGTATTGTGGACTGGAAAGTTCCTACTGGGAAAATATTTCTTTATAATAATCTTTGTACAACAACGAAAAATCGCAACTAAAATTTAAAACAGTTGAAGCATTCATTTATATATTACATATAAATTGCTGAAACTGATACAAAAATAATTGTAATGCTAAAACCTCGTTAAAAATGCATCTAACAAATAATTAGCGGTATAAACTTTTATTTTTGAGCCGTAAAACAGTCTCCTTCGTCAGAATAAAACTACAGAGCAACCACATCAGCAAAAGAAAAACAGACCCCATCATACTTTTCTGCTGTTTTTGTTTTGTCTTTTTTGTTCTAAAGAAAGAGTCTATTTTATGCCTTCTAAACCATCGAATACCATTACTAATTTGTTATATACTTTATGTATATTTTTTTTTACATTATATTCATCCCGATGCTTTTCCTGTGCATTGCAGGAAAAAGTAAAAAGTGTATTTTTAAAACTTTAAAATCAAAGACAATACGGCCATAATGGTCGTCGTTGTAGTTGTTGAGACCCAGACCGTCCGACTTACCAGAAAGGTGTAAGGTAATCGGGCCATAACGGTCGTGTAATTTTGTACGTCGTAAAAAGGAAATTTTAATAAAGGACTTTTAAACCTATTTGTCTATATAATTTTGTACGTCGTAAAAAGGAGATTTTAATAAAGGACTTTTAAACCTATTTTTTGGTTGCCTTTGATTTTAAAGTTTTAATTAGTTGAGGTGTTTCCATACTAATTTATAGTGTATTTTTAATTAATAATAAAAAATATAAGCATTAAGTAGAGGTCCGATAGTGTGGGGGAGAGGATGACTGAGAGCTAATCAGAATTCTATTTCTGTTCTGGTTTCGGTAGATTGAGTGAAAACAAGTCAAATATTTAAGAATTGGAACCCCCACCCCCTACACACACATAAAAGTATAAACAGTGGAAGCGGTTAGGAGAGGTTGTAATGATCCTATGGTCCTGTTTGAACGGAGGGGGATTTAAGGTATTACTTGTCGTGGTGCTAGGAATATGTGCGAGTCAGCATACCCTGGGTATTAATCAAGAAATCTAGGTTCGGTCCAGGTTCCAGGTGAGATTTTTTATTAAAGACTAATAATATACATATTAACAAAAAGAGGATTTTCATTAAAATGTGCAAAACACAAAATCGTATTAGAGTATACACATTTTGAAAATACATATTCGTTTAACTTTAAAGCTTTTACCCAGTTCTTTTGATTGCAGCTATAGGGGCCACTTTTTTAAGTTGTCCCTTTCTAACTGTAATTTTAAGCAGGTTTTCCTAGTAGTCAGAGCTAACGATAGGCGCCGATAGACTTTCATAATAAATTATAGTGAGCTCACTTTATTCAGAAACGAGATTTTGAGCGATTTCGGCAGGCTTAAGGAGGATCCATCTTTGCCAGAATGAACAATCCCAGTGCGCCAATCAGAGGTTTTAATACAGATCGATGAACCAATAGAGGAAACGGATTCATACACCCGTCTTCATGTAGAGTGAACTAGAGCTCCTGCAACAGTATAACCTATATCCTCTATATAGGACCATTAGAATATACTAAGTAGTCATTAAAAATGGCTTCTGGAAAGTAGTAGACAGGTTTAGAATGTAATTCCTAGTTTCGGAATTTTTTTCAGCTTTTTCTGTCGAACAAATAAATGTACTAATTTGGTATGCTTTACAAATTTGTAATTGACTTTCTTTATCTATAAAAGGAGGCGAGGTAGCCACCGACCCCTATAAAAAGAAGGGTTAGTCCCCGAACTTTGTCTGTGCTATAGGGGTTTTCTATGTAGTTGCATTAGAAAAATAACAACTCTTTACTTTCACGAGAAATTTAACTCTGATACGAATTTTCCTAGACACCTTATGTATCCATTCTAAAATTGTAAAAGTCGTCTTGTACTTTACTTTTGTATAGGAACCCATTAGGAAAGGATGTTAGAGACAAGGTGAACCTTACAGATTAAACAAAATCAAATTTTATATAAAATATTTTCGGTACCTATGGACGACGGCACGCAAAAGTATTTCACTTTCAACTATTGTACAGGGACCTTACACCTTTCTGGTAGGTCGGACGGTCTGGGTCTCAACAACAACAACAACAACAACTTTCAACTATTGTGATCCTTTCTATAGTAAGAAATGATATTATGCATAGCCAGGGCCCGACTTAGCCTAACTTAGACCTGGGGTAAATATCCCTATGGGGGACCCCATTAATTCTCGACGTATATGAAATGCACAAATATATTTTTGCAAAAACATAATTGCATTCTAGAAAAGAGTATAAAAAATGAAGGTCTTACATATTTTTATGATATTTAAATTATTGGCAACTTTCTTTCCTAGCCAAGAAGCCAACATAATTTAGATCTTAAATTAGTGCGATCTTATATATCCCCAAAATGAATCTTTTCACTGTGCACACCCATTCCACTGGCCCGGGGCAGCTGCCCCAAATACTCCTGCGTTAGTCAGGCTCTGTGTATAGCAAGATTTAATTGTGAATAACAAGGACATGTATCATGTATATAGCCACGCCCACATTTGTCCACGCCCATCTTTAGCATTCAGAGTTTTCTTGGAGCTTCGGAATAGTGTTTATTTGCAATAAATATAAAAGAAGGTGGTACATTTTTAAGCAGATAGTTTGATTCCAAATTCTTATTTCCGCAGATGTTAAAATGATCAAGGAAAAATACGGAAATTGACAAAACTTTTCAGTCTGGATTTCATATTTCACAATTCTGCCATTTCGAATCTAAATTTGATTTCTTTTTTTGTAGCCAAAATGTCATCTTATTTCCAAAACAGTCATTTGAACAGTCCTCGAACAGTAGTTAAGCTCAAAACAAATAGTATTATTAATTTCCCTTCAGAGCATGAGATTGAGAATAATTGAAAGTGAAATACTTTTGATTATCGTCGTCCATATGTTCCGATAATATTTTAAAAGTATATTTTATATAAATACTGATTTCGTTTAATTCGTAGTAGAGTATTAATGAAACATCAAATCCAGAAAGCTGCGTCAAAATAAACTGCAGCCAATTGAAATAGGCAGAAAAGGCAGTATCCAATAATCAATGAAAAACACGGAAATTGGTATGACATTTTGGTCTGGATTTCATATTGGCACAATTCTGCCATTTCGAATTTAAATGTAATTTAATTTTTTATAGCCGAAATGCTATCTTATTTCAAAAACAGCCATTTGAACAGTCCTCGAACAGTAGTTAAGCTCAAAACGGATAATATTATTAATTTCCCTTCAGAGCATGAGATTGGGAATAATTGAAATTGACTTTGGGGTACCGTCTTCCATATGTACCGATAATATTTTAAAAGTATATTTTATATAAAATCTGATTTCGTTTTATTTGTAAGACCAAGCCCCAACACATCCAATTACGAAAGCTGTACCAAAATAAGCTGCAACTAATTGAAATAAGTAGTATACTGATAGGCAGTATCCAATAATTTTGGCTACCGAATAATTACTAGTAGGCCGAACCGAAATAAGCAGAATAGTGATAGGCAGTAGCCAATAATTTCAGCTATCGAATAAATACTTGGCGTAGTTAAAAATATGGATAACTTTCTTTATAAATTTAAATTATTTCTTGACAATCATTCTTTTAAATGCGAAATATATATATATATATATATATACAGGGTGTCCCAAAAAGATTGAAATGCGCTTTAATTCTTTATCTGTGGGAGATAAGTAAGCAATGTAAATTGCAAAAATGTTGAAAGTGAGGTAGGAAATAAGACTACGTTAATGAAATATTCATCCTATTAATTTTTAAAAAGTTACGCTTTTTAAATTTTTTTACGACCCTTTTAGACAAATTTGATCAATCAGAAATTTTTTATTTTTAATGCAACAAGTTCATTGAAAAAACCGCATATCTGTATCTTTAAAATCAACTGAATTATGATAAAGAAAAAAATCTGACTTATGCCACTTTTCCGTACCATGTGAAAGGCTGTTTCATCAGTGAAAATAGGGATCATAGGATGTAGAATTAATTGTATAAGATATCAATAGGATATAGAATTAGTTCTATAAGAATTGCTGCATTTCTTTAACGCAAAATTATTTAGCTAATGGAGTCTGCAATATAGTTGATATGAATGAAACATTCATTGATTTTACACAGAGAACCAGACGATTTTTTCGATGAAGTTTTAAGCATAGAGTTAAATTACTTGTACCTCCATGATTTTAAGTTTTTAAATAAAAGAAATTATTATAGTATTGTGATGAATGAAAGGAATGGAAAAATGTTTATGAATGAAATACTGATTTTATACAGAGGCGATTTATATTTCGATGACGTCATTTGAATAAAGTTCATTTGTTTTCGATGAAGTTTTCAAATATAATAAATTACTGTAGTATTATGATCATTTTAAAAATATTACCGAGAGAATGTATTGTATTTTAGAGATGTTCGAATCAGGCAATTTATATTTCAATGCCGTCATTTGAATGAAATTCATTTTTTTCGATGAAGTTTTAAGTTTTCAAATATAATAAATTAATGTAGTATTGTGATAATTTTAAAAATATTACCGAGGAATGTATTGCATTTTAGACATGTTTAAATAAAATTGCATTGAAGTTGGAAAGTGTTTCATAATCAATGCTTTATGCATGATTGATCTTTCTTGTTTATGAATAAATTTGGAAGTTTAAACAAACATTTGAAAATAAATTACTCTTTTTTGTAATTTTGATTTATTTTATTAAATCTTGTAACCTAGTTCTTTCAGTTTTAGTTCATGGCAAAATCGTATTAGATTTAGAAAATTGAAATCTAAAAAATCTTCGATAGATGTTTTTTTTTCCTTTTAATAAGTGAGTTGATTAAGTGGGGGTTATTTATGATATTTTAGGGGTTTCTCTCCATCGTGAATGAAATGGGACACTCAGTTCGAGGGGCCACTTGACCTATCCTGCTGTCTTACTTTTCAGCTATTTAACATTAAAAAATATCGAAATATTTATTAAAAAGCTTTAAAATTAAATTTCAACATGATCCTTTTATCGCTCACATACCCCATGGGCGTATATTTTAATTGAGGTAACACTCCATATTTCTTATCTCGGCTTCTAATTCAGAGATTTTGATTCTGATGATGGCTATAGTCTCTGCACCATTTGTACGTGTCATCTGAATGCACATATTTTGTGTCAACCCCTTGGGCGTAATTTTTAGCTTAACTAGCCCCCATAATTTTACATCTCGTTTCCTAATTGAACGATTTTGGTTCTGCTAGTGACTATAGTCTCTGCACCATTTTTACATGTCACCTGGATATGTATCTTTAACGTGACAAATCCCTGAGAGTAACTTTTACTTCAGTAAGCCCCCCCCCCTCTCCCCAATTTTCTGTCTCGCCTCCCAATTCACCAATTTTGATTTTACTAGCAGTTATAGTCTCTGAACCATCTGTACATATCACCAGAATATGAATATTTTCTTAGACAGCTTCCTGGATGTAACTTTTAGTTTAACTAGCCCCCACAATTTTACCTTCATGTAAATTAGGACTATGCAATATTTTCATCAGGAGGGTGCCTCCATATGTGTCCAGGAATGTTATGAACGAACGAGCAGGTGGGAGGTATGTTATTTTACTTATCTTAATAATACACCCGTAACTATACACAAAACACATATGTATATACATATACTATATATATACATATACTATATATATGTGTATGTTTGTGTGTGTATTTCTTCAGAAACATACATTTTTGTGTTCATTTTGATTAAATACTTGGACCCGAAGAAGAGTTTTTTCGAAATGAACAATTCAATTATTTAGGCCTAGCCCTTGTCTACTTGTATAGCATTAATGCTTGGAATTTATTTGGTATTTCTATTATCGATTCCATAACTTTGATATTTGTTGATTATCGTTAACTTGATGACTCTAAATTTGCATTTTTTTCCATTTGCTTGATGATTCGCTAATTAATACTTATTTTTATTATGTTGGTTTTATTTAAAGTTAGGATTTTTAAGTTGCAATTTCTCTATTCTATCATTGGAATTCCAGACTGTTATTATATATATATATATATATATATATATATATATATATATATATATATATATATATATATATATATATATATATATATATATATATATATATATTACTAACACATATATAGGCTTAAATATATAGATCGCTCACGAACCGCCACTGCTTTCAACATTTTTGCAATTTATATTGCCCACTTATCTCCAACAGTTAAAGAATTAAAGCGCGTTTCAATCTTTTTGGGACACCCTGTATATATATATATATATATATGCATAATTTTCGATTAAAATCTTTGAATTTATATATATATATATATATAGTAGTAAAGATAAAGATTGACAAGCATACAGCTACTAGTGTAATCCAATATATATATACATATAAACCGTAAAAAATTTTTTCAATTCCAAAAAATAATATAGCCGAGAGTATAGAACAACGTTTGCCCGTCAAACATTATAGAGTTGAGCTACAGCTGCCTGCAATTTCGCATGCTTTAAAAATATCATCATTTATCTTAATTTACCTTAATTAACCAAATTCAATTTCTCCACATAAATATTTTCTTCAAAAAAAAAAAGTAATTTATTAAACATTATTAGCTATAAACTGTATTAAAATTAGATATTAATGTTTGACATAAACGCTATTATATTTAGCGTCATTAAAATAAAAAAAATATTCGCTTCAGTCAATTAAGTTTTATAAATTATACACAATTTCTTCCTAAAAAAATTAAATATTTTTTTCAAAATAACAAAAACATTTCAGTTATTTTATTTTACCAAGACTGATTTTATCTCACAAGAAAATAAACTATTAAATAATAAGTATATCATAAATATATCGTCAACAGAACTATCCGAAACCATCTAATAAATACTATTGTACTACATCGTCAAAATCAAGTGAATAAATAAATGAATATTTTACCTACTATCAACTCAAAATCATTCGAATGGAAACTATCGTTCAAAATCATTTGAATACAAACTATCACTAAATGCGAATGCATACTATCGCGGTAATGTTATAGCATTGCAAATTATTCGAATAGTTCATATACTTGCGTTGCTATACTTCAATCGAGCGCTGCTATTAGTCGAAAAGTATTCGAATAGTTTTTGAACTATCGAGCTTGGGGCACGACTGGCGCTGCTACTGGTCAAAAAGTATTCGAATCATTACTACTATTGAGACTATCAAATGATTTTAAACTGTCAAGTTAGTTATTCGGTAGTGTCATTCGAATGATTCCCATCACTAGGTAATATAAACGTGGTCTGTCCATCCTCTCCATAGACAAAATTGGTTGGTATGAGGGAACGTGGTGTGCTACCGTGAAACGTGCCACCGGGGAATGGCCGTAAGCCTCCAAATTTAGAAGATTTCGAATTTTGTCACAGTGGCCTAAAACTTCAAAAAGTTTTTAGAGTAACTGAGAATATCAATGACGAGTAAGAAAATTTCAGCAAAATTATTCAATATCTCAGCAAAATCAATGTTGTGTGATATAGATTCCCATTATGCCCTTTGATCTAAACATTTATTTACTATTGACGGAATTAGTAAATATTAAACGATTTAGCAGGGGCCCCCAAGTGCTCCAATACAGTAGATGGGGGGCCCCTGGGCCCTATCTATTTTAAGTCGGACCTTGGTGGCGCAGCATGAAAATCCACTGCTTAAAATTTCATCAATGTTAATTTAGAGCAATTGAACTCTACTTCACTATTTTGTTCTTTCAATATTATAGACGAAAATAAATCTTTTAAATATTACAGATGAAATATCTTTAAATATTATGCATACTGCATGGCGGTTCAGTTGCACCTCGACCCGCGGGCTGCATTCGGCCTGTGAAATAGCTTTTAAAGCCATGAACAAATCAATTTATTAAGTAAAAAAATTGAAATAAATTTAATTGTTTGAACTTTCCACAATTTATGAATGAAGTTCTGACATACTTGAACAACATTTAAACGTGGTATTCTAACAGGGTAGTGTTGGCCAGGGGATCCTCGTCCAAGGGCATGACTGATTTAATTATTTTTACTTGGCTCTGCGCATATGAACCGTGACATCACTAATGACGAAACTTAATTTCCATGACGTTAAGCAGACAACTTTTTGATTGGTTGCCGGGCTGAGTGCCCAACGTTATATTAAAGAATCTAGGCGTTGACACATGGCATGGGAATTAAGAACACGCGCATTTTGTTCTCTGGTTCTCAAGAGGGACCGAACGTGTTAACTGCGACCGTCATCTTACTCCCGTGACGTCCCCAAATTTCCTTGGACGTCACTGAATCCTGTGACTGTAAATTAAAAACCTACGCACAAATTGTTTATGTTTGGATATTGCCACTTCAAAATTAACAAACAATTTTTAACTGTAGCAATGCGAAAACTTTTGTGTTTTGGCAACTCCTCTCAAAGTTTACTCTGGACTAAGGCTCCTCTATATACGAGCTGACTCATCAAGCATATTGAAGCCCACCATAGCTGGAAGCGCAGTCCATTAGCATTAAGCCATTAACTTTATTCGTATTTTAACTTTAATACGTATAATTGAAATAATTATGGGTGGTTGTTCTGCACCGAACTGCTCTAATCATTCTAGAAAGGGTTTTAGGCTATTTCGCTCTCCTAGAAACGAAGAAAGAAGAAAACAATGGCTAATACATAATTGGATACCCGGTAATGGAGAATACTTGTGCGAGCTAAATTCTACAATATTCTAATTGAAACTTCTTTTTTCATATAAAGTATTTATTTTAAACACTTATTTTATAATTTCTGTAAATTTAGTATGGAACCCTATGGGCATCAATATGCTTGATAAGTCAGCCTGTAGTAGAGGAGCTCTATGACACATCATGACATCACGAATGATGAAACCATGACGTCAAACTGGCAACTTTTTGATTGGTTGACGGACTGAATGTCCAAACTTATATTAAAGAACCTTGATGTTAGCATGTTTTTAATTGTAATTTATATTTCTCAATCGTAAAATTTGTTTAAACTTGTAACACTTTATTTAATTTTTCTTCTCATCTATCTTTAAAACATGTTTTAATATTTACCTGCTGCTGTGCTTGCTGCTAGCGGTTAATTTTCTAAAATGCCTCTTTTTAGGGGGGATTTTTTAGCAGGCACTTCTTTAGCAACCGAAGATAACAATAGACACGCCCAATAGGCGGGACTAAGATATCCGAGAACGGTAAATGCTCAACTGATTCATAAAAAGGAAGATCGTATTCTCAATAGGACCATTCCCATTTTCATCATAGGTAAAGTAGACAGATACTTGGCCAGCAATTATTAAGGGGTCTAATTCCCTTATTCCATCCACATTTCATATAATTTTTGAAGTGAATAACGTCTGTGCTTGGAGTATCTGTTGTGGAAATCGGAGCTTTATGCAAAATGTAAACACTTTGGACGCTGATATCTCCGAATCCAATAGATAAAATGTAAATAATTTTAATTGCTTTTCTTTGCTTGTAGAAATAGGATAATATATAAAAGTAATTTTAATATTTTGAACTTCTTATTCGAGAAAACCCAAAAAGTATCTTTTCGTGCGAGTGTTTTGTTTCTTCACTCGAAGTATCTTCGAAACTATAAAAGATTATACATAGTAAACAACAAAAATATGTATTACGAAATTTAGTTTCAAAATCTATATTTATTTTTAATAAAAAAGCTCTTATAGTTTTCGAGTAAACCGTCCTGTCAAGTTGAAGAAGATTGAAAGTTTCCGTTTTTCAAGTTTGTAATGTTTACATCTCAAAAACTACAAGTAAACAAATAATAAAAGTGTATATAATTGGATTCTGGATCGAGCGCTATTTTTTCGAAGTATGGTGGTTATAATTTCGATATTTTAACTAGGGTTTTCAAATGGGTGGGGAAACTGTAATACTTAAAATGCACAATTGTTGCAATTCAATCACTCCTCCGTGTAGTACTGGTGCATAAGCACGGGAGATTTTTTTTTTTTTTTTTTAAAAAATTAGGAGGTTAAATGAACTTGGGGATTCTAAAGTTGTTTAAGGATCCGTAAAGTATGAACAAAATAGATGGAAATATACGTATTCAAGTACGTATTTCTGTGCCTCTAGGCAATTTTATAGATTTACTTGAATATAAAATCTCGGCACCGCAAAGAAAAATTAGTAAAATAACTGTATATTTTGGCGTGAAGTGAATGGTCGGAGTTTCCAGATGAAATTGGGGCGAATATTAAAAGGGTTACAGTGGATAAAAAGCAAAACGTTGATTCGAATTCATTGAAACTTTCACTTCATTTAATCATTTGCACATTCTCTTCTACCGGTACTGTGATTTGCATATAGCTACGTGCATTCCTTCATGGTGTTGCAATTTCAATTTTCACGAGTGTATAATATGCACGCCGATAACAGACAGCTTCGCTTGTTCGACTTGCACCTGGTCTATTCCAAATCCGTAGCACCAAAAGAAGCAAAACTCTTCTATTTTCATTATAATCTGAATTTATTAACATTTAGCTTGCTAAAATTAAATATCTCCGGGAGGCTTAGTTTCCCCGGACGTATGCCTGAAAGAAACACTGCTTGTCAACATGCATACAGGCAACACTTAAAAAACGCTTGATTCAAATCCAGGGATGATCAACATGCGCAAATTTGGCAAAAACTAGAATTCGGCATTTGAACCCCGTCACAGTACTTTCTTTGAACTTTATATACTATGTATGTAGGAAAAGTAACAACTGAGATAAATCCACAAATCCTGGGATTTTCTCATTTATAATCACGGAATTTCAGGTTGAATTTTTTAGTCAGGATTCTTAGATCTCGGGATTTGACATCCCGGTATCACCATCCCTAATTACGACACATCTTCGTGCGAAAACTCTCGAACAGACAGACATATGAAAGCTTATTTGCTCTGATAATTTTTCGTCCTGTCGACGGCCCACTTCATTCACAAACGAACGCATATATATTTCCTGTTTTTTCATAATCGTGCATGCTGTTCGATTCATTTTCCTCGAATGAACACTTTTGAGCGATGAAAGTACCCCACGCTGTGGAAAAACCGGACATTCCTCCAAACTGTCAGACTTCGCTGATATCACGATATGATATCCGCTCTAATTTGACTCATTCATCAAGATTTTACTCATTTTATTACTCGTCCATTTAACGTTAGTCCTACAATGAATTTGTTAATGCACATATTCACTGAAGACGAGGTTAGAATTCTTTGAATAATAGGCGTTATATCATTTGTTTATTCCAATATAATTCTAAAGAGAATTCTATAAGTAAAAAACACTTTGTGCAAAATATACGAAAAACTTAACAATAATTATGTACAAATTAATAAACAAGTTATTAATGAATTTATGTTATACTTTTATTTTCCTTACTGAAAAAAGGTTGTATTGCCATTACTCAAAACAAGGTTGATTCATGTAAACCAGCTTGTATTGTATACAACGAAAGCAATTTTTTTTTCAAACTTTTGTTTCAAATAAATTTCTGGAATTTATATATTTATTTCGTAAACAAACGAAAAAATCTGATGTGGGCAACACATGCCTTTCCTTATATAATGTAATGAATTTACTACTTTTACAGTAAAAAAATTAGGTTTTTCTTATAGTAGATACTAATATTCTTTCCAAGATATTGAATTTTCGACAAATAGTCGTCATTTTCATTGATTTAGCGTCATTTTTATACATTTGGCGAGATTTTCGTTAATTTAGCAACATTTCAAAAGGTCGCCAAGTTGGCGACATTCCGCCAAATTCGTCGCCAAAATCTCGCCAAGCGTTATGGATGAAGAAATAAGTTATTCTTACAGCAGATGAATGACTATTGGCGATCAAATAAAAAGTATTACTTAGAGTATCTTTTTCCTGAATGGAACGAGCTAGATCCACGAAAATGATGTCACCCAATTTATCGCATGGTATTACATATGAAAAGTGAACATGTTTCTCAATAGGAAATGAAGGTTCTGATAGTTTAGTGAATTTTTTAAAATTCCGAAAAAAAATTTTGAGATTTTTCTAACATTCGATCGCTTTTAAAAAAATCTGATGTGGGCAACACATGACTTTCCTTATATAATGCAATGAATCCACTACTTTTACAGTAAAAAAAATCTGATGTGGGCAACACATGACTTTCCTTATATAATGCAATGAATTTACTACTTTTACAGTTAAAAAAAATGTTATTCCTATAGTAGATACTTATATTCTTTCCAAGATATTAAATTTTCTTCAATTAGTCATCATTTTCATTGATTTAGCGCCATTTTTATCATTTTGGCGAGATTTTTGTTAATTTGGCAATAATAAAAAATGTCGCCAAGTTGGCGACATTCCGCCAAATTTGTCCCCAAAATCTCGCCAAGCGTTATGGATGGAGAAATAACAAATTCTTACAGCAGATAAATGACTATTGGCATTCAAATACAAAAGTATTACTCAAAGTATCTTTTTTTATGAATGGAACGAGCTAGATCCACGAGAATGATAACACCCAATTTATCGCATGGTATTACATATCAAAAGTGAACATGTTTCTCAATAGGAAATATTTTTTTTTATTTTATATAACTTTTTGATAATTTTTTTTGAAAAATGTGCAATATCTCGAGAACGGTTCATATTAGCGTTCTAAAATTTATGTCAATCGTTTTCTAATGAAAAATTACATAAGACATATCTCATTGCGTAACTTTAATAGCGGTTTTGATTTTTTGACGATTTTTTCAAAATTTCACTCGAAAGTTCAGGGGGGTTCTGAACATTCGATTGCGTATAAAAACAATAGGCTTCCAGTGTTTACGGGTTGTGATTTTTGTACCAAATTTTGTTCGAATCGGTCCATTCGTTCGTCAGTTATCGTCTCCACAGACTCACTGACACACACACACACACACACAGACATCACTTTAAAAATGTCTGATTTGTGATTAGGGATACTTGAAACGTGCTCTCCCGTCGAAAACTCGAATTCGAATTTTCGACCCCGTCACAATACTTTACTTATACATTATGTATATAAGGAAAGTAAAAATGTTAAGAAATAAATTGCAATAGCGCTAATTTACACAAATTCGTGGCATTTAATCACTCTATCGTCCATCACATTGCGAGCAATTTTGTGCATATAACTATAAAAATTAGGCATCAATTAGATAGTTAGAATGAAAAAAGATGTGACATATAGAATAGAAGTCAAGGGTTCCGGAAAACATAATGGTAACAATAACTGGCATAGTTTTCAGAAAAAAAGCAAAACAAATATTGAGCAGATACATAAATTAAAGTAAATTTTTTCACAGTTAGCATGTTTAATACAATTTTGATGAAAGGTGGGCCATATTTTATGATATTCTTATTTGAGACAGAATGGTTATGTAATGTGTGTATACGATTTATCATTTTGTTGCAGATTAAAGCTTAAACAGAAGTTTGAAACACTCATTTTAAGGCATTCGTAAGAGAAAAAAGAATGCTGCTATCAAAAGTCAACTGATGATTCAAGGTAAAAAGGAAGAAAGTATGGTCTATAGGAGGTACAGAGTGTTTAAAAAAGTGAACGGTGGACCGTTTTCAGAACCGTTTGTTGTGGATGCATAGTCTCAATTGCAAAAATTTTAAATAAGGCACGAAATTATGCAATAGTAAATAAAAAAATCTGATGTGGGCAACACATGACTTTCCTTATATAATGCAATGAATTTACTACTTTTACAGTAAAAAAAATAGTTTTTCTTATAGTTAATACTTATATTCTTTCCAAGATATTGAGTTTTCGACAATTAGTCGTCATTTTCATTGATTTAGAGTAATTTTTATCCATTTGGCTAGATTTTCCTTAATTTGGCAACATTTTAAAAAGTCGCCAAGTTGGTGATCTTCCGCCAAATTCGTCGCCAAGCTTTATGGATGGAGAAATAAGTTATTCTTATAGCAGCTAAATGACTATTGGCGTTTAAATACAAAAGTATTACTCAAAGTATCTTTTCTCATGAATGGAACGA
This sequence comes from Amaurobius ferox, assembly GCA_951213105.1. Taxonomy (NCBI): domain Eukaryota; kingdom Metazoa; phylum Arthropoda; class Arachnida; order Araneae; family Amaurobiidae; genus Amaurobius; species Amaurobius ferox. The sequence continues at coordinate 128,393,341 of OX578147.1, forward strand.
GCTAGATCCACGAGAATGATGTCACCCAATTTATCGCATGATATTTTATACGAAAAGTGAACATATTTCTCAACAGTTAATATTTATTTTTAATTTACGGGATTTTTTGATAAATTTATTTGAAAAATGTGCAATATCTCAGAACGGTTCATGCTAGCGTTCTAAAATTTATGTCAATCGTTTTCTAAGGAAAAATTACATAAGAAATATCTATTTGCGTAATTTTATTAAAGGTCTTGATTTTTTGATGATTTTTTTAAAATTTCAGTCTAAAATTTAGGGGGGTTCTGAACATTCGATTACGTTTAAAAACAATAGGTTTCCAGTATTTACGGATTGTGATTTTTGTACCAAATTTCATTCGAATCGCTCCATTCGTTCGTAAGATACCGTCTCCACAGACTCACTGACACACACACACACACACATCACCTCAAAAATGTTTGATTCGTGATCAGGCATGCTTGAAACGTGATCTCCCGTTGAAAACTCGAATTCGAATTTTCGACCCCGTCACAATACTTTCCCTATACATTATGTATATAAGGAAAGTAACAATGTACAATATTTTGGTAAAAATTAAAATATATATATATATATATATATATATATATATATGCAGTCTTTTTAGCAAAAAAAGTTAAATTACAAAAATTGTTCATACTTCATTTAGTCGAATTAAAAGTAACCTGTATCTCAACAGTTATAGTAGACGATCAAACTTCTTGACTTACACCATTTTCTCATGATTTTTTCGATACGCTCCCGTTATCCTGTAAAATGTTTAAATATTTCAGTTACCTTGCTTTGCTTTCTATTAAAAACAAAAGTTTGGTAACCTGGAAACCTTACCTTGACAACGTTAAAAACTTTGAATTCGTAATCGGAAATCTTGGCACGTGAATTTCTCCTCCGTATCCTGACTTTGTTAATAGAGTTGCAAAGAGTTAATGGAGTTGGAAAAAAACCCGGTTTATTCCCGGGTTTTTTTGTGAAAGGAATTTTGAAAGTTTTCGAAGCGGTGGAATTTGCATTGTAAAGAAATTCATATGATCAAAAACTAATATTTATTTTTTGCATTCGAAATTCTAAATAGCTGAAGCATGGAAAATTGAGAAAGAATTGTTAGATCCAAGAAAAATATTTAAGGTATGTGGCTTTCTTATTATATATCAAAATGAAAATCAATTCCACAAGTAAATTGTAATTTAATTTGTAAATATTTTAAAAGCTCTCCCGCTTCTCGAAATTCCCGGATGATAACGATAAAATACTTATTCCAGAGCTATTCATTCATTCATATTTATTTAATAAATGCCAATAATAAGAAATCTGTATGAGTCCCAATAGTATTTTAATAATTTTGTGGATAATATAATTTGCACATTTCTAGCCAATGTATCGTAATCTCAAATTTAAAAAATTTTTATTCCATAAACTAATACAAATATTTAATAAATTTATCTAAATGGCGATACATCATTAAAGTTTAAACTGCGAAATATGCCGGATTATCCAGAGCATATAAGAAACGCTTAAAATAGTTGCTTTCCATTAAAATTTTCAGTTTATTCCCGCTTCTCAAAGTACCCAGGTTTTTTGCAACTCTACTCGTTAACCCTACGCACTCTTCGTACACATATCTGGAACAAGAATCGCACAATCTCATGTCCGCAATTCAATCTTCCTGCACAAAAAGCAGCATCAACTGCTTGTCTTTGAAGTGTAGCCACCGGCAGGGCTCTAACAAACAAGGGCTGGGTTATCCTTTTGAAAGAACAGTCGCCGCACCAAACCCAACTAAGCTGTAGCCGGAAGTGAATGTTTGACAGTCTGAAAGTGCCCTAATGCTTTGGAGGTAATGTTTGAGCAAGAAAGTGTTTGTTAGCGAGCTATTATAGTTCAGTAGTCGAACACCAATCTTTCCATTTTCTTGTATATATTATTTAATTCTTTTTAACTTTTATTTTCTTACATTTTTAAAAATATTGTTGGAAACGTCGACCTGCGCTATTGCAACATGTCTAAAAACTTCGAGGAAAAAACAATCGTAATATAGTCTTTCACGTACATCCGAATAATAACCCTATTTTACAAATTACTTCTAGATCCCGGAGCCCCTGATACCTGCTTTATCTCCATGTGATGCTTGATTCATGGAATTTACTTTCGGCAGGACACTGTAGCTGGTTTTTTGACCTCCTATTTGCTTGTCTCTTTCTTTCGTTTGACTTGTTCTGCAAATAGTGACTTCACCATCTTCTGCGCAAGGGAGTAGATATTCTTTCATTTATCCGTTCTTTTTTTAGCACTTTACAACAAAGTTGAAAAGTGTTTATGACTTTGTTCATTCTGTCTGTCTGTCTGTCTGTCTGTCCGTTAGCACGATAACTGCCGTAAAAATGGCTTAATCAAAATGAAATTTTAGTATGTTGTTCAGACGGTCTATAGGACCTATGGGAATATAAATTAATAATATCACCCAATTAGTTTTGGATTGAACCCGGGTTGAAAAAATGGAATACATTGAACCCTATGGGACCTAATTTTTCAAGCATTTTTTAAGCGGATTTAAAATTCACAAATTGCTTCGAAAATTTTAGGCAGTATTCAAATTGTTGCATAAAATATATAAAAAAAAATTCAGCGAAATATATTCAGTAGTTTTTAAAATAAAAATTAAAATAATAATAACACCTTTTATATGAAACGATCACGTGTCCATGATATGAAACGATCACATGACCCACTTCAAAATGATATATGGCATCCATCTTGTGTCAAAATCGTGATTTTTAAAGTTCTTTTTAATTCATATTGAGTGTTGTATCCATCCTAAAACTACTTTATTTCTGCCTAAATTCTGTGCATCTACATACTGAAACAACGCAATGACAATATATTTCAGTTTAAATGCTCATCCAAATATGATTATTTCTACTATTAAGCCTATTTTTCACCTATGTAAAATGTAAACAGCAAAATATGTAGAATGAGTTGTATTAGAATCGCTGTAATTCTTTAACACAAAATCATTTAGTCCATGGAGTCTGCTTAGCTGATAAGAATGAAGTATTCATTGATTGTAGAAAGAGAAGGACGATATTTTTCGATGAAGTTTTAAGCATAGAGTTAACTTATTTGTAGCTCCATGGTCTTAATTTTTAAATAAAATAAATTATTATAGTATTCTGATGAATGACATGAATGGGGGAATTATTTATGAATGAAATATTGCTTTTATAGAGAGAGCCAGGCGTGTTATTTTTTATGACGTCATTTGAATCAATTTCAGAAGTTTTCAAATATAATAAATTATCGTAGTATTATGATAATTCTAAAATTATTACCGAGGAATGTATCAAATTTTAGAGATGTTTAAACCAGGCAATTTATACTTTAATGCCGTCATTTGAATGAAGTTAATTTTTTTCGATGAGGGTTTAAGGTTTCAAATATAATAAATTAATGTAGTATTGTGATAAGTTTTAAAATATTACCGAGGAATGTATTGCATCATTTTAGACATGTTTAAATAAAATTGCATTGAAGTTGGAAAGTGTTTCATAATCAATGCTTTAAGCATGATTGATCTTTCTTGTTTCCTATTGTTGGGGTGCTCGTCCTGGGCATGACTGACTTCATTTCTTTTTTATCCGACTCTGCGCATATGATGTCACGGAAATAGAAAACGCGCGCATGTTGTTTTCGGGCTCTCAGGAGAGACCATCGAACTATAACTATACTTAGGTATAGTTAGAGTTCGATGGGAGAGACCGAACTTGTTAACTGCAACTGTCAAATTGCCCACTGACGTCATTAAATCTTTCTGGGAGTCTCTAGGGAAGGTGCAAACATCACAATTTAAAATCTCTGCGCAAGTTGTTTACGTCTGGATATCGCCACTTCAAAATCAACAAAAATATTTTAATAGTAATTTATGTGAAAGCTTGCTACGTTTTGAAAACGATTTTTATAGTCCTCCCTGGTCCGTGGTGTCACGAATAACGAAATGCTAAGCCCGTCGATGTCAAGCTGACAACTTTTTGATTGGCTGCCGGGCTGAGTGGCCAACCTTATATTAAAAAACCTTAGAAGTACTTAGCAAAGTTGAGAAAGAACATCCTGACGAATGATAAGATAAGTTTCAGTAGGAGAAACAGTTCGTGCAGCAGGCGCTATCGTATAGGTTTCTCGTAAAGCCAATTCGACATGAATTGAGCTAGGTGCAAATACTATGTCTGGTATCGCGTCAGGCAAGGCTGAATGGAAAGGTATCGTCGCTTTTTTCTCAAACGGTGTTTAGAATTTTCCAAATCAAACGCGGGTTATTCTTTGATCTGGAAATCTGGTCCTATACGTCAACAAACCTTTTGAATCGTACTAGGATGACGCAGGGCCCAACTGAGGCCCGGGGCAGACGTTCCTTCGAGGCCCTTTTTCCTCTCGATATACTATATGAAATGAAGAAAAGATTTTTCAGAAATGTAGGGGAAAGGAGGGTAAGAGTACGCAGGGATTTTTCCCCTGTTGGCAACAGTGCAAGTAACAGCGAGTGTGATCATACAGGTATCAACACGTACCTTATCAACACGTATCATACCTGTATCAATACGTGTGTTTTCAGCTCTCTCAAAAGACCGCCATTATTATTTTTATCCTTGCTGTCTTTTATTTGCAAGGTAAGATACGATTTCCTTATGTTAGCATGTAATTTTTCTGTTAAGAAATCTTAATTTTTTGTAAATAAAGGACTAATGCTGGCTTTCTAAGTAAATGTTATTATAAGGGTAGTTCCCTTCCGAAAAACGTGGCCACGTTAGAATTTAACTGTGGTGAATGCCACTGCTATCTATGAACGATTTAGAGAAGCAATACATCGGCGGTTAAAAGTACGCACAGACCAGATATGCGTACTCTTATGCGCTCTGTAATTCGAAGCAGTCATTACAATAAAACTTTGCATTTTATTTTATCATCATTATTATTATAAAAAAAACCTTTGAGATTAGAAACAATATCTTATGAATTATGGGTTTAAATTTTATAATTTTTACTATTTTTAAATATTAAAAATTATGATCTCTTAATTTTAGAAATAACAATATTTGAATTAGGCGATTTGTTCATGGACTGGCTGAAATATTTTGTCAAGCATGCTAAACCGTCTGCAGAAGACCCTTTGCTGTTTATAGCAGATAATCACACATCCCCCTGTTCACTACCTGCAGTTCTGTTTTGTCGATAGAATCCTATAACGTTCCATACTCTCCCACCACATGCGAGTCATGTGCTATAGCCATTGGCTAAAGGTTTCTTTGACCCTTTGAAAGCTAAGTACTCATCTGAAGCTGAAAAGTGGCTCGTACAAAATCCAGGAAAAGTAATTACCCCGTACAAAGTTTCAGAGATTTTTCAAAAAGCTTATAGCGCCACAGCCAGGGTTCAACTAGCAGAAAAAGCTTTCCGAGTTACAGGTATTAAGCCATACAACCCTGACATTAGAAGTGAGGATTGCTATTCTCCTTCGCTAGTAACTTCAGCACCTTTGAATAAGGATTGCACAGTTGCACCTGAAGAGAATGAAGAGAGAGAAGTGGAAGTAATCACCTTCCACTTCTCAGATAGATGTCAGTATCCAGTCAATCGTGGCACTTCCTGGCCATGAACAACAAGGAGCTAAAAGGAAAAGAACATCTCAAAAATCTGAGATTATGACTTCGCCTCCATTAAAAAATTTGTTAGAGAAAAAAGAAAAGGAAAAGGTAGAATTAGAGGAAGCAAAGGCCAATCGAGCTTTTAAGAAAAAGAAAAATAGGGCAAAATTAAAAAAGGAAAAACCCTGAAAGCAAAGAAAAAACTCATTCTGAATTCTATCGAAATCCCAGTTCCCTCAACAAGCTCTGCACACAATGAGGATACAATATGCCCAGCTTGCGAACAATCATATGATGACGATTGGATCCAGTGTGGATTATGCAAGGAGTGGTGGCACGAGGAATGTTTCAATTACGAAGGCATTGGATCATTTATATGCGACTACTGCTAAATTTTCAGGGTGCGTACTTTTGGCCTCCAGTCCTGCGTACTCTTACCCGCCACGCCACGTCGGGTAAGAGTACGCATTTGTCATTTTTTTCCCTTTCATTTCGTAATACACTTTTTAATGAAGTTACGATTTTCATTTTTTGTACCCTTCTTTCTAAGTTAATAAACTATGATTCCGTATATTTTTGAGGCTCTACCTTCTCAACTCTCATTTTTATAATGAAAAATCCACGAGGTGCGTACTCTTACCCTCCTTTACCCTAATTGCATTCTAGAAAAAGGTGTACAAAATGTGGTTCTTACATATTTTAATGGAATTTAAATCATTGGCAACTTTTTTATCATAAGCAAGATGCCAGCCTGCTAAATTAGTGTAATTAGTCTCTATATCCCCGAAATGAATCCATCCGCTGGACAAATCTAATCGAATGACATACATATTTTTAGGAAGCAACCGTTAACTTTTCGATGCTATAATTGTTTAATTTGGGGTACCGGGGTATCCCCTCATGCCCCTGCGTTAGTCATGCCCTGGGGATGGGGAACCCCAGTACGATTCGGAAGGCCTGAATACTTATTTGTCCAATGGTTTCAATTAGTGTGTAATGTAGTATTACTTGGCAAACAGAATAACGTAATTCCATGATTTTCTCAGCCGCTTCTATGTTTGCGTTCAAATGGGATGGATGCTGTGCCGTCAAAAATTAGTATGGGGATTCGATTGTAAAATATGACTCTTTGCCGTCAACACAATCCCTTGAAATTAGCACTGTCCATTTAAAAAACCACACAACTTAAACAACAAAACATGTATTCCTAATACGGGATGATTAGTAATTGGCCATACTGAGACGATCCTATTTAAATGCTGTTGAAAAATGCATATCTTAAGCCTAAAGCTTAGTTAGTAAAACTTGTATCCTAAATTACTCTACCTTGTATGCGCTCTTTCACATGACGTATGGATTTTACAAGAATAGTTTTAATAATAATATATAACAAATCATCTTACCTAAACATTATATTGCTAGATGTAAAATCTGTAAAATAAATTTCGTTGCACATGTAAAGTTTCCAGAGCTACGCAATCGTCCATGATTGCACACACCTTCTTCAATAGCGATAAAGTACAGTACTGTGCCGCCATCTGTCGGTAAATCACATAGCACTTACAATTAAACAGCATGTGGTCATATTAGGAGCATGGTCATATTAGGTGCAGTATTTAAGAATTAAGAGTGACTCTATATAAAAAGAAATATTTATAACTGAACATCGTTCTATGAACGCAACCTATATCTCAAATTTTAGTTTACTAGGTTTAGGCCATAGCTAAATATCGCCATAATCGAAATTTGGTTGCTAGTTATAAATCGCGCTAATCGGGAGATTGCTGTAATCTTACTTAATAAAGGAAGATATCTGTGGGTCTGTTTGTTTGCCTATGCAGTCTGTATAGCGGAAAACCCGAGCTTCATACGGCCATGAGATTTGGTATACCAATACTTTAAAATGTGAAAAGGTGCACCTCTTTGTTATTATTATAATTTTTAATTATTTTTTTAGTTATTATAGGTTTTAGCGTTTACACACAAACTGGTTCCTTAGCGACAAAAAATAATAGAGCTTTCCAACATGACGTCGTACGTTCTTTATAGTCTGCTTCAAAAACGTTTGCAGGACACCACATGATCATTCTTTGACTTGATCCATTCGACTTTATAAGAAAAGTGCGAAATTTGAAAGACAAGTTTATAAATATGTCAAACTTTTGTGCTGTTTGGGATGTGGTAGTCGAGGTGATAGAGATTTTGTTTCTTTTTTTAGAATCCCCCTGTATTCCCCCAAATCGGAAACCCGGCACAACTTCAAAATTAAAACCATTAGTGGCGACATGTCAAATTTTAAATCACTGAATCAACTAATTAAATGACAAATCTTAAAAATCAGATTTAAACGTCACTTTATAAGAACCTTTCTACAGACGAACAGCAAGTAATTTTAAGCCAGAGCGCTTTCGAACACCTTCATGCTTTTCCTCAGTGGCGAGGAAGAGCATGAAATCAGAACAGATGCCAACATGCCTAAATACATTCCAATGCCGTCAAGCAAAATTTGCATATTACGAAAATTGCCATCCATACAAATTTATGAATCCATAAAACAGATTTAAAATTATAAAATTACAAATCTCAAAGATAAACATTTTAAAAAACTTTTTAAAAAACATCAAATTTTTAGAACATTATTATAAATCAAGGTAACTGTGTAAAGGTTTAACACGCACGGCATCGAGAACGAGTCGCCAGGCATAACTTAAGACCTGAACAAGGTCAAAATTACAAATGGAAGCACAATATAAATAAACAAGAAAGATCAATCATGCTTAAAGCATTGATTATGAAACACTTTCCAACTTTAATGCAATTTTATTTAAACATGTCTAAAATGCAATACATTCCTCGGTAATATTTTAAAACTTATCACAATACTACATTAATTTATTATATTTGAAAACTTAAACCTTCATCGAAAAAAATGAACTTCATTCAAATGACGGCATTGAAATATAAATTGCCTGGTTTAAACATCTCTAAAATGTTATACATTCCTCGGTAATAGTTTTAGAATTATCATAATACTACGATAATTTATTATATTTGAAAACTTCATCGAAAACAACTGAAATTCATTCATAGAAAAAATAACACGCCTGGATCTCTTTATAAAAACAGGATTTCATTCATAACTTTCTCCCATTCATTTTATTCATCACAATACTATAATAATTTATTTTATTTAAACATTTTGTTTAAGACCATGGAGCTACAAAAAATTAAACTCTATGCGTAAAACTTCATCGAAAAAAATCGTCCTTCTCTTTGTAAAATCAATGAATATTTCATTCATATCAGCTATGCAGACTCCATGAACTAAATGATTTTGTGTTAAAGAAATACAGCAATTCTAATACAACTCATTCTACATATTTTGCTGTTTACATTTTACATAGGGGAAAAATAGGCTTCGTTGTAGAAATAATTAAATTTGGATGAGCACTTAAACTCAAATATATTGTAATTGCGTTGTTTCAGTATGTAGATGCACAGAATTTAAGCAAAAATAAAGTAGTTTTAGGACGGATACAACACTCAATATGAATTGAAAAGAACTTTAAAAATCACGATTTTGAGACAAGATGGATGCCATATATCATTTTGAAGTGGATCACGTGATCTTTTCATATCGTGTGATCGCTTCACGTGATCGCTTCATATAAGCGGTGTTATTATTATTTATTTAAAAAACTACTGAATATATTTCGCTGAATTTTTTTTTATATATTTTATAGGGCAATTTGAATATTACCTAAAATTTTCGAAGCAATTTGTGAATTTTAAATCCGCTTAAAAAATGTTTGAAGAATTAGGTCCCATAGGGCTCAATGTATTTCATTTTTTCAACCCGGGTTCAATCCAAAATTGGGTGATATTATTCATTTATATTCCTATAGGTCTTACAGACCGTCTGAACAACATACTAAAATTTCATTTTGATTAAGTCATTTTTACGGCAGTTATCGTGCTAACGGACAGACAGGCAGGCAGACAGACAGACAGAATGAACAAAGTCATAAACACTTCTCAACATTGTTGTAAAGTGTTAATAAAAAGGAATTCGTAAAATAAAATAGAGCGGGCGTTATTACAGCTGATAAAAAAAAAAAAAAAAAAAAAAAGAGGGGGACGAGAATTATCTTTAGTCACTAATTGACAGTGGAATGCATTTAGACATGTTGGCATCTATTCTGATTCTAACGCCACTGAGGAAGAGCATGAAGGTGTTCTAAAGCACTCTGGCTTAAAATTATTTGTTGTACGTTTAGAGGATGGTTTTTAATAAAGTCACGTTTAAATCTGGGTTTTAAGATTTATCATTTAATTAGTTGATTCAGTGATTCAAAATTAAAGTTCTCATATCCTTAAAAATGCAATTTGTGATAAACATTTTATAACAGGTAAGTCAGTTCTTTTCTATTAATGTAAAATAATTTATTTATTCATAAAGTATTAAGTTTGAAATGTTTCTGTAATGCAATATACTCCGTAATATAAAGTGTTTTCCCGAAATTTTACGCAAATATAGACTGATATATCCACAGAGAGGAACACAGGCTGAGTATTTTGAATCAGATCAAATTAATCATCAAATCGGGTGAATCCAAATTCTTGAATTATCACCACATATGATATTTGATGTAGATTCAGATTTTCAAGAATTTTTACATAAACAAAATCAATTTTTAATGCCTCATTCACTGTCATCTACATCATCTGTGACCCATAGTGTTTGCAGGGTTTCTAAAATTAATTAAATCTTATTTTTATCTATATTTTTGTTCGATATAAATCTTCAATTCTTTCAGTGTATCACCAAATTCATTCTCAATTATCTTGGAGAGCTTTCTGCGCTGCCACGGTTATGGCAAGAAATGCCGCTTTTGATCAAATCAGACGCCTTTTCTGCAATCATGATGGTCGGGATATTGGTGTTGCCCCACACGAGAGCGGGCATGACGGAGGCGTCGACGACACGAAGGCCGGCAATGGACTTTACCCTGAAAAATAAGCAAATCGAATATTTTTATAATTTTTATTAATAAGCATTACGAGCAAGTCGATTAAAAGACATAAAAGCACAATTTAGATAAAACAAGAAAGTTCAATCGTGCATAAAGCATTGATTATGAAACACTTTCCAACTGAACTGCAATTTTATTTAAACATCTCTAAAATGCGATACTTTCAGCGGTGATATATTTTAAATTATCACAGTACTACAATTTTTTTTTACTTATTTTTTTTTACTTAAAAACTTAAAACCATGGAAGTAAAAGTAACTATATGCTTAAAACGTCATCGAAAAAGCTAATGCTATAAAATCCCCTGCTTCTCTATGTAAAATCAATGCATATTTCATTCATATCAGATATATTCCAGATATATTCCATTTAAAATTTGGTTTCGTTGTAGAAATAATCAAACTTTGATGATCATTTAAACTAAAAAATATTGTAATTGCGTTGGAGCAGAATATAGATGCAGAGAAAATATGCAAAAATAAAGCGGCTTTAGGACGGATGCAGCACTAAGTATAACTTTAAAAGAACTTTAAAAATTACGGTTTTGACACTGGGGTAAACGAATGAAATTATATTGTATGCTGGTACTCTCTAATGGTAAAATATTGGAATCCTGGTGAAATAATCTATTGCATGCGAAAACTCTCTGGTCAACAAGACCTCCTGATGAAATGAAAAGCTATTTTTTTTACGATTACTCTCTTACGAAGTAAGGTTGTGGACCTCTGCTGCAAGAATCTATTGCATTCAAGCTCCTTCTGGAGGTATAGATATTTGTGGACCTGGTGTAAGAATCTATTGTATGTTGGGTAGTCTCTGACGGTAATAGTTTGTAAATTTCTGATGTAAGAATCTATTGTATTCAAGTGCTTTCTCGTGGAGAATGATTATGGAGCTCCAATGTAAGAATCTATTGCACTCTGATGGTAAATTGTTATGGATTTCTGGTATAAGAATATATTATAATCAAGAGCTTCGTGATGGCAAATGATTCTGGACTCCTGGTATAAAAATCTTTTGTATGCAATTGCTTTCGGATGGTAAAAATTTCCAGATCTCTATTGCTGTTGAGACCCAGACCGTCCGACCTACCAGAAAGGTGTAAGGTAACTGTTTGGACGGCCGGGAAGTGCCGCCCAATTTAGACCGGAACCCAGTGGGGAAGGCATCCACAAAGACCGTACCCTCCTTCTACTACCACCAACCTCTCGGAAGGACTTACGGACCCACATGTTTAACGTGATTGTACTCCGCATGAACACGGCGGCAGTTGTGGCAGCGTGCAAATCCAGCGCGCAAACCACCGGGCTACCGCGTCCGAAATGTGCCAACAGCACGCGGTGTTCCCAGGTGGTTACCCACCCAAGTACTAACCGTGCCCGATGCTGCTTGACTTCGGTGATCTAACGAGAACCGGTGTTTTGAGCACGGTAGGGCCGTTGGCTCTCCTAGATCCCTGTTGTAAGATCCAATTAGAATGTGAATGCTCTCCGAGTATAAAACGTTGCGAACATCTAGCCCTAATATCTGTCATATTTCTAGTTAATTAAATAAAGACACTAATGGTTTTAGTCACAAAATCCATTGATAGGGGCATTATTTAAATGTGCAATTGCGCTCCCAATGCAGTTACCAGAATCAATGGATAAGTTTCTTGCTCTTCGCCTTTGTATGCCTTCGCTTTAGTTAATTCCAAATAGGGCGGTCGTAGTAGTGGGGAATAAATTCCAGTTATTTCTGACTAAGCTAATCAAATGCTACATCCATTTCTCACTCACCTTAATTCAGGGTCAACAACTGTAGTCGGATCTCTGGGATCTCCCATTTTGGCTGTACCCGCAGGATGGCTGATGGTTATAACTGCAGAGCGAGCGATACAGGTGAAGAAAAGATCTTCATCATCCTTGAAACTTTCGCAACTGGGAAAGGTCGCATTCAGAAGTTGCGAACCGACTGCTTGCATGTTGGAATTTGTTAAGATCTTCTTGCACGTCTTCAAACCTGGATAAAAAAAATTTTTTTTTGCAATTCATTGTAAAATAGGCAGGTCATGTAAACAGCATACTTTTATCCAATCACGTAGGAAGGTGATATATACTCATATATATAAATGCAATACGAATCAAGATGGTCGCCAAATACTGAAATACACGAACCAATTTCCTACGAGGTCAATATATTCTCATACAGTTAGTTGCCTCAAGCAGTTTCTGTGAATTATAAACAGGTTAGCTGTACGTGTTTTACTGTCTGATTCTGTTATCACACTATCATCACGGGACATATGTTTTCTTAAGGTGTTCATACCCTTTTTTGTTTTAATATATGCCACCTACTGCTGCAAACAGTCGCTTCTGCTTACAGTCTACTACTGCCTATAGTCTCTTACTGCTTATAATCTCTTGCTATTCACAGTTGCATCTCTCCGACTAAGGTAGGTCGGCAAGTCTGGCTGATTAAGTCTGCAATGCTTCCTCGGAAGAACTTGTGTAGACGTACTGACGTCGTACTGACGTCGGGAGCGTCATCGAACCATCTGCACCCGATATTGAAAGCAACAATATACGGCAACAGCGATCAGATATGCTCCAGCGGGTGACCATTGATCCTTATATGAACCCCAGATTGCGTTCTTCTTCTTCGACCCAGACTGTCCGACCTATTGGAAGGTGTAGAGGTATCTGTTTGGACGGCCGGGAAGAGATTGCGCTCTTGCCATGCGCTTTTTAACAACGAATTTTTAATCAGTTACATACAGCATGGTGAGATATCTGCATGTCAAATTTTGCAAGTCTTTGGATAATATTTGAGAAGCGTTGCGATTTTTTTTTTTTTTTTTTTGCCACAAAATGTTTTTACACATGTGAACACCACATATACAAAAGAAAATAATTTCTCTGTTGCAAGACAGAAATCCAAATACCTTACCTTCAACAACATCCACGAGATCTTGTGGATGGGAAAAGTAGTTGGGATCAATCTTTGGGGGAAGGTGGGGGTGGGCTGATCTCAATCGCACTGTTCCACGACTTCTAGGATGGAGGACTTGCGATAAACAAAAGTGAAAAGGCTGGTTCTCATGGGGACCAAAAATTCTGTGGTAAATCTAGAATAAAAAAAAGGCTGCGTTCATATTATGGTCGATGTAGCATTTCGAACTGAAAGGTGTTAGCTAAAAAATAACACACTTCATTAGTACAACTAGATATTGCAATCTTGGACACTTTGCTGTAAATAACGCTTATGGTCAGAGTTGGGATATCATGCTAAAATCGAAGTGTTAAGAAATATGCAAAGAATTTGGATGTTTATACTGCAGAGTTTACTTCAACGATAAGCGCTTGCAATTCCGTCTCAGTAGCTCAGCGGTAAGGCGTCGGCTGGCCAGGTCCGTCGTTTGATTCTTGGTTGGGGCAGCAAGGTTCCTTACAATGCGGCACCCTAACAAATGATGGTTGGTTGGTTGGTTGATTATGGTTTAATGGCACAAGATCCAAAGAGGATATGCTGCGCCTGACATATGGTACCGAGATACATAAATTATGGATTAAAGCACGTACGGACGTAAAGTACGTATGGATTAAAGCACGTGTATAATTTAAAAGAGTGATAATGTGTGAAAAAACCATGACTATGGAACATGTACAACAATGGAAACGAGATGAAAAATGGCTAAAAGGTTATAAAAGGTGAAGTGAAAAATGATAGAAAAAACCGATGCCCAGTAGGAATGGGAAAAGCTCCAGATGAGGATTTTCTCCAATCAATTCTGACGAATGTATAGTATAAGTCTTGAAATGCTTAAAACGGAACTGTTTATATTTCGAACAAATGAACCCTTTAGGTTAGTACAATGGTGTGAGTGGTCTCCATGACCCAGCCTACACCATTCACCATAAGGCTTCGAGCACAATGAAGTGTGGTGGTCTAAAAGTGACCCTAGCACGGATTCATAGTGGACTCTGGTATATTGGGAGCCGATTTCAAATTAATGTCAGATTGGCTAGCAATTGATAATCTGACTGACCACCTCCTGCTATTTTTACCTCAGGTTAGCCTCCTGATACTACTATTTCTACCTAGGTAATTATCCTACGTGGTCTTTGTTCTTTTAATTTGAAATCGCCGCTCAATCTTTCAGAATCTACTGAATCCGTACTAGTCGTACTAGGGTTACTTTCAGACCTCCGACATCTTTGCACTAACCTACAGGGTTGATTGGTTCAGGCGCCATTGTAAAGAACCTTGCTGCCCCAACCGGAAATCGAACCCTGGATCTCCGAACTGGCCAGACGGCACACTGCCGTTGAGATACTGGGACTAAATTGCAAGCTCTTATCGTCGAAGTGTACTCTGCAATCCTTTAAACTTTGGAAACAAAGTTTTGGATATAAAAAGCGACAAAAATCATCGACAATATCAAAATATTTATATTGATATGTGATTTATATTAGTATATAAAAGAATCCATTTTTAAGTAGCTTGTAATTTTCTTTTTTCATCAGCCTGTATATTTAGGCGCTTTGCATCAGATGATCTAAATAGAAGATAATTCTAAGAAATCTATTCCATCCACGTCTGTGAAAGCCTTCCACGCCTGTGAGACCTTCTGTTATGGTGACTGGTGTGTTAAAAAAAAAGTGAAATCAGTTCTTAAGAATGAACTTGGTGAAAAGGAATGGGAATCATATTCCCAAAGGAAAGAAACATGAAGTGTTCCTGGACTGACATATCTTAACTACTAATCTGAATTGAAATTTCTTCATGTGAGGGTATGCAAGTGGAATTTTAGATTTTTTGTGTATTGGGTAGGGGGGAGGGGCGACGATTGGTATAAATAGGTCAATTGGCATTCACTGAGTTCTTTTATATTTCTTATAATCTCCATATGCATCTTGGCATTTTTAATACCTGTCACTCAATTCATAATTTGCCGATTTAGCTAGTCAGTTATTGAGTCCCAGTTGCTATAACCGGATTCTGCTGTAGTCTTTTTGGGACAAGAATATCAATCATTAACTTACTTCTGGTCTGTATCGTACATTGGTTTTGATGAATAACGAATTTATTTCCACAAAAAGCAATTGATAATCCGGGAGATCATTTTTCGCTCTTTCTTCATCGTTGCTCAAAAATGCCGTCAGGTGGATGCCTGCTGTTGATAGCAATGGACCTGCATAAAGAATATCATGAAATAAGAGTCGGCACGTAACTGGTATGATCATGGAGTTAGAGAGAAGGAGATAAAACCATGGAGTTAGAAAGAAGGTGATAAAACTCCTATTGGTGAAGCCATGGAGTTAGAAAGAAGGTGTTAAAACTCCTATTGGTGAAGCCATGGAGGTAAAAGTAAAGAGTTAAAATTTCACATTAAGAAAACGTCAATATCGTTTGAGACAATCATTCAGGTGGCGCGGGAATAATATAAGTAGCCCTGCATTATATGCATTTCTGTGGCGAAAGGTTTAAAATATTTATTTAAACTGTCAATTTTGTAAAAATAAATTATTAGTGCAACGCAAAGTAGAACTGAAACAATAAAGAATATTCCTACGTATTCAAAGTTATTTTATCTTTCAATTTATTTTTATCTCCATATTTTCTGTATTCTATCCTACAACTATGAAAAAATACTGGTTAATTATACTCATAATTATGGAACTCTTAATTTAAAAATAATCAAAAATACATATATTAAATATTACGCTTTTCTATTGTGTCAACCAATAGTAGCAGATACTTTACTAACCTCAGCGACACCTAAATATAATTCTCAAGGCATTATGGCATTTTCAAACCTTTCATTCACAGGAGTTTTATCTCCTTCTTTCTAGTTCCATTTGCGTAGTATTCAGTATATGTATTTTTGATTACTTTTATATTAAGGTTTCTTAATTATGACTATAATTAAACAGTATTTTTTTTATAGTTGTAGGATAGAGTACAGAATATAGGGAGATAAAAATAAATTGAAAGGTAATATAATTTTGAATGCGTAAGGAATATTCTTTATTGTGTCAGTTATAATTTGCATTGCGCTAATAATTTATTTTTACAAAATTGGCAGTTTAAATAAATATTTCAGGTTTTAGGCCTATCGCCATGGAAATACATACAATGCAGGACTACTTATCTTATTCCAGCGCCACCTGAATGATTGTCTCAAAAGATATTGGCGTTTCATCAATATGAAATTTTTACTCCTTACCTTTATCTCCATGGATACGAATTACTATATAATTAATGCCTTTCATTAGATCCTCTAACCAATCAGGAATTTTTAATTTCTCATACGAAATATAGTAAAAGTATTGTTTTCACGAAAATTTTCGATTTTAAAATTTTGATGACACTATATGTTTTTGGACTTCCTGTTCACGTTTTGACTATTTCGAGTGATATCTGTCTATCCGTGGTCGATTTCTTGTGTACGCTATAGCTGCCACAAATATAAACGAATTTTCACGAAATTTTATATTTAGCTTTGTTATCGAAAAATCTAAAACTAGATAGATTTTTGTTTTTTTAATTCGAGTGAAAAATTATAAAAATTTATTCGAAATTTTACTATTTCTTAGCATGACAGCATAGGCGAAAATTTGACATTTCCATGCATAGAAGTGATTATTTGTGAATTTTAATGATCCCGAAATTTTATAGTTTCAACTTAATAGTGTCCATGAGGGCATTAACCCTTTCGTGGGAAGGGGGGAGGGGAGTTGCCCCCAAGAACAACATTGTCAAACTTGGTATCAGTTGAAATATTTTTTAAATGAAGGGTAACAAACTATATTTGCGATCATTTGGACCAACAATACAGATTTTTTAAATTTTTTCATGTAAAACTTGTAAGAACAACAGCAACAACAAAAATCACAAGCTACTTAAAAATGGATTGTGGTATGAGAAATTAAATTAGAGTCCCACTCCAATTAATTCTCAGTGGAATCAGTAATATCTCTTAAACAATTTCAGTGAAATATAGATTGAACGTTATACATATCTAGTGACAGGGGGCGAAAATTAAAATTCTGCTGTTTGATGTATTCCCTCAATTTATAAGGAAAAAGAGAGAAAGCGTGTGAGAACAACACAGCATCTTTTCGGTGAAGAAATCGAGTGAAGTATTGTATGATTATTGCATTATTGTTATCATCGGAAAATATTAACCTTTTACTTTCGGGTGGGACAGTGTCCATCCCAAACGAAGAACCTTTCAAAAAGACAAGTACAGCAGGTGCAATGTTTCTGTCGGCGATTTCCATGGACGCCAATACCTGCAAAGGGGGATCGAATTGTTTGGAATAGGGTATGTCAAATACTTGTCTGTTTGAGAGGTTCTTCGTTTGGGATGGACGCTGTCACACTCGTAAGCAAAAGGTTAAAACCTCATTGATTTCGAGCGAGGTTGAAAATATTTGGAGGGTCCCTAATCAGTAACACATTTCTTTTGAATCCAACATTTTAAGGAGATATCGAAAAATATAGGTTTTAGGTGATCTGTTAAACATATTCACATAAGTAACTGAACAGCTACCTTACACCTTTCACATCTCCGGCCGACCAAATAGCTGCTCATGTCCTTGTTGACGAGTCGGTCGGTCTGGGTCTTCAACACCTTTCACATCATTTTTTATATCATGTCATCTTGCTAAATATCATGTCATCTATATTTAATCATGTCATCTAATCATCAAAATGTTAACTCATCATCACCTCTTTGTACAACTCCTTGTAACCTCAATGTATATTTTTTTAAACTTAAATAAACTTTGCCCCAGACCGTCGGACGTTGGCCGCCCCGGGAATTGGCTTCCGGTAACTCTTTTCCCGGCCGTCCAATTAGATACTCAAGTCCTCAGGATGAGTCGGACGGTCTGGGTCTTCTACACCTTTCTGGTACCGGCCGCTCACCCTGCTGCTCTATGTCCTAGGATGAACCGGACGGTATGGGCTTTCGACACCTTTCTGGTAGGTCGAACGGTATGGGTCTCAGCAACAACAACATAAGTAACTGAAAAAACCTCTGTATTTTCACTCAGAGATAGAGCATAAAAAAAACCCTTGAAATCTCCAATGTGAAGGGAAACAAGAAAGATCAATCATGCTTAAAGCATTGATTATGAAACACTTTCCAACTTCAATGCAATTTTATTTAAAAAAGTCGAAAATGCAATACATTCCTCGGTAATATTTTAAAACTTATCACGATACTACATTGATTTATTATATTTGAAAACTTAAACCTTCATTGAATAAAATGAACTTCATTCAAAAGACGGCATTGAAATATAAATTGCGTGGTTTAAATATCTCTAAAATGCAGTACATTCCACGGTAATATTTTTAAATCTATCATAATATTACGATAATTTATTATATTTGAAAACTTCATCGAAAACAACTGAAATTAATTCAAATGACGTCATAGAAAAAATAACACGCCTGGATCTCTCTATAAAAGCAGGATTTCATTCATAACTTTATCCATTTCATTCATCACAATACTATAATAATTTATTTTATTTAAAAATTAAGACCATGGAGCTACAATTCATAAACTTTATGCTTAAAACTTCATCGAAAAATATCGTCCTTCTGTTTATAAAATCAATTAATATTTCATTCATATCAGCCATGCAGACTCCATGGACTGAATTATTTTGTGTTAAAGAAATACAGTAATTCTAATACAACTCATTCTACATATTTTGCTGTTTACATTTTACATAGGTGAAAAATAGGCTTAATTGTAGAAATAATCAAATTTGAATGAGAATTTAAACTCAAATATATTGTCATTGTGTTGTTTTAGTATGTAGATGCACAGAATTTAAGCAGAAATAGAGTAGTTTTAGGATGGATACAACACTCAATATGAATTAAAAAGAACTTTAAAAAATCACGAATTTGAAACAAGATGGATGCCATATCTCATTTTGAAGTGGGTCATGTGATCGTTTCATATCATGGTCACGTGATCGTTTCATATAAGATGTGTAATTATTATTTTAATTTTTATTTAAAAAACTACTGAATATATTTAGCTGAATTTTTTTTTATATATTTTATGGAACAATTTGACTATTACCTAAAATTTTCGAAGCAATTTGTGAATTTTAAATCCGCTTAAAAAATGTTAGAAAAATTAGGTCCCATAGGGCTCAATGTATTTCATTTTTTCAACCCGGGTTCAATCCAAAACTAATTGTGTGATATTATTCATTTATATTCCCATTGGTCCTACAGACCGTCTGAACAACATACTAAAATTTCATTTTGATTAAGTCATTTTTACGGCAGTTATCGTGCTAACGGACAGACAGACAGACAGACAGACAGACAGACAGACAGAATGAACAAAGTCATAAACACTTTTCAACTTTGTTGTAAAGTGTTAAAAATTGTAAAAGCCAGTTGCTTTCTATAATGGTTCATTACTTCGCTGCCTGATTCATTGAATGCAAGGTAAGGTTTTAGCAAATGGCAAGGAAGATTTAGTGCTAATTTCGTCAAATGTTATCATCATCGTCAATGTCTCGGCAGTCCATTGTGGGCCTTGACTTTCCTCAGAATATTCTTCCAAGCGGTTTCTTCTGGTATCATTGTTTTTTCAATTTTTAATCTTCAACACCTCAAAGTCCTTGTCCACACAATCGATTCACCCAAACTTTGGTCGTTTTCTAGGTCTTTTCCCGATCGGTGTAGACATGAAAATTTTATTTGTAATTCTTTTGTTATCCATTCTCAGCAAATGCCCTGCCCATTTCATTCTGTTAAATTAATGTATTTATTTGTGCTAAAATCTTTGTATAATTTGTATAGTTCAAAATTCTATCTTCTTCTCTTAATATTATTATCTCGAATTCCATCAAAATGAATGAGCAAGCATTTTCTCTCAAAGATCAAAGAGCTTATTCATCAGGTCCTGGGAGAGTTCATGTTTCTGAAGCATCAATTAATTTAGGTCTTATATGTACTTTATAAATCTGTAATTTTGTTCTTCTTCCAAACAGGAAAAAATTTCTTGAAAAACTATGAAAATCAGCGATTTGCAGCTATAATTCGGTTTTTGGATTTTTAAACTAATATTATTTTTACAGTTTATGTGAGATGTCAGGTAGTTAAAATACTCGACAGATTCAATCTTGTACAAACCAATTCGATGACAAACTTTTCCGAACTTGTTTTTATTAGTAAAGAAATCTCATGGAAATGTTTTGCGGTATATACTATGCATTGCGATGAAGTAAAAGACATCCTTTAACGATAAAAGGTACTTAGCAGTTTATTAAAAGTATTAACCGATTTCTAAGGCAAAAAGCAGCTTCCTTCTTCAGGATAAACAAGAAATATCAATCATGCTTAAAGCATTGATTATGAAGCACTTTCCAACTTCAATGCAGTTTTATTTAAACATGTCTAAAATGCAAAACATTCCTCGGTAATATTTAAAACTTATCCCAATACTACATTAATTTATTATATTTGAAAACTTAAACCTTCATCGAAAAAAATGAACTTCATTCAAATGACGGCATTGAAATATAAATTGTCTGGTTTAAACATCTCTGAAATGCGATACATTCCTCGGTAATAATTTTAGAATTATCATAATACTACGATAATTTATTATATTTGAAAACTTCATCGGAAACAACTGAAATTAATTCAAATGACGTTATAGAAAAAATAACACGCCTGGCTCTCTCTATAAAAGCAGCATTTCATTCATAACCAACTTCCCATACATTTCATTCATCACAATACTTTTTTTTTCCAATGGCCAAGCATTGACTCTTTCATCTTCGCCCATACATCGGCCAGAACAATGAGCCTCTTAGCCGTCAAAGACGTTGCCCCAGCGCACCAGTAGGGGTGGGAACACATTGCGCCCAACAACACAAACATCCATGTCTTACGTGGGACTCGAACCCACAACGTGGCGGCCGATCAATCGCTGGAAACGCTCACCTTGACCGTTCGGCCACCACGTCGACTGAAATGAGCCAACAGTACGCGGTGTTCCCAGGTGATCACCCACCCAAGTACTAACCGCGCCCGATGCTGCTTAACTTCGGTGATCTAAAGGGTACCGGTGTTTTCAGCACGGTACAGCCGTTGGCTCATCACAATACTATAATAATTTATTTTATTTAAGAATTAAGACCATGGAGCTACAAGTATTTAAACTCTATGCTTAAAACTTCATCGAAAAAAATCGTCCTTCTCGTTGCAAAATCAATGAATATTCATATCAGCTATGCAGACTCCATGAGCTAAATAATTTTGTGTTAAAGAAATACAGCAATTCTAATACAACTCATTCTACATATTTTGCTGTTTATATTTTACATAAGTGAAAAATAGGCTTCGTTGTAGAAATAATAAAATTTGGATGAGCGTTTAAACTCAAATATATTGTAATTGTGTTGTTTCAGTATATAGATGCACAGAATTTAAGCAAAAATAAAGTGGTTTTAGGACGGATACAACACTCAATATGAATTAAATAGAACTTTAAAATCACTATTTTGAGACAAGATGAATGCCATATATCATTTTGAAGTGGGTCACGTGATCTTTTCATATCATGGTCACGTGATCGCTTCATATAAGAGGTGTAATTATTATTTTAATTTTTATTTAAAAAACTACTGAATATATTTCGCAGATTTTTTTTTATATATTTTATGGAACAATTTGAATATTACCTAAAATTTTCGAAGCAATTTGCAAATTTTAAATCCGCTTAAAAAATGTTTGAAAAATTAGGTCCCATAGGGTTCAATGTATTTCATTTTTTCAACCCGGGTTCAGTTCAAAACTAATTGGGTGATACTCTTCATTTATATTCCCATAGGTCATAAACACTTTTCAACTTTGTTGTAAAATGTTAACAACTTTGTTGTAAAATGTTAAAAAGCAGCATTCGGGCTAGCAAAGGCAAGATGATGTCTATCAAACGTCTGTCGATAACATGATTTTGACTTTGTTGGGAGTAGAAGACCCAGACCGTCCGACTCATCCTGAGGACTTGAGCAACTATTTGGACTGCCGGCTTTGTTGGGGGTGTGATTGCTACAATTATTTTGTCTCCGACACCGTTTGCAACTTTTAATCAACTATTTATGCTATAATTAATTATTTTAAATTTAAAATATTTTCAACAGAAGTTTCATCGAATATTTATATTATAATTCACAAATGTTAATGGTATTTTAAATTTTTGTGGTATTTTAAACTTACCGGTTCTGCTGTTAATATAAGTCTCCATATTCGTCCTATTGAGTATCCTCTTTTCCAAAGGCTGTATGTTTTCATTAGTTAATACGGATGGTAAAATGGCAGCACAGTGATCTTGCAAATTCTGGCCCACCGGTAGGTCTGCCACGAATGGAATCTGAAAAATAATTTTTATCGTTTTTTCAATGACGCCCAGTTTATAGAAAATATTACTCCTAGAAACGGGCAGCCTATTTCTTTCTCAAGATGACTTCATTAACACTCAATCTGGATATCATTTGGATTTCGTTACCATCTGAATATTATTTGCGTTACAGGGCACCTGTTATCATCTGGATATCAATCTGGATATCATTTGGATATAATTACCATTTGGATATCATTTGAGTTACAGGGAAGGTTCCTGTTACCTCTGCAACCATTACCGTCAATGTTCTCAGAGCAGTGTGGCGCCTATACGGACTCGATTTAGTAGAGAGGAGGCGTTCCAGAGAATTCGATTGCTGATGCGGCGCTTTTAAAGAAATACGACGAAGAGCTTTATCTCTATGCGTCACATAAATCGTCGGAAAATGTGTACCTTGGCGGTTTTTGAACAAAGAAAAAATCGACTCGAAGCTATTTTAATGAGAAGTTTACACGATAGGCAGATTTTAGCTGGATAGTTTATTATTGTGGTTCGCCAAGCCTGGGAAAGTGCGTACAGTAAGCACTTTCCCAACCTTGGTGGAGAGTTTACCTTTATGATTGAGACTGTTCGGTCATAATACAGAAAGCTACTAACTTGAGAGAGTTTTGTCTATAAAGAAATAGTGATGATAGTAGTATAGTGGTAAAAATGTCGTGAATAAAATTTACTAGTTACAAAAAGCGCATAGTATGAGAAATGGATTTGGAATCAGAATTAGGAAAGAAAAGGGTACTTTAAATTAGAGTGGCTAAAATTTCTGTATCATATATACTTTAAGATTGTTTCCACAATCAATTTAAAATGTGTAGACTGTGATCTGCACTCGAGTTTCACAAACGCTCATAATGTGTAGTTCTGTTTGCACATACATACACAATTCAGGCCGTCCGACTCACCTGAATGTTTAGAGTAGCAACTGGATAGATGGAAAAAATTCATTAAAATTTTTAATCTTGGAATTGAATGATTGTGATTGAATTGATATTCCTTATTTAGTCTATAAGGCAAGATACATAAAATAAATAAATAAACAATATAAAGCAGAAATCAATTTTTGAAGTAAACCAATTAGAAAAACCAAAATACACACAATGCAAATAATACATGAATAAGAAAGAAACCAAAACATAACTTCCATAGCATGCTAAATGAGCATAATTTCATTGATCAATAATTTTTTTAAACCCCCCTCCCCCCTCACACACACACAGTTTTAAATCATCCTGTAGAAGAAAGTATTGTTATAGAGACAAAAAAATCGAATTAAGGTTTTCAATTAAGTTACACGTCCTGGTCTTGAGAATTCTAAAACACGAATCCAATACTTTTAGCACGAGCATCAGTACAGAAATATGTATCTACCCCTGCTATAAAACTATTTTTGCAGAATAATAAAATAAAACAATTTGCTGTTTGTTCTCTGTTAATATGGTACACGTTGAATTGTAGATCCAAACAATGTACATAAAAACAAGAAAGATCAATCATGCATAAAGCATTGTTATGAAACACTTTCCAACTGCAATGCAATGTTATTTAAACATCTCTAAAATGCGATACATTCAGCGGTGATATTTTTAACACTTTACAACAAAGTTGAAAAGTGTTTATGACTTTTTAACACTTTACAACAAAGTTGAAAAGTGTTTATTACTTTGTTTATTCTGTCTGTCTGTCCGTTAGCACGATAACTGCCGTAAAAATCACTTAATCAAAATGAATTTTAGTATGTTGTTCAGACGGTCTGTAAGACCTATGGGAATATAAATGAATAATATCACCCAATTAGTTTTGGATTGAACCTGGGTTGAAACAATGAAATACATTGAACCCTATGGGACCTAATTTTTCAAACATTTTTTAAGCGGATTTAAAATTCACAAATTACTTCGAAAATTTTAGGTAATATTCAAATTGTTCCATAAAATATATATAAAAAAAAATTCAGCGAAATATATCCAGTAGTTTTTTAAATAAAAATTAAAATAATAATTACACCTCTTATATGAAGCGATCACGTGTCCATGATATGAAAAGGTCACGTGACCCACTTCAAAATGAAATATGGCATCCATCTTGTCTCAAAATCGTGATTTTTAAAGTTCTTCTTAATTCATATTGAGTGTTGTATCCGTCCTAAAACCACTTTATTTTTGCTTAAATTCTGTGCATCTACATACTGAAACAACGCAATTACAATATATTTGAGTTTAAATGTTCATCCAAATTTGATTATTTCTACAACGACGCCTATTTTTCCCTTATGTAAAATGTAAACAGCAAAATATGTAGAATGAGTTGTATTAGAATTGCTGTATTTCTTTAACACAAAATTATTTAGCTCATGGAGTCTGCATAGCTGATATGAATGAAATATTCATTGATTTTACAGAGAGAAGGACGATTTTTTTCGATGAAGTTTTATGCATAGAGTTTAATTACTTGTAGCTCCATGATCTTAATTTTTAAATAAAATAAATTATTATAGCATTATGATGAATGAAATGAATGTGAAATTGTTTATGAATGAAATACTGCTTTTATAGAGAGAGAGCCAGGCGTGTTATTTTTTCTATGACGTCATTTGAATGAATTTCAGTTGTTTTCGATGAAGTTTTCAAATATAATAAATTATAGTAGTATTATGATAATTTTAAAATTATTGCCAAAGAATGTATCGCATTTTAGAGATGTTTAAACCAAACAATTTTTATTTCAATGCCGTCATTTAAATGAAGTCCTTTTTTTTCGATGCAGTTTTAAGTTTTCAAATATAATAAATTAATGTAGTATTGTGATAAGTTTTAAAATATTACCGAGAAATGTATTGCATTTTAGAGATGTTTAAATAAAATTGCATTGAAGTTGGAAAGTGTTTCATAATCAATGCTTTAAACATGATTGATCTTTCTTGTTTAAATTATCACCGCACTATAATAATTTATTTTACTTAAAAACTTAAAACCATGGAGATAAAAGTAGTTTCTAATTCCATGCTTAAGACTTCATAGAAAAATACAATGCTATAAAAAAGTCAATGCTTCTCTATGTAAAATCAATGAATATTTCATTCATATCACCTATATACCAGACTCCAGAGCTAAATAATTTTGCGTTAAAAAATTCAGGAATTCTTATGCAACTCAACTTACAGCTTGATATGTTTACATTCTGCATACGTTAAAATTAGGCTTCGTTGTAGAAATAATCAAAGTTTGATGTTCATCTACTCAAAATTATTGTAATTGCGTTAGCGCAGTACGGCAGATATCGTGCGAATGGACAGACAGACAGACAGAACAACCAAAATCATAAACCCTTTTCAAATATGTTGTAAAGTGTTAAAAATACTTTTGACTTAATTAAAATGTTATTTATTGTCATGGAACTTCACCTGGAATCTCTGCAGTTCGCTCATCGGTCCGATTCCCGATAGCATGAGTATTTGAGGAGTATGGACGGCACCTGCAGACAGTACGACCTCCCTTCTGGCTCGGACACGCCTCCTGGAACCACTGAAGTCAAACTCCACACCCACGGCCTTTTTATTCTCGATTAACACCTAGAAGGAAATCAAACAGAAATTATTGGTTATGAATGCAGGTTTCAAAACATTAAAAATAATTAATAATAAGCATCAGATGACTTTCCCTACAGCAGGGCGTTCCCAAACTTTTTGGTTCACGGAGCTTTTAGTCAAAACCAACAAAAAATCACAATAAATCACACTGCGGCTTATAAGATAAAGATTTGCAAAACTTTCTTGAAGAAAGCAAGCATATATGTCAGTAGGTAACGACAATTGTTTCGAGGGCGTTATAAGCTCCCTTCTTCGGGCCAAATGAACAGGTAGAACAGTATGCGCCCTTAATCACTACTAAGAACGAATTGCGACGAGGCAAAGAGCTCTTCAAATAGAGATGGCACATAAACAGCAAAACATTCGCAAGCGGGTAGTAGCAGTTATTGAGAAAAACAATTATAAACATATTACCAGGAATCAATACAGGATCCCTTCCCTGCACATGAAGGCAAGGGGAGCATGTCTTGAAAATGAAAGCTTAAGCATTGATAAGAGATTTAAGATAAAAGAGAGAGGAAAATATATGAAATGTTGAATTATTGGTAATTCATTTGAAAGCCTGACCCACACGAATACGGAAATGATGATTTGTCGAGACGATAGCAACCCTGTCAACCGAGGCACTTGCCCGGTCGCGAGGAACACTATCCGTCGGCCCAACTCCCGACTCCCCAAGCCGGTCCCCAACCAAACAAAAGCCCGAAAAGCAGCCGTCATACACCATACCACCAGTCAGGGCTATTCCTCTGACCTGAGCCAAACAACGTACAATATACCAAAATAACTACAAACTACTCCACCTTGTCGAGGGAACAAAACATGATATCATATTATCACAAACTTCAATAAAACGTTAATAAAACATAAGAAGAGAATTTGCAATAGAGTTCAAAATGAACTAAATGTAAAAACACAAATACAGTCCCACAACAGCTGTAAATCAGCAGACATAATCTGTCTTGCTAGCGGTGAACAAGAGCTCCTATATTGGTAGACTTTGCATCCTTTGCTGGAACAAGAATGGTGAATATCAAAGTTCGTGCCAAATCTGGTATTGTACTTTACACAGTTGAAACATTCCTTGGTATTAGGACAAGATTCCTTTTTGTGGTCTTCTTTATCACAATTTTTGCAAGATTCCTTTGACGAGCAGCTTTTACTTACATGTCCGTACCCTCTGCATGAATTATTGGTAAAGAATGAAAGAGTTTAGAGGGAGGAAATATAGTCAAACCCTTGGAAAGGAAGAAAGGCAAAGGGAACTTTTGCCTTCAAGGGAATGAAGCAGAAATTAAGAAAATGGCAAAAGGAAGTAATCGGTTTCGAAAGTTAATTTTATCAATCAAACTACTATGAAACTAACAGTGGTTGAGACTAGGTCAAAGTAAAGAATATAATACAGAAAGAAGGGAAAACCGCTTTCAAAAGTTATGTGACCTAACTTTATCAACTAAAAGAAAATATACCAAGCAGTTAGTCAGCTCAAAAGTATAAAATTAAGAAGGATATAAAACTTCCGTGCAAAACTTCCTTGAAGAAAGAGATCGTATGTCAATAAGATGGCGACAATTGTTTCGAGGGCGTTATAAACCCCTTCTTCAGGCCAAATGAACAGATAGAACAGAAAGGAAAATAACCAGTTTTGGATACTATATGAGTTAAGTCGAAGATTTGAAGAAAAAATACTTTTCTAGTTACAAGGATGTAAGGAAATACAGAATTATCAATAACCATATTATTAAATCTTGAATAAATAAAAATTCATTGTTAGAAAATACGTACAGACGTAGTGTGGATAAACAACCGGTTTTTGTAGAGCTACAATATCGATTTCATCAACTATATTTAAATAACCAACGAACCAACTACCTAAAAAGTGCCAGGGCATGATACAGAAAATAAGAATATAAACAAAAATTAAGGAAGTAACCGGTTATGGAAGTGATATAAGTTTATTAGCTGAATTCCAGTAAGAAGCGAACAGACTGATGTTAATAATGAGAATGTTGTAGTTTTAATCCAAAGACGCAAACAGAATTTAATCAGCGTTCCACGCGGAGCACGTTAAATATGTCGATCCGTAAGTCTTTCCGAGAGGTTGCTGGTAGAGGAAGGAGGGTATGGTCCCTGTGGATGTCGCCCCCACTAGAATCAGTTCTAAATTGGGTGGCACTGTCCCAGCCCTCCAAACAGATACCTTGCACCTTCGGATAGATCGGACGATCTGGATCGAAGAAGAAGAAACTCAAGGATAAGGTGTACAATATCGACTGGCTTGATGCCCACCTTTGTGACCTTGAACGTTTTGGGGGAGGGGCAAATGTACATTGTTTGGATCTGGAATTCAACGTGTACCATATTAACAGAGAACAAACAGCAAACTGATTTATTTCATTATTCTATAAAAATAGTTTTATAGCAGCGGTAGATACCTATTTCTGTACTGATGCTCGTGCTAAAAGTATTGGATTCGTGTTTCAGTATTCTCAAGATTAAGACGTCTAACTGAATTGAAAACCTTAATACGATTTTTTTTTTACTCTATAACAATACTTTCTTCTACAGGATGATTCAAAACTGTGTGTGTGTGGGGGGGGGGTTAGAAAAAAATTCTTGATCAGTGAAATTATGCTCATCTAGCATGTTATGAGCGCCCATGAGAATAAACATCTGGTGTAGAGCTTATTTAACACATTGTTGACCTGCAATTTTACGCAGAAGCTATATCATGTCACCGGCTATTATTTCGTAATTGAATGTGGAAGTGAAATAATCTAAATAAGCTTCAATAAACTTTATTTATACATAATGAATGGAAATGAAACGTTGGACATATCTTTTATATAACTTTTAATATTTTTATTTGGTATGATAAAGTACACAGCAATCTCCTACGTGTGATGGTACACAACAGGTTTTGCAAATATATCTCGTTTCGCTGCGCTTTCCTTTTCAAGAGCATACTCTACACGTTCTAGTTAGATTGACTTTTACGCCAGTGACTATTTTTTCTAAAACGTGGTCTTTTAGTTGTCCTGAAAGCCTAAAGGGTGAACCATTGTAAGGAGCCCTATTAGAAGTACGAGAAGAAGTGCCAGGAACTGTGCTGCATTCATTTGAATCTACAGTTATAAATTCCCTAGCTACCTCTAGTAGAAATTTTTTGTATCTTAGTTTATTTTGTGACTTGTAGTTACAGTAAATTTTTAATGCATTGAATAAAGTACAATTGATCAGAAAGAATGCTACTTTTTTAGACCACTTTATACTTTTTCGAAAAATACTGCTGTTCGTCAAATACTGAACGATCGACTCCTTTCATGCGTTTGTTGTATTCTATTATGCACGTAGGTTTAACTATATCATCCGTAGAATTTCTCTTTCGCTTTCCTGTTGATTTCATAGAGGCATCATGAATAGTTGATATTGTGAGACCAGAAATAGATCTCACATTAAGTGTTGTGCTATGGTGAGACAGTTTTATACTAGTTATTTATTGATCTAGAACTTCGGACAATACTGACAGTCTGGATGGCACCGAATTTTACAGAACCTAAAGGTCAGAAAACCATAAATTTAGGGGTGCCATGAGAGAGGGGACGAGCTGACCCTTACGAGGATGTGGAATGGTTCCATTGGTTAAATAAGTAACTAATGGAAAAAGAAGCTTGTGGAGTCACATTGAAGTGTCCCATAGATATCATACTCACTAACCTTTTATCTTTCCATGAGGAACAACAACAATGGGTCCTTTCCGTGCAAAAGTCATTTCCCCTCTCTGAAGATTCCTTGATTTTTCTACCTTTTTTAGTACCTTTGGCAAGCCACGGTTCTCCTGTATGGTACCACAGATAAGTGTTTTTTTTTCTAATAATATTTCAGCTGTAGAAACGCTGTTGTAATTTAAGCATTGTAATTTAAGTATCTTTTTCATAATAAAGTGAACACGATGAACAAAGCTTTCGCAATATTCTATATTGCCCTGGGTTTCATAAATTGAAATAGCTAATGCAAGTGCAAACACAAGTTAAGGCGTGACCGGTCAACAACGTTTGGACATGAAAACACAAATTAACTCGTGACCGGTCAACAATGTGTTAAAATGCCCTCCGTTAGAGACATTGCACATTTGAATTCCATAAATAATATTACACCGTCCTTTAAAAAGCCTTACAGGTGTCACTGTGTTAGAAACCCTGATGATACAACTTTTTGCGGATATTATTATTTTTCGTATACGAGCGTCGTTCGTTCCTGGTGTCCATTCTTACTAATTAGATAATATTTTAAAACTTTGCAAATGGTTTTTTTTTCGTTGTTGTCGAGTTCGTTATCCTAACTTTTTAAATTTTCAAGGGGGCGTTGTAACATTTTTTTTCGATCGGGCAAATAGCCACTTCTCTATAGATATATATCTAATGTGTTAACCCATGGATCATTCCTTACACAGTGACTGGGGAATTTAAGGAGTTTCCTATAGAAACCCTGTATTCGTATTGCACATTACTCTGTTACTAAGCAAACCGAATGGGTTTCTGCTTGTCCTTTGGTCGCAGAGTTGTAACAACGTTTCGTGTTGTCTCTACGTTGTTTCTTGCGCTCTGCAATTTTATTCGCATATGAATTAAAAAATAATATAATATATAAATGGGAAAATTTAGATACAGGCTTCGAACTTAAATATCTTTAGACTCAGTTAATGCATGGATCTGGAGAAAAGAGTCTTTTCACATGATCAAAAAATCATCCTCTCTTGCTTAATTGCGAACAGTAAAGGCTCCTAAATACCCTGTAAAACATTCTGCAACCTTTGCTCATTTTTTTTTCAGTTGACTGCTTTGTTGATAATTTCGGTGAAAAAAAAAGCTGTTAAGAAAAACCACAATTACAGGCGTTCATGACAATTCCAGCTTCATTTCTGAAATATTCAGTTAATTATTATCTGCCGAAGCGTTAGTTTTGCACACACACACACACATATATAGTATATATATATATATATATTATCATAACCATCAGGAACCTTACTCCCCATTACGAACAGCTAATTCCCTTGAAGCTTTCAGTAACATTCTTGCAAATGTTTACAGTATATACAGGCTGACGCATCCGCCATTTTGACTCCAACCAGTCCAGTTGCATAGAGTAAATCACTTGCTTGTGATATTTTAATGTGCAAATATCACTTGCTTGTGATATTTCAATGGCGAGCGCAAGTTGCACGGCTGATGTATTTGATACGCAGTTTAGCTGTAAAATAGGTGGTTCTGTTCTCAAAAACGTGTACCAATAATTCAAGAAAGTAGTGTAGAATGTTATGATTTTCTCGAGACCCCAAGAAAAGGACGATAAAGTAACCCCCTTTTAACCATGTACAACCATCCCTTCAACTGGGAGTCAAGATAGCCGCTGTTGCTCCAGCCTGTATATTTAGGAGCCTTAACGAACAGCAATCACCTTGGTGACTCTTGCCTTGCCCAGTATGTCCAAGTTCGTTCTATTTTCAACAGGAACCAAATAAGCTTTAGCTGTGCTGCACCTCTGTCCTCTACGTATGGTAGCTTGGTGATCATAGAATCCTAAAATTAAGTATGAAGCATTTATGTGTTTGATCATTGAAAACATTATTTAGAAAATATCATATGAAACATTATCGACAAGATTTCGACAAGATTTAATTGTGAATAGCCCAGACATGCGTCACAAGTATATATGGCGGATTTCTCTTGGGGCATTGAAATAGTGTTTATTTACAACAAAAATTAAGTTGAAGGGGGGTGGGTAAGCTGATAGTTTCATTTCAGATCATTATTTCCGCAGGTGCTAAAGGAATCAAGAAAATATTGACTTTTCGGTACAGTTGACACTAATTATGCCATTTTTGTAATTTTTATTAACAAATTACTTTAAATCAGTTGTCCGTTTCCGCGTTGTGCAGGTTCCGTTTCATACAGGGGAAATAACATAAATTTTTTATATTTTCGGACGGGGCTAAATATATTTTCCGCTTATGACAGTGTTCCTTTTCCTGCAGGTTCCGTTTCAAACGGATCCGACTGCACTTGTATACATATACCATGTATTGCAAGTCAAGTAAACAGTTATGTGTTTCACAATCACAGAACGCACCGTGTTGTGTAGGTCCATTGGAATCCACGAACTGATATCCAAGGCTTCTTGCAGCTTCTCTCACTGCGGTCTTTACTTCTGGCTGATAGTTAGGATGTGAAACGGTGATTGGCCCTCCTTTTCCATGGAAACCTGACGGTGAAAAAAAAACATAATTTACTAACATTATGTAAGTTACTTTCATTTTATATTTGAAATATTTTAATTCATATTTTTACTTCCAATAATTACATACATAGTAAAATAAATGTACAGAGAAAGTATAGTGACGAGGTCGAAAATTCGAATTTTTGACCCCGCCATCAGGCATTTAATAAATATAATAAAATAATTCAATAAAAGTAAACAAATATAAATAATTTCATAAAAATAAATAAATTTAATAAAAATAATTTAAATTTTGAGCGGAAGAGCACGATTTAAGCGTCCCTCAATTCGAATCGAACGTTTTTGGGGTGATGTATGTATGTGTGTATGTTAGTGTGTGTGTGTCCGTGAATATGTGGACACGATACCTCACGAAAATAATTGGATACGATTTTTGCTATCAGTTTTTACTGAAACCCTAAAACCTTTTTGATGTGAAATGAAATCGAATGTTCAAAATATTCCCCACCCCCTCGAATTTTCGAGTAATTTTTTAATAAAATCCTTATAAAATCAAGATTTTCAATATTAACAAATAAATAATCATTTTATATACGTAATTTTGCATTAGAAAATTAATGACAAAATTTAGAACGCTAGCATGAACCGTTCTCGAGATATTGTACGTTTTTCAAATAAATTTATCATTGCTTGAAATTAAAATATTAGTAAGTCATCCTCTTTCCAGTATTATGTGACAAAATGAGTTAACTTCATTCACATAGGGTTAGTTTGTTCCATTCACGAAAACAAAATATTTTTTGTAATAGCTGTGCATTCTGAAGTCCAAAAATTTGTCAATAGTCATTTATTTCACAAGATATTTATTCATTAAATGCCGATTGCATTTTGAGGAGGATTTTTGCACGTGATTTTCAATTGGTCATTTTGTGAGAAAATGTAAATCGTCAAAAGCGCCTGATTTCAATTTACGTGATGTTAATTCAGTGCCAGAAATATATATGTCAAAAGTACATCATTATCTTGCTATGAAAGAAATAGAATATTTGTTTGCATTATGTAGCAAAAGTCATGTGCTGCCCGTACACATCAGATTTTTATATATAGGCACTCCAAATGACAAATCATGACTATATGCAGTGGCAGACTTAGATAGGGTACCAAGACACGTGCCCTCGTTAGTATTTTTACCACTCATGCAGCAGGCAATGCCCAGTTATTATTTTCTACAATTTACAAACTCGGTTTTCTCGTACGTTTAAGAGTTTTAAACTATGACTTTTCTATTTTCTTCGCAATTTCAAACTATCATTGTCAATTATAGCAACTCAATGTTGATAGTAGAAATTGTGACATTTGTCCTAAAACAAGAATCAGATGGAAATCTGAAAAAGGATTAAGAGAATGGAACATTATAGTTCGATCAAAAGAATTATATCCACTTGAAGACAGCAATGACTCAGGAAATGGTCTGGTAATCAGGGGTAAGAGGGGTTAGGGGTTCAACTCCCCCCCCTCGAAATTGAAAAGTTTTAAAATGCTTCCTAAATGCACGTGTAATTAGAAAAAACTCTACTGAATCCCAATTCAATGTGTCGTTCTGAAGTCGTTGAATTAGAAAAACAACCCATTTTTACCTTCAATAAATTTAAAAAAAAATTATAATGAAAAAGGAATAAGTAAGGAATTTTTAGAACGGTATCCTATTAAGTTTTATTTAAACTCTAATTTTTACTTAAACGCTAGTGTGACCAAAATGGTTACTCATTATGATTGGCCAGCTAGCTCTCTTTAGCTTCATTCTGACGCAGCACCGACCGCGGCGAAATTGCGGATGGTGACATCTGTCTTTCCCGGCATTTACCTGCTCCTTTTTCATTTATTTTGCTCGTATCTCGAATATGTCTCTTGATACTTTAACTTTAAATCTAAGATAAATTTTTATAAACCCTTTTTGTTCATGGAATCAAGTTTATTTTACTTTTTATTTTTTATTTTATTTCTGCTCAAATGATGGCATGGTTTCAAATTTGGTACATATCGGAGGTTAAAGTCATTCTGACTAGGAACTCCTCATCTGGAACATGTTGCGACAGGAGTTTTTAGAACCTAAGAATTCAAAACAAAGTGTTCCGGCTGTTGCGTCACATTTTTATTAAACAGTAGTATGTCAAAATTTTTACCATTAACAATTAATATCCCAAACATTTCACTCTACAAATTGGTTTGAAACAATAGAGATTATGCTCTTTGTCAGTCAGTACTCTACAAATACATTGTAGAGTAGAAAACTTATTAATATGATAATCTATAATATCCAATGAAACACAAATGCAAAAATGATCATTAATCAAAAAAATCTGATGTGGGCAACACATGACTTTCCTTATATAATGTAATGAATTTACTACTTTTACAGTAAAATAAATAGGTTTTTCTTATAGTAGATACTAATATTCTTTCCATGATATTGAATTTTCGATAATTACTCGTCATTTTCATTGATTTAGCGTCATTTTTATCCATTTGGCGAGATTTTCGTTAATTTGGCAACATTCCAAAAGTCGCCAAGTTGGCGACATTCCGCCAAATTCGTCGCCAAAATCTCGTCAAGCGTTATGCACTAAGAAATAAGTTATTCTTACAGCAGATAAATGACTATTGGCGTTCAAATACAAAAGCATTACTCAAAGTTTTTTTTTCATGAATGGAACGAGCTAGATCCACGAGAATGATGTCACTCAATTTATCGCATGGTATTACATATAAAAAGTGAACATGTTTCTCAATAGGAAATATTTTTTTTATTTTATATGACTTTTCGATAATTTTTTTTAAAAATGTGCAATATCTGGAGAACGGTTCATGTTAGCATTCTAAAATTTACGTCAATCGTTTTCTAATGAAAAATTACATAAGAAATGCCTATTTGCGTAACTTTATTAGTG
Source organism: Amaurobius ferox (assembly GCA_951213105.1). Taxonomy (NCBI): domain Eukaryota; kingdom Metazoa; phylum Arthropoda; class Arachnida; order Araneae; family Amaurobiidae; genus Amaurobius; species Amaurobius ferox. Next base: position 128,429,235 of record OX578147.1, read on the forward strand.
GTTTTGATTTTTTGGCGATTTTTTCAAAATTTCGTTCAAAAATTTAGGGGGTTCTGAACATTCGATTGCGTATAAAAACAATAGGCTTCCAGTGTTTACGGATTGTGATTTTTGTACCAAATTTGGTTCGAATCGGTCCATTCGTTCGTCAGTTATCGTCTCCACAGACTCACTGACACACACACACACACATACTTTCACACACACACACACACACAGACATCACTTCAAAAATGTTTGATTCGTGATCAGGGATGCTTGAAACGTGCTCTCCCGTCGAAAACTCGAATTTGAATCTTCGACCTCGTCACAATACTGTCCTTATACATTATGTATATAAGGAAAGTAATAGGAGCTCAAAGACAATGAGTGAGTGATCCGTTGATATACATATATTTAACCTCAGTAGTTTGCTTATTAAGATATTTAAGAAGATTTAATTTTTGTTTCGCAAAGCTCAATGCAAAAAGCCTTATTGTCAATGTAATGCCAGAAATGTAAAGTATTAAATATTTGGAAGGATTAAAATGATGGAACCAGGATTGCGGGTGGATTATCCCCACGCTAAGCAGGTGGGCGATAGTATACAGGTGGCCCATATCTTACATACCACGCCCCATGTTTACATACCACGCTAAGCCGTTTGGCGGCAACCAATACGGCGACCCCATGTCTACGGATTAGCCCTCAGCTCTAAATTCCAGCACGTAGACCGCCCACCGAAAAAGGGATATACGTGAGAGTTGCTCGAAGTTGAGAGTCAGAATTGGTCAGGGCAGGCTGTTGGGAGTTGGACTAGTGAAGAGTAAGCGGCTGTAGCAGTGTTAAGAGTTGTGTGTGCGTCTATGATATAGGAATTCGAAGGAGAGCTCATGTTCATCTGGTATTGCAAGTGTAAAGTGTGACAAAGCATCGGTGTTACCCAAGTTATATGGAAGAAGATCAGGTACCGTACAATTAACTATATGAGGATAACCTCTTTGTCTAAATTTGTGTTTTTAAAGAAAAGCTAATTAATGCATCCCACCAAGTGCTCCAACCAAATATCAATTCATCTGGCATTACACCCCCCGAACTACACTTGAGATGTATTCCGCTATTGTGATACTTATTTAATTTGTAAACTAAAGAGTGTAAAATAGGTATGTGATAAATAAATGTTTGTTCCTTTACTATTAACCTTATTTTTAGTTTGTTAACTTAGTATCCCGTTAAGCACAAAAATGGGTGGGTTTTGCGGCCACCCACGCAATGTACACAGCAGTAAGTTTTAGAAAATATTACATGTATAATTAATATACAAATTAATGATTAATTTAATGTAAAATGCATTTTTGACAATTATAATTTTAATAAACAAAAATAATAATCGGCACAGCCAACAAAATCATTCAGCGATAGACTTGACAAGCCAAGACGATGGACTGGTAGGTCGCGATCGACAAGTTGAGCCCTATTGCTCTATAAGCACGTTAACCTTTGCATGAAATACAAGAAGCTCGGATTTTTCTTTTTTCTTTAAAATCTCCGTATAGTATAAAAGTCTTACCACTGGAAAGAAACTCGTTATCCATGTTGTCTTCTAGCTTCAGAAAATAGCGAAACACTTCGCTGTAGTTCCAACCTTTGGCTCCCATAGATTCCCACTGGTCGTAGTTCCGCCTATTGCCGCGAACGCTCAACAATCCATTGATGGCACTTGAGCCGCCAAGAGTCTTGCCAAGAGGCCAGATGATTTGCTGAAAAAGATACATATTGTTTTCAGCATCGCTATATATAATTGTCTAACGTGTTTACTGCGTTTTTGTCTTTCCAGACCCTCTAGAAGGCCCCAAGAGACTAGAAGGCTTTGTACACTTATATTTAGTCTCGACTACGGTATACAATCTAACCCAGCCAAATCTTCGATTTACCCTTCTGGGGGTGGAAAATGGAAGTGGGTACGAACGTCACCTCCGATAGTAGAAACCGAAGTACTGACACCCCCCCCCCTCCTCACTTCGAAGCGTAGGTAGCTGTAGGCCCAAATCTGGCGTTCGAATTTCCCCGTCTGACCTTCTCTGAAAAATTCTCCCCTAGTAACCCAAACAAAGAAGTATGTGCAGTACGTGGGCTCGTGGATGTACAACGGTTTTTTTTTTCTAGACAATGGTCCTTTATCATATAGAGTGTCTAATATGTTAGTTCATGATTTAATAAGGATTTTGACCTGCATACCTTTGATTATATACCTTATTACATTGGATATATACTACATTGGATACATATACTACATATTGGATATTGCAAATTCTCTTTAGAAGTAAGTGCTTACCATTTTTTGCTTATTATCATGTCATTTAAAATTACTTAGAATTTTAAATATATGGCATTTAAATTATTTAAATTATATTTTTCTTTCTTGTCTAAATTTCTTTTCAATTAAACCTGGCTGGATTCTAAATTGTTTTGTTGCTAATTATAACGTCGATAAATCTTTTAGAGTTTTCTTAGTTTGTTTTAAAATTTTGCTGTTGTTACATTAATTAAGAAAACTGCCTAGGCACTTGTAAAATTAAGCTTTGTTAAATAATTGTGAAGTATTTAAAATCATTCAATGTTTAAAATGTATATTTTATCAGGTTAGCTTGTGTCATTCATTGCATTTACCTAGTGTACTTAATATGTTGTCATAAATTATTCAGTTTCCTGCAAATATTTTAAAATTATTTTAATGTTGTTAGTTGTGTGATATTTTATAATAGACTAGCAGTATGTCCGTTCTTCGTACTGATTATATAATACAAGAGAAACTTAAAATTCAGAATTTGATGTGAAGTTTTAATATTTAGAGTCTCTATTTTTGAAATTTCATAATTCTAATGAAAAGGAAATAGGTGACCCCTACCATGCTGAGATAATAAACAGACAGATAGATGTGCAACATACAATTTTATGTATACTGTTAATAGCAGATATACCCGACATTGCCCATGATTTAAAATATGTGCAAATTCCTGCAGTATTCTAAATGACATTCTTAATCAAAACATTTATTGAAATATTTCATTTAATTCTTCTAAATTTAATTCTTCTTTCTGTGTTTTCTATACAAAATTATCTTCAAGCAGATCTGAAGAATAAAACATCCTCGTTTGAAAACGAATTATAAAATATATATGAAATTAGATCAATATAAACTAAAATGAAAGCGCTAAAATGGTATAAAAATGGTTATAAAATTTTCTTTTATAGCAATTTCTTTATTATTTAAATCTTAAAAATTTAATAATCATCTGCCTAATAAACACATTTGATTTAATTGCGTTGCTAAGCATCATGATATAATTTTCTTAATAAATTTGCGGAAAATATATCATCTGCATAATTCTATTTTTAAGGAAGGTTTAATTGTGGGATTTTTATTCATATCTCGACAATCCCTGGTTCCAGAAACTCGAAACATGGACTAAATTTTAAGTAGGGCTATTTCAAGGCTACCCACAAAATTTTCATGAAATTCGATGCAGCAGTTCTACCGTGATGATGAGATAGATAAACACACAGATAGATGTATTTTCAATTTTATTTATATAGATAAAAAAATGTCATTCTCTTTTTAAGATATTGTCAATAGTAAGAAATCGTAGCAATAAAAATGCTACACTGAAGTTATGAAAGTAAAATAATGTAAAATGTAATATTTCACACATTAAATAACATATTTTTAACTGTTTGATATGTAAGTAATTGCATATAAAAGATTTAGTATCTTAATATATTGCATGTATATTTTTTATTATTTGTTATGGCATGCTAAAATTTTAAAAGAATGGATTTAGAAATCATTTGTGTTTAGGTTGTGCACATTTTTCTTTATGTAGCGAGTTATTACGTTATTTAAAATTGTTAAAATTACTTGGAAAAAAGCAAAGTAACCAACTTACAATTTTAAGTTACCACTGCATATTTCTTATTATAGCTAATGTTATTACTTTCCTTATATACATAATGTATAAGGAAAGTATTGTGACGGGAGAGCACGTTTCAAGCATCCCTGATCACGAATCAAACATTTTTGAAGTGATGTCTGTGTGTGTGTGTGTGTGAAAGTATGTGTGTGTGTGTGTGTGTGTGTGTGTGTGTGTGTGTGTGTCAGTGGGTCTGTGGAGACGATAACTGACGAACGAATGGACCGATTCGAACCAAATTTGGTACAAAAATCACAATTTGTAAACACTGGAAGCCTATTGTTTTTATACGCAATCGAATGTTCAGAACCCCCCTAAATTTTCGAATGAAATTTTAAAAAAATCGTCAAAAAATCAAAACCAATAATAAAGTTACGTAAATAGACATTCCTTATGTAATTTTTCATTAGAAAACGATTGACATAAATTTTAGAACGCTAACATGAACCGTTCTCGAGATATTGCACATTTTTCAAAAGAATTATCAAAAAGTCAAATAAAATAGAAAAAAAAATATTTCCTATTGAGAAACATGTTCACTTTTCATATATAATATCATGCGATAAATTGGGTGACATCATTCTCGTGGATCTAGCTCGTTCCATTCATGAAAAAAGATACTTTGAGTAATACTTTTGCATTTGAACGCCAATTTATCTGCTGTAAGAATAACTTATTTCTTCGTTCATAACGCTTGGCGAGATTTTGGCGACGAAATTGGCGGAATGTCGCCAACTTGGCGACTTTTTGAAATGTTGCCAAATTAACGAAAATCTCGCCAAATGGATAAAAATGACGCTAAATCAATGAAAATGACGACTAATTGTGGAAAATTCAATATCTAATAAGTTATATAATATATAAATATATAATAATAGTTATATAATATATGTCGAAAATTCAATATCTAATATGTTATATATATATATATAACCTATTTCTTTGTCCATAACGCTTGGCGAGATTTTAGCGACAAAATCGGCGGAATGTCGCCAACTTGGCGACTTTTTGAAATGTTGCCAAATTAACGAAAATCTCGCCAAATGGATAAAAATGACGATAATCAATGAAAATGACGACTAATTGTCGAAAAGTCAATATCTTGGAAAGGATATTAGTATCTACTAGAAGAAAAACCTATTTATTTTACTGTAAAAGTAGTAAATTCATTTCATTATATAAGGAAAGTCATGTGTTGCCCACATCAGATTTTTTTAATAATACAAAGCTAATTTAATCTTTCTTACATTTTCACTTCAATGGAATTGCAAATGAAATATTAATACCAAAAAGTTCTATTATGCAGCTTTATTAAATTTTCAAAGCCCTTGAAGCATTTCGAACTCTATAATTAAGCACAATTTGTTAATGTGTGGTAGTAAAAAAAGAATATAATCTGTGTATAATTAAGCTGTTAAGTAATTGTGAAGTATTTAAAATCATTCAATGTTTAAAATGTATATTTTATCAGGTTAGCTTGTGTCATTCATTGCATTTACCTAGTGTACTTAACATGTTGTCATAAATTATTCAGTTTCCTGCAAATATTTTAAAATTATTTTAATAATGTTGTTAGTTGTGTGATATTTTATAATAGACTAGCAGAATGTCCGTTCTTCGTACTGATTATATAATGCAAGAAATTTAAAATTCAGAATTTGAAGTTTTAATATTTGAAGTCTCTATTTTTGAAATTTTATAATAATTCTAATGAAAAGAAACTAGGTGAGCTCTACCGTGCTGAGATAATAAACAGATAGATAGATGTACAACACACAATTTTATGTATACTGTTAATAGCAGATATACCCGACATTGGCCATGATTTAAAATATGTGCAAATTCCTGCAGTATTCTGAATGACATTCTTACTCAAAACAGTCTATTAAAATATTTCATTTAATTCTCCCTTCACTTAATTCTTCTAAATTTAATTCTCCTTTCTGTGTTTTCTATACACAATTATCTTCACAAGCAGATCTGAAGAAAAAAACATCCTCGTTTGAAAACAAATTATAAAATATGTATGAAATTGGATCAATATATACTAAAATTAAAGCGCTAAAATGATATAAAAATGGTTATAATTTTTTTATATCAATTTCTTTATTATTTAAATCGGAAAAAATTTAATAATAATTGTCTGCCTAATAAACACATTTGATTTAATTGCGTTGCTAAGCATCATGATATAATTTTCTTAATAAATTTGCGGAAAATATATCATCTGCATAATTCTATTTTTATGGAAGGTTTAAAATTTAATTGTGGGATTTTTATTCATATCTCGACAATCGCAGGTCCTAGAAACTCGAAACATGGACTAAATTTTAAGTAGGGCTATTTCAAGGCTACCCACAAAATGTTCATGAAATTCGATGCAGCAGTTCTATCGTAATGATGAGATAAATAAACACACGAACAGATATATGTATTTCAATTTTATTTATATAGATAAAAAAAAAATGCCATTCTCTTTTTAAGATATTGTCAATAGTAAGAAATCGTAGCAATAAAAATGCTACACTAAAGTTATGAAAGTAAAATAATGTAAAATGTAATATTTCACACATCAAATAACATTTTTTTAACCGTTTGATAAGTAAGTAATTGCATATAAAAGATTTAGTGTCTTAATATATTGCATGTATATTTTTTATTATTTGTTATGGCATGCTGAAATTTTAAAAGAATGGGTTAAGAAATCATTTGTATTTAGGTTGTGCACAGTTTTTTATGTAGTAAGTTATTATGTTATTGAAAATTGTTAAATTACTTGGAAAAAAGCAAAGTAACCAACTTACAATTTCAAGTTACCATTGCTTATTTCATTATATTATAGTTAATGTTATTACTTTCCTTATATACATAATGTATAAGGAAAGTATTGTGACGGGGTCGAAAATTCGAAATCGAGTTTTCGACGGGAGAGCACGTTTCAAGCATCCCTGATCACGAATCAAACATTTTTGAAATGATGTCTGTGTGTGTGTATGTTTGTGTGTGTGTGTGTGTGTGTGTGTGTGTGTGTGTGAAAGTATGTGTGTGTGTGTGTGTGTCAGTGAGTCTGTGGAGACGATAACTGACGAACGAATGGACCGATTCGAATCAAATTTGGTACAAAAATCACAATCCGTAAACACTGGAAGCCTATTGTTTTTATACGCAATCGAATGCTCAGAACCACCCTAAATTTTCGAATGAAATTTTGAAAAAATCGTTAAAAAATCAAAACCACTAATAAAGTTACGCAAATAGACATTTCTTATGTAATTTTTTATTAGAAAACGATTGACATAAATTTTAGAACGCTAACATGTACCGTTCTCGAGATATTGTACATTTTTCAAAAAAATTAGCAAAAAGTCATATAAAATTAAAAAAAAATATTTCCTATTGAGAAACATGTTCACTTTTCATATGTAATACCATGCGATAAATTGAGTGACATCATTCTCGTGGATCTAGCTCGTTTCATTCATGAAAAAAGATACTTTGAATAATGCTTTTGTATTTGAACGCCAATAGTCATTTATCTGCTGTAAGAATAACTTATTTCTTAGTGCATAACGCTTGGCGAGATTTTGGCGACGAATTTGGCGGAATGTCGCCAACTTGGCGACTTTTTTAAAATGTTGCCAAATTAACGAAAATCTCGCCAAATGGATAAATATGACGCTAAATCAATGAAAATGACGACTAATTGTTGAAAATTCAATATCTTGGAAAGAATATTAGTATCTACTATAAGAAAAAATCTACTTTTTTACTGTAAAAGTATAAAATTCATTACATTATATAAGGAAAGTCATGTGTTGCCCACATCAGATTTTTTTAATAATACAAAGCTAATTTAATCTTTCTTACATTTTCACTTCAATGGAATTGCAAATGAAATATTAATACCAAAAAGTTCTATTATGCAGCTTTATTAAATTTTCAAAGCCCCTGAAGCATTTCGAACTCTATAATTAAGCAAAATTGTTTACAATTTGTTAATGTGTGGTAGTAAAAAAAGGAATATAAGCTGTGCTATATTAGAAAACCTCAACTTCTACAAATTATAGTGCATAGGTTAATGGATGACATTCAACTAGTATTTTATCTTAATTCTAAATAATTTTACAATTTATAACAACAACAAAAAATGAATAAAATAAAATGAAACAAAATTAAATAAACACATAAGCATACTAAAAGCTAAATTCTGAGTTTCTTTTTAATGATTATCTTATGATATTTAATGATAAATCATTTTAGTTTCTGCATACTTTATCCGTAAGTATACATACTTTAGCTGAATGTACAATTGAATGAATTATTCAAATAAAATGTCTGATTAAGCAATAAATATACAGGATTCTTTTTCAAACTTTTATTAAAACACTAACTAACTGAATGGAATCCTTTCATCTTTGCCCCCAGAGTGAATTTGAGTCATTATAAATATTTTATTTTAAGGAAATGTACAGCAATATTAATCTTTTAAATCACCCATTTTAATGCACATTATCAAAAATACTTCCAAATTTCATGAATATTATTTGCTTTACTGACAAATTATTATTCCTTTGCATCGAACAGAGAATTAAAAGGGAAATAAATAACAAAAGCTCCGATCGCGATCTGGAAGACCTACTCCAAGTGGGCCTACAAGCCGAGACGTCAAAAGTTAGTGCTCCAGCATCTGCTCTCGGAGGTGACGGTTCAAACGCTTTTCCATACTCTTCAAAAGCCCTCAGATGACCGAGAAGACTGAATCTTTGCATACTTCCAGTTTCAATCATCGGATAGAAAAAGTAGCCAGATTTTTTATTACATCCCGGGGGGACGAAAAGCATTTTCAGACTCTCGAGAAGCCCACCTGTTGATCCAGAAGACTGAATCTTTGCACACTTATACGTAGCATCGGCCATTGGACAGAACCTAACATAAGTTTTCAATTCCTTGTATATTTGTAAACTTGCATGCATGCAAACAGTTCACTAAAGTCTTTTTAGCACTTTACAACATAGTTAAAAGGTGTTTATGACTTTGTTCATTTTGTCTGTCTGTCTGTTCGTTTGCACGATAGCTACCGTAAAAATGACTTTATCAAAATGAAATTTTAGTATGTTGTTTAGACGGTCTGTGAAACCTATGGGAATATAAATGAATAATATCACCCAGTTAGTTTTGGATTGAATCCGGGTTGAAAACATGAAATACATTGAACCCTATGGGACCTAATTTTTCAAACATTCTTTAAGCAAATTTAAAATTCACAAATTACTTCGAAAGTTTTAAGAAATATTCAAATTATCCCATAAAATATATAAAAAAATTATCAGCAAAATATATTCAGTAGTTTTTTAAATAAAAATTAAAATAATAATTACACCCTATATGAAGAGATCACGTGACTATTATATGACGAGATCACGTGACCCACTTTAAAATAAAATATGGCATTCATCTTGTGCCAAAATCGTGATTTTTAAAGTTCTTTTTAATATATATTTAGTGTTGTATCCGTCCTAAAATTACTTTACTTTTAATTAAATTCTGTGCATCTACATTCTGAAACAACGCAATTATAATATACTTGAGTTTAAATGATCATCAAACTTTGATTATTTCTACAACGAAGCCTAATTTTCACATATGGAAAATGTAAACACCAAAAGATGTAGATGAGTTATATAAGAATAGCTGCATTTCTTTAAAGCAAAATTATTTAGCTCTAGAGTCTGCGATATAGCTGATATGAATGAAACATTCATTGATTTTACATAGAGAAGACGATTTTTTCGATGAAGTTTTACGCATAGAGTTAAATTACTTGTATCTCCATGGTTTGAAGTTTTTAAATAAAATAAATTATTGTAGTACTGTGATGAATGAAAGGAATGGAAAAAAGTTATAAATGAAAGGCTGCTTTTATTTAGAGAGCCAGACGATTTATATTTCGATGACGTCAATTGAATAAAGTTCATTTGTTTTCGATGAAGTTTTCAAATATAATAAATTATTGTAGTATTGTGATAAATTAAAAATATTACCTCTGAATGTATCGCATTTTAGAAATGTTTAAACCAGGCAATTTATATATCAATGACGTCATTTGAATAAAGTTCATTTTTTTGGATGAAGTTTGAAGTTTTCAAATATAATACATTGATGTAGTATTATGATAATTATAAAAATATTACCGAGGAATGGTATCGTATTTTAGAGATGTTTAAATAAAATTGCATTGCAGTTGGAAAGTGTTTCACAATCAATGCTTTATGCATGATTGATCTTTCTTGTTCTTTCCTACACAGATGAAAAAAAAAACTTATCTTTATAAACTGTTTCTAAACGGCAGAATATCTATTTTATCTATTTGGCAACACCTATTTGGTGTTGCCCTTCTCTGTAAGCCTGTTTAATAATTTGATTGGATTTAGACAACCTTCTGACGAACCCGAAAGCGTGTCTACCATTCTGGCATGCTGGTCTGAAGATCAAAAGGTCGAGATTTGAATCTTTCCCTGGGCTTATTGCAGAAGTGATTCGTAAATTATGTATAGCGATACTTTGATGAATCCTTCGTCTTAATGATATGCGTTATTCAGTATATTTATAAATGAAGACATATGCCGTTCATTCCGACAGATGAAACCTGGTGGAATTAATTTGCTTGATCAGTCCCTACGTGCTGATATAACTTTTATGAACCGAAACGATTGCAAACAGGGTAGACTGAATTAACGGACTTCTTTTTAACACTTTCCAACATAGTTGAAAAGTGTTTATGACTTTGGTCATTCTGTCTCTCTGTCTGTCCGTTCGCACGATAACTGTCGTAAAAATGACTTTATCAAAATGAAATTTTAGTATGTTGGTCAGACGGTCTGTGGGACATATGAGAATGTAAATAAATAATATCACCCAATTAGTTTTGGATTGAACTCGGGTTGAAAACGTGAAATACATTGAACCCTATGGGACCTCATTTTTCAAACATTTTTTAAGGGAAGTTAAAATTCGCACATTGCTTTGAAAATTTTAGTAAATATTCAAATTATCTCATAAAATGTATAAAAAAATTTTGAGCAAAATATGTTCGGTATTTTTTTTAAATAAAATTTAAAATAATAATTACACCCATACCATATGAAGAGATCATGTGACCCATGTCAAAACAAAATTGCATTACAATTGGAAATTGTTTCGTAATCAATGCTTTATGCATGATTGATCTTTCTTGTTATAATATAGTATTGTATCTACACTACACAGGCGAATCCCTGACTGTAAATACTGCTGGTGAGAATACACATTTCTTGAGCTTCTTCGGCAAAAAGCAAACATATGAAAATCAGATGATTATAATTGTTTAAAGGGCGTTATGACTGCTTTATCAGATCATAAAACAATATATACTAATCAAAAGATTAAATACGACTTCAGGCAGTCGTTTTAAATCTTTTATTATGTTAGAAAGGATTTTTCTTGTAAAAGGACATGAGCCGAATTTGTAAAATGTTTACATTTAAACATTATGTAATCATAAATTGTGCATCTAATAGAACATTAAAAATAGAAATATTTGCATTTATGTACGTTCTTAACTGATACTGAACTCAAAAGCTACACGACAGAATGCGAAGAAGTTCAAGATCTCTGACTCGAATAACTGAATTTCGTTTCTTGGATTTACTGCTGTAATAACTCATTGAGTTTAATTCCGTTTCTTAGCAACATGATTTTTTTTTTCAAATAAAATCTCACTGGGTTTAATTGCGTCGCTTAGCCAACATTATATCACTTTTTTTTTCAAATCATTTTGCGGAACAAATATCGTTCGCATAATGCTATCTCAATGGAATGTTTAATAGTGAGTTTTTTTTTATCAATATCTCGATAACCCCTGGTTTTAAAAACTCGAAACATAAACTAAATTTTAAATGGACCCATTGTAAGTCTATCCCGAAAATTTCTGTTCCCGTTGCCAATTTCTATTGGAATGGATGATAAGAAAATGTGAAAATAGACACAGGAAAATATTTCCGAAAAGCTCAAGTATGGAAAACAAAAAAAAGCGCTTTCCTGGGAATGAGAGCATCTGAGAAGTAGAGTTAGTTATTCGTTTATTTTAAGTTTATATGTAAATTGTATGTCAGAATCAATGAAATTAATAAGATTAGCAATAAGAGAAGTATCTTCCACAAAATTACATGACATTCAAATTTTGCTGAGTTTTTAAGGTATTTAGATATATTGAAGTCGGCCTTTCTCCCTCCACCATCATTTGGCGTCAGTTTGTCCTGAGCTGCGTGCTCGTAATAGTAGTCCGGAGCTTCGTATTCAATGACTGATTATTTCTTTCTATTCCATTGTCAGAATGTGGGTACCAGAGACACGTTTTTCAAAACTGGTAAAACTTCAACAAAAGTCACCCAGTTTTACGCTTTTTATGCGCTCGTCAACATGAAATAGCCGATGCAGCATGGTGCACCCAGAGCTCAATCTTTAAGAAATTTGATACTGGCTGAAGACTAAATTTGTCGGTCTGTAGAAGTTGATAAAATTGCGATGCACGTAGAAAATTTCCTTCCTGTTATTGTAGGTATCGCCTGTTTCATACTGACAAAAAGCTTAATAATAGCAAATGGATGGTGCAATATGCAATAAGAAGGCCATTCTTGAGAGTATTAGCCTTAAGCCACTGTTTTCCATGTCATTGAGCAGGATGGAGGGCTCCGTAAAGTTCATGAGCCTCTGCATTTTCCGGAGAGCTTTAATATCAGAGCTACTCCGCCATACTTTAGAACGCCACAGATGCAGTAAATGTAGAATAATTCCATTTATAGCAATGCAGTAAATGTAGAATTGTCCCATTTTTAGCAATTCAGTAAATGTAGAATAGTCCCATTTATAACAATGCAGAGAAAATGTAGAATAGTCCCATTTATAGCAATTCAGTAAATGTAGAATAGTTCATTTATAGTAACGCAGTAAATGTAGAATAGTCCCATTTATAGCAATGCAGTAAATGTAGAATTGTCCCATTTATAGCAATTCAGTAAATGTAGAATAGTCCCATTTATAGCAATGCAGTAAATGTAGAATAGTTCCATTTATAGTAACGCAGTAAATGTAGAATAGTCCCATTTATAGCAATGCAGTAAATGTAGAATAGTCCCATTTATAGCAATGCAGTAAATGTAGAATAGTTCCATTTATAGTAACGCAGTAAATGTAGAATAGTTCCATTTATAGTAACGCAGTAAATGTATAATAGTCCCATTTATAGCAATGCAGTAAATGTAGAATAGTCCCATTTATAGCAATGCAGTAAATGTAGAATAGTCCCATTTATAGCAATTCAGTAAATGTAGAATAATCTCATTTATGGCAATTCAGTAAATGTAAAATAGTCCCATTTATAGCAATGCAGTAAATGTAGAATAGTCCCATTTATAGCAAAGCAGTTGTTCAGATACAGCATCTGGTCTGCACTATCCAACTTGCAACGTCTTATGCAAATGAGTAGGGTCACATGATCAGGGATTTATCTTCCCACTCCCCACTACAAATGTTATGGTAGCCAGGGGAAAGGGGTCCTCCCGGACATGACTGACTTAATTCTTTTTTTATCTGGATCTGCGCATATGATGTTACGGGAATAGCAAATAACATTTTGTTCTTAGGCTCTCTGAAGAAATCGAATTTGTTAACTGAGACTGCCTTACTTCACTTACGTTACAAAATATCTTTGTGTGTGTGTGTGTGGACGTTACTGGGGAAGGTGTGCCCAGCACAATTTAAAATCTCTGTTTAAAATCGTTGTTTACGTCTGAATATTGCCACTTCAAAATTAACAAACAATTTTTAATCATAATAATGCGAAAACTTGTTGTGTATTAGCAACGACTCTCAAAGTCCTCCCTGATCCTCGGCGTCACGAATGGCGAAATGTTATGTTCGTCGACGTCGAGCTGAGAAGTTTTGAGTTTATTGCCCGCGGGCTGAGTGTCCAACTTTATATTAAAGAACCTGGATGGTAGTTATTCACCACTATCAGATCAGTCTCCTCTTCGGATTCTAACGTGCATGCAATGCAAGATAATAGTCCGAACACTGGAATGTCGAGCGACCTCGTGCCGAGACGTACCTTGTTTTAAATGCTTACCCGATTGATTTGTTCCGATGCCGTATACCTCTGGGATGTCGTCCGATACTTCCAGTCTATATCAGTAAAGAGAAAAGCCCTGCCCGCAGAGGGCACTTCTGTCATCAGAGGAGTCGTCCCGCCAGCTTCCAGAAGCAGGACGGTCACGCAAGGAACCTCTGAGAGACGGTTAGCAACAACCGAGCCTGCAGAGCCAGCACCCACTATGACAAAAGGGGAAATGAAATGATTAAGAAAAAGCGGAACTAGACTGAGTTTTACCGAAATAAAATTAAGGCAGTAAAAAACCTGATGTGGTCAGCGCATGACTTTCCCTACACAGTGCAGTGAATTGACTTCTTTCACGGTGAAAAGGATGTATAAGATCTACGACACATGTTTTTAATGTTAAATTGTACATTGGGCGCTTTTCCGGATGAAAACATGCAAAATTAAGGAAAACTTGAGCAACGTATGAAAGCATAAATAACACAGGGGCGGGACAGATCAGTGGTTAGCTTGCGGGGATTGCACTCGGACGCCCAGAGTTTGATTTCCTGCTTTGCCCAAACTGTCCAAATATTTACGCGGAGTACAAGTTAAATATGTGAGTCCGTAAGTCCTTTCGACAGGCTAGTGGTAGGGAAAGGAGGGTACGGTCCCTGCAAATGCCGCCCCCACTGGGTTCCGGTCTAAATTCAGTGGCACTTCCCGGTCGTCCAAACAGATAGCTTACACCTTCGAGTCGGTCGGTCGGTCTGGGTTGAAGAAAAATAAGCCGAGCTTAAATATACTTTATGGGATGGATAAGGAAAATTTGATCAACATATGTACGCATAAATAACACAAAATAATGCAGAATACAGCTGTTTCGATGATACGCTGGACCCCCTTCGTCAGTTCAAGGGAAACGACAAACCCAAAATCCAAAAGAGGAGTGGGATTAAGCTTTTTTAGCGCCTACTCCTATTTTGGACTTCGGGTTTATACTGACATACCCACTTCTATTTTGCATCCACTTCTCTTGGGGGATCCAGTGCATCTTCGTAACAGCTGTATGTTGCATTATTTTGTGTTATTTGTGCTTATATACGTTGTTCAAGTTTTCCTTATCCTTCGCATAAAGTTTATTTTACTTATGAATGTAAAACTATTTCAAAAGATCCAATTAACTATTGAATGTATTAAAATGTCAATTATATATTTACACCCTCCACTTAACCCCCAATACTTGAAAACCTCCTTTTACCTGAACAAGTATTGTCGAAATGTGTATCTGACCGAGGTAAACGAGCCATATTAAAACGAAGCTATACTATATTGGACGCGCTATGCTAAATAAATGTAATTTCCTTACCTACGATGTAGTCGTACTCGTCCCTGAAGTTCGATTTAGTTTGAGGTGTGTGCCTCTGAGTCGCTAGAGACAACAACAGAAGAGGAAGAATCGGGGATGCGGAGAATGGTGTCTGATAAGTCTGTTCTTCCGTCAAGTTATTCATATTTTCCTGAAAACAGATTTCAATTGTACTTTCCTACAATATAATAAGATAAGTCGGTAAGCGTGTTCAATTTCACCAATCTTTTTTTTTTAATTACCCAGACCGTTCAGCTCACCCATGGGGTGTTGAACAGTTACAAAAGTCAACCAGAAAAAAAACACACTAAAAAATACATGGACAATACACAAAGACAATCAATACACATAGACATACAAAGACAATACACGAAGACATGCATAGACGATAGACACAGGCATATAGTACTAAGACTACCCAAACTCCAATATTGTTAGTTACATTTTTTAGTACGAAAAGGTATTTAATAAAAGCCAAAAGAAGAAGCAAGTAAATTAGGAAAATGGAATTTGGAAAAGGAAAATCAGAAAAGAAATAAAAGGATAACAAAATAAAATTTAAAGGTAAAATAATAAAAGATTCAAAATAGAAAAGATATAAAACCACAGAGATACATATACTAAAGAAAATTCAGATATTGGCTCAAAGTAACAGTGATCAAATAATACGGTAAACCCGGGTTAGATGGCCATACGGCTTAGATAGCCATACGGCTTAGATGGCCAATCGTTGTCATTTGTTTAGTAATCGGTAGGTGGAAACGCTAACCACACAGTTATGACTCAGATGTTCGAGAAAAAAGTTCGCATTGTCGAGCGCTAAAAAAACAGCAGCATTGTAAGTATATAACATTTTTTTTATATTTCAATCCTTCCAACTTTTCTCCGTCCAATAAGCTGCCTTATGATTATAGTTTATTTCGAGTTAAAATCTTTCAATTGAGTTTAAACGAGGAACTAAATATTGTAATTTGTATGCTTAACCTCGATGTTTTCATTGATGCCACGTTTACCGGATAAGAATCATGGCCATCTATCCCCTTTTGTTAAGGATAGATGGACGACATTTTTCAGGGTTAGTTGGCCAGTCGGCCTATAGATTATTTCGGCATGTACGGTAAGCATCTTCTCGCTGTCTTTTCAGATGCCAAATATATATGTTAAAAAACGGGATAGCAACCGTGGGGAGTGGGCACAAGATGATTTATGTAAAGCAATTAAAGCAATACGTAATGGCACGTCAGTCCGACAAGCTTCCGGTGAATTTCGTGTGCCAAGAAAAATACTGGAGAGGAGATGAAAAACTGGAAACATAGTCAAAGGCTCGATGGACTGAGTCTTCGCTGAATAGCCCTACTCAGAAAGATTCTGAACCACAGCCCAGTACTTCCAAGCAGAGTGGGACGAATGAGCCAGCAGTCCCGCACAAAATTATTGACCGATATTACACCTGCTCCATTGATTAGCAAAACTCACACAACATCCAAACGTCAGAGATGCCATGCTACTATCCTAACCTCATCCAAAAGTATAGATAAAGCAAAGCAGAAAACAACAAGAAAGATCAATCATGCATAAAGCATTGATTATGAAATACTTTCCATCTGAAATGCAATTTTATTTAAAAATCTCTAAAATGCGATAAATTCAGCTATGATACTTTTAAAATTATCACAATACTAAAATACTTTATTATATTTGAACATCGAAAACAAATTAACTCTATTCAAATAACGTCATCGAAATATAAATCACCTGTCTCTCTATATTCATAAATTTTTCCATTCCTTTCATTTACAGGGGATATTTTTAAAATTATCACAATATTACAATAATTTATTTTAGTTGAAAACGTAAAACCATGGAGGTAAAATTACTTTCTAACTCCATGCTTAAAACTTCATCAAAAAAGCAATAATATGGAATCGTCTGCTTCTCTATGTAAAATCAATGAATGTTTCATTCATATCAGCTATATTGCAGACTCTAAAATAACTCAGCTATATTGCAGAGCTAAATAATTTTACGTTAAAGAAATTCAGCAATTCTTATACAACTCATCTTACAGCTTGATGTGTTTACATTCTCTATACGTGAAAGTTAGGCTTCGTTGTAGAAATGATCCCAGTTGGATGCTCATTTAAACTCCAAAATATTGTAATTGCGTTGGCTCAGTATATAGATGAACAGAAAAAAAAAGTGATTTTAGGACGGATGCAACATTAAATATAAATTAAAAAGAACTTTAAAAATCACGATTTTGACACAAGATGAATGCATATTTTATTTTGAGATGGGTCACATGATCTTTTCATATAATATGGATGCAATTATTATTTTAATTTTTATTTAAAAAAACTACTGAACATATTTTGCTGAATATTTTTTTTATATTTTTAATGGGATAATTTGAATATTTCCTAAAATTTTCGAAGCCATTTGTGAATTTTAAATTCCGTTTAAAAATGTTTGAAAAACTGAGTCCCATAGGGTTCAATGTATTTCATTTTTTCAAACCGGGTTCAATCCTAAACTAATTGGTGATGCTATTCATTTACATTCCCATGTGTCCCACAGAACGACCGTCTCAACCACAAGCTAAAATTTTATTTTGATAAAGTCATTTTTACGGCAGTTATCGTGCGAACGGACAGACAGACAGACAGAATGAACAAAGTCATAAACACTTTTTAATGTTGTAAAGTGTTAAAAATTAAGAATTTTAGAACTCTGCCTCGGAAAAACCAAAATAAGAAGAAAAACTGTTGTAGAACTTTTTCCAGCAGCAGCTCTGAAAAGGAAATCGAGATTCAATATGCATCCAGTGGCATATCCAGTGATGGTTTTGATTACTCCAATGAATTTATAGGATGCGGAGAAGATTATATAACAGCACAAAGATTAAAGCTGACTGGAGGAAGTGCGCTCGTTGCCATCCCTGGTTGCACGAAACATTCTCATCATTTATCGATGTATGCCAATCCTGTGGTATTATTATATAAAAAGAAGAAGTGACATTTTATTTAATTTTCCAACAATGTTTTTATTACTTTCCTTATATACATAATGTATAAGGAAAGTATTGTGACGGGGTCGAAAATTCGAATTCGAATTTTCGACGGGAGAGCACGTTTCAAGCATCGCTGATCACGAATCAAACATTTTTGAAGTGAAGTCTGTGTGTGTGTGTGTGAAAGTATGTGTGTGTGTGTGTGTGTGCGTATGTCAGTGAGTCTGTGGAGGCGGTAACTGACGAACAAATGCACCGATTCGAACCAAATTTGGTACAAAAATCACAATCTGTAAACACTGGAAGCCTATTGTTTTTATACGTAATCGAATGTTCAGAACCCCCCTAAATTTTCGAATAAAATTTAGAAAAAAATCGTCAAAAAAAATCAAAACCACTAATTAAGTTACGCAAATAGACATTTCTTATGTAATTTTTCATTAGGAAACGATTGACATAAATTTTAGAACGCTAACATGAACCGTTCTCGAGATATTGCACATTTTTCAAAAAATTATCAAAAAGTCATATAAAATGAAAAAAACATTACTTCCTATTGAGAAACATGTTCACTTTTCATATGTAATACCATGCGATAAATTGGGTAACATCATTTTCATGGATCTAGCTCGTTCCATTCATGGAAAAAGATAGTTTGAGTAATACTTTTGTATTTGAACGCCAATAGTCATTTATCTGCTGTAAGAAGAACTTATTTCTTCGTCCATAACGCTTGGCGAGATTTTGGCGACGAATTTGGTGGAATGTCGCCAACTTGGCGACTTTTTGAAATGTTGCCAAATTAACGAAAATTTCGCCAAATGGATAAAAAAGACGCTAAATCAATGAAAATGACGACTAATTGTCGAAAATTCAATATCTTGGAAAGAATATTAGTATCTACTATAAGAAAAACCTATTTTTTTTACTGTAAAAGTAGTAAATTCATTACATTATATAAGGAAAGTCATGTGTTGCCCACATCAGATTTTTTTAGTTAATATTTTGGGAAGTAATCATCTCATGTATTTTTGCAACACATTATCTGTAGTATTTTGTTCTTGAATTAAAACCTTGTTTTTAAATTAAATGCGGAAACTTCCTTAAGCTTAACTCGCACATATTTACCATTAAAATAGACATGGCCAATTAACCCACGATAGATGGCCAACAGCATAGTTTTAAGATTTCGGAATTTTTGACTTTTTATCAATTGCTTTTTAAAAAAGTCCATATAAATATAAAACATTAAACTTTACTGAGTGATGAAGACCCAGACCGTCCGACTCGTCCGAAGACATGAGCAGCCGTTTGGACGGCTGGGACACTCTACTGAATGTGTTAAAATTTTTGTGATCATGCATTTTAATAATACATGCGAGTAATCTTCAATTTAAAAAACTGTGGTCATCTAGCTCTGGTTTGTCCTATTAAAAGCATCAGCAACTCATAAAGACGTAAAAATTACTCTTAGCAATTAAAATATAATTATTGCTAAGAGTGGAGACACGTCACGGTTTCAAATACAAATTACTAATAAATGACAAATCTCACAGATCCAATAGTCATTTTATTTTAAAATCATCCTACAGACGTAAAAATAATAGCCAAAGCGCTTTCGGACATTTTACATGTCCATCCTCAGTGGCAGTACAATTTAGAAATGATGCCAACGTGCTTAAATACACTTCAATACTGTCAAGAAAAATTTGCATATAAAATTGTCAGTTATACAAAAAGGTGGGTTATGAATCAGATTATAATTTATACAAAGCTCAAGAGCAAATACTCCAAAAAGGTTTAAAACTATATGATTTTTAAAAAACACACAATAATTATAAATCAATGTAGCTATGCAACAGCTTAACATGCAGGGAATCGAGAACGAGTCGCCAAGCATAACTTAGGACCTGAACAGGGTCAAAATTACAAATAGAAGAGCGGTATAAATAAATAAAATGGGATTCATAAAGCAAGATCGAACGGGGGCTACTACAATTTCGATTCACATAATAGTATTGTTGAGTTTGAGTCAACAATTGAGTCCAAGCCAAATGAAAATTCTACAGGCAATACTGAATTAAGATTGAACGAAAATAACTCAGAAGAAAATACATCTAATTTGGGTGTTGAATTAAGATCGATCGGAAACACACCACAAGGAAATAGTTTAGATATTGGATTTAACATTCAAAAAGTTCAAAATTTAGATCAAGAAAGTAAATTTAGGCTCTTTAATTCCCATTGGGTTCCAGAAAAATCTTTCGTATTTCCCCAAAGTGGTAAAAGAAACTTGCGATTTCAACATCAGTGGTTAGAAAGGTTCCCATGGTTGATGTATACGATGAATGGAAACGGGGCTTTATGTAAATTCTGCGTCCTGTTTTCTAAGGAATGCGCTGGAAAAGGAGATCATCAAAAACTCAAATCTTTAGTTTTTGAGCCTTTTAACAAATGGAAGGATGCCATTGAAATTTTTAGTAACCATTGTTCCAACCAGTACCATAAGAACTGTGTAATGGAAGCTGAGAATTTTATGAAAGTATGTAAAAATTCTGAAGCTAACATAAAAAACATAATAGATTCCAATCGAATGAAACAAGTGGCTGAAAATCACAGGAAACTAATTCCTATAATTGAAACTATAAAACTATGCGGTCGCCAGGAAATTGCTTTAAGAGGTACTTCTGACTCTGGTACAATCAATATTGATGATAAAGAACCAACTATTAATGATGGTAATTTTAGGGCTATTATGAGAATGCGAGCGAAGCGTGGAAATCAAAATTTAATTGGCCATTCAAAAAATCTTTCTTTAAATTTTAGACCCAAAATTCAAAATGAAATAATTTCAATTTGTGATGAAATGGTTCAGCAAAAATTTGTACAGAGAATGAATAATGCTACAAATTTTTCCATTTTGGCAGAGGAAACTACAGATATCACAAGGTAAGAACAAATGACAATCTGTGTGAGATATGTCGATAAAAAAAAAATATTTATGTACTCAGAGAAGATTTTCTATGTTTTGTCATAGCTAATAGCAATACTGGAGAATGCTTATCAAATACGATTATAAAATCATTGCAAACACCTGGTGTAAATTGCAAAAATATGGTAGGGCAAGGTTATGACGGAGCTTCTTCAATGAAAGGAGGTTTTAAAGGAGTGCAAGCTCGAATAAGAGAACATTTTCCAGAAGCACTCTATGTTCATTGTAGTTCTCATTCCCTGAACTAAGCATTCCGCCATTCATGCGAAGTTGTTAGTATAAGAAATTGCATTGCCACTGTTAAAGCCGTGGGAATTTTTTTAAAATCATCTAAAAGAACGGGGTGTTTAAAAGAAAACATTGAATTTAACTTTCCTGAAACAAAATGGAAAACTTTAACAGCTATGTACGAAATAAGATGGGTAGAAAACCACAATGGTCTTCTAAAATTCAAAGAAATCTACAAAGCTATTGTAGAAACTTTAGAAGATTTAAGCTTCAATCCTGATGTAGATACGTCTTCTAAAGCATCATTGTTGCTAAAATCTATTTTATCAAGCGAATTTGTGATCAGTTTGTGCTGCTTATCTATGCTATTTTCATACACTCTGCCTGTGTGCAAAATGTTACAATCTCCGCAGTGTGATTTATCTGGAGCTATGCAACATGTAGACTTACTGCAAGAAACGTTTGCTGACATAAGGGCAAATATGGAATCGAGGATTTTAAACATTTACAAATGTGCTGAACATTTGTTGCACTCTGTAAACGAAGAAATTAAAATTCCACGAACAGCATCGAAGCAAAAATACCGAGCAAATATTTGTACATCGAATTCTGAAACTTATTTTCGAATTGCAATAGCTGTTCCATTTTTGGACAATTTTGTTAATCAAATAAATAACAGATTTTCCCAATCATAAAGCCACGTTAATTACATTAGATCAGCTAATACCATCTGTTTGTTGCAATGAAAACACAGTGTTCAATGTAGAAGCGTTACAATATTGCACAAAAACAGGTTGCAGTGGGACACTTTAGAACCGGAATACAAAATGTGGAGAAAGAAATGGAAGAAAGAAATGAGTGTTAATAGACCTAAGTGTGCCATTACAGCTTTGAATGAATGCAGTGCAGATTTTTTTCCCAATATTTTTTGTTTATTAAAAATTTTATGCACACTCCCTGTAACCACTTGCACCCCCTGAAAGAGCATTTTCGACATTGAAAAGGATTAAAACTTACCTTCGAAATTCAACAAGTCAAGAAAGACTAAATGGACTGGCATTGATGTCAGTTTATAGAGACATTGAAATTGACAATGAAGATACGACAAATGTGTTTGCTTTAAAAAAAGCAAGAAAACTAAACTTTGTCTTTTGAGTGTGTTTTGAGTATTTTTCATAAGTTTGTTAAAGTCATCAGACATTTAGAAATTTCATTTTTTTTCTGTTCCAGATATTTCATTTGCATTATGTAATTACATATTTTTATTTTTTATCACTATTTCGATTGCTTATCTACTTATTTTCTTTCCGTTTGACTACTAAAAGGTAACTATAAAAGATATGTAAATATTATTTTATAATATTGTATATAATTAAAAAAATTAAATTCAAAAATATTTAAAACACTCTTTTTCGTAACTTCTTTTTCTAAGTGCGAAACAACTTTTTATGTGTGTACGCACGCATGCATGCATGTACGTACGTAAAAGTGTGGGACATGATTTCTCTGAGAACCCCCCCCCCCCAAATTAAATTTCTGGGTACGGCCTTGCATGACACCAATATACTTTTGTAAAGGTGTCGGAATGAAAACGCAGGTATCTTTTGACAAAAACCACAAGTTTTATTATTAAACTTTAGAAATCATAAAATAAACTCTCTTAACGTAATGTATAATAATAAAACAGAATGTACATAGTCCACCCTTCCTACCATCGTCTACATCCATACACGCCACGCTACACGTACCAACTCGTATCATATTTCACCATCTCCTCTTTCCGTGCTTCGCCTTTTTATAACCTGATTGCCAGCTCCACCTGCCGATCGCAATCTGCGCGTCTGTTATTTTAATTTAGACTCTTCTTTCCTCGGGGAAGACACTGCTTGAAAAATAAGAAGTCGACAATAGAAATTGTTAATCCTTACACTTTCCCTATACGTTCCCATGTATCGTAGGGAAAGTAAAAAGGGCTGTATCCCCCCCCCCACACCACCACTACACACAAGATTACAAGATTAAAAATTTAAAATATTTTATAAAATGAATAAAATAGCCATATTTTAAACTTTAACATTTCGTCCCCCTCGCAATTTAGAAATAATGCTGCTAATAGTGTCTCTTGTGCAGTTCGAAATATTCCTTAGATAAAAAAAAATCTATGGGGGCAGCACATGAATTTCCCTACAGACTCAAACTTATTTTCTCTTCCATAATCCATTAAATTGTGTTTCACTTTCCCACATGACACTGATATTTATATGATATCATATACAAGTAAGATTTTCAATTTAAGACTTCAATTAATTTAAGACTTTTATTTTTCATTTTACAATTTAATGCAATTTAAAACTTCGCCACCATTTTACAATTTAATGCAATTTAAAACTTCGCCACCATTTTACAATTTAATGCAATTTAAAACTTCGCCACTTTTTCAAAATTCAAAGAACTTAAATATCTCGAGAACGACTCATTTTTGAATAATGGGAATTGGTCTTGTCTCTGTATATATATATATATATATAGAAAACGAGCGTTTCATTGATATATTTAAGCATATTAAATCCTTTATTTCGGATGTGGATGACTTTTCCGGGCTATTTGATAAAAAAAAGCAGGTTCTGTGTTTCCGAATCGTACCAAAATGTAATCTCAACACCAGGGTATATCACAAGTAATTTCCCTTCGAAATTTTATGAAATTTTCATCGAATAGTTTTCTAACTACCTTGAAAAACATCGTCAGCTCCTCAGAATTCCTAAAACCTTAATGTCTGTAGAGTGGTGGTTCATTGTAGATTAATGAGGTTAGTCTGTCGTAAACATTACGTCTTAAGCAATAAGCAATAAGCATTAAGCGTCTTAATAAATGCATTTCAGCACATTTAGTCTTATATTTCAGGTTTTGACGATTTTTGTGGGCTATTTTGCAAAAATAGAAAAAAAAATATGGCAAGTTCTACTTTTCAGAATCATCTAATTAGTACCAGGGTAACCTATAATAAAGACTTATATACGAAAATTCCGTACAATAACATTTAAGCTACAGTGAATACATACATTGCATAGACAGACACACAGATAGACAGATAGATACACAGATAGACAGATAGATACAGACAGACACATAGATAGACAGATAGATACATACTGACACACAGATGAACAGATAGATACACACAGACACACAGATAGATACATACTGACACACAGATGGACAGATAGATACACACAGACACACAGATAGACAGACAGATACACACATAGATACACACAGACACACTGACAGATACACACAGACACACATATAGACAGATAGATACATAGAGAGACAGACAGACAGATTGATACACACAGACACACATATAAACAGATAAATACAGACGCACGCACACGCGCCACGCTAAAGATATATTTTCTTTTCTTCTCATCAACCTTTGTGAAGCCGCGACCAGGTAAATTCAATTTTGATAAGACTAAGGCCCGCTACCAACAAATTGACTCGTAAATACCTTCCGAATTCATTTTTTATGTACATACATTAAACTAACATAATAATAATAACATGCCATAATCATAAAGTATATTAGTACATTTATGTATACGGTGTTGGCAAATATAAAATTACATTTAAATAAGTTGTCAAGCACTGGGACTCACGAAATATTGTAGCATTTTGTCATTTCCCCAGACCGACATCATTCAATTAATGTGAGCTGATTTTCATTGGCATATCCCATTTTTACCACCAAAAATTTATTTTACTATTCAATATAAAATGGATGATTGTATTTTTAAATTGATTTTACTGATGTTGGTTTGAAAATAAAACCGGTATTCAGAGTGAAAAATATTGGTCCATTGTAATTCTCCATAGAAGTCAAATGAGCAGTCTTTTATTCATATTAGAATTTAAATGCGGCTTGGTCACTGACATTTGCTGCACAGATGTTATTGAGGCGTTCTGGTTCTGAGCTTTTCGACATATTCATGAATGTTATTCACCTTAGATATTTCCACTATCAAGTATTTATTCATAAAAAAAAAAAAAAACAACAAAAGAACGCTTTGAACACGCTGTCCTAAAGTGCCTGAAACGTGTAAATCCGTCGAAAACTAGAGTTCCGATTCCAATACTTTCCCTATACATACATTCCCGTGTATAGTATGGCAAGTAAAACACTCTGTCGCAAAGTAGTTATCAGTCGGAAAGAATTTGTCGTAATTTGAAAGTACTTACCTCTTGAGAATAGCAGCAATTTTTTACGAACAATTGCTTCGAACAATTCAATACGGAAATTTTTGGAATGATTGCTGCCATTTGAGTCAATCATTTGATTCGATGTAGCAGACGATACCAAAAATGTAATTCTACACGACGACAATTTAATCACATCAGTAAATTGCATTTAATCTATTTCTCCAGAATGTTTCTCAATAAAGGTTTCGTTTGAATATAGCGCGCTCAGTTTGAAAGAAGAATAATAAATATTTTATCTGAAAATAAAATACATTAAACCTTCAATAACTCGAATAGGCACTTTTCCTAAGACGGGCGATAAATCGTCATATATAGTTTAAGTAGGTTATTTATTAGAACAACATGCGCTTTGTAACAACATTCTGTTTTCATATTACTTGAAAACAAATTAAATTTCTATCTATTTTTTGTCAATTTTATTTTCTTCGGGAATATTTTGTGATTTGGCGTTCCGGTTCGTGAAATTTTCCATTTCGAGCCCCTTCGCGGAAGTAAGTCTATGCTCTATGTGCAATAAAATAAGTCCATAAATAAAAATTAAACTGACATCCGCACAACAGACGTAAGTTTGTGGCGCTATGGCAGAAACATTGCACCTGGTGCAGTAGGTGCAATGTTTCTACAGGCGATTTCCCCAAACGCTGGCAGAATTTGATATTCGCACGTTGTTCTTCAAACACCATTTTCGTTTTCGATGAACGCGAACGACTACAATTCACTGACACACATTGTCTGGAAAAACACCTGCTTCTTTCTTTTCACATTTCGCGTCACATGTGCCTCTACGCTACGGTAAAATAGTTCCCCTCTCCTCCAATCAGGGTTAGAGATATCAGCACAGTCTCCGAACTTTTTGATCCTACCTTGTATAAACCTCGGTTCCAGTGACGCGCATGAAAAAGACGCATCGTGCAGCGTTTTAAACGTTCAGAGTTCTCACTCACGGACAATTAGTACTGTATTTTTTACTTTGATATTGCAAGTTGTGTACAAAAATGCTTTTGAGATGCGCTATGAACAATTATCGGATTTAGAGACAGATCCTATCATAGGCCGAAGGGAAGCTGGTTGGTCCAACAGACGCATCAGTCACCATCTTGGTCGGAGCGATGTGGTAGTTATTTTATGTTGGCAACAAGAGATCGGAGAAAGTAGTTATAACCGTCGTAGAGGCTCAGGATGTTTCAGACAGACAACTGTTCGAAAGGATCGTGCAGTCAAGAGAGGAGCCACGTCCACACCAATACCGACTCTAGTATTCGAAGTCATTTGCCATCCTCCATGCATCGTGCATCAATGCTATTATTTGGAGACGGCTGGCAGAAGGTGGGATTAGGTGTCGAAGACCATTAAGGCGTCTACCATTGACCCCTCAACAAAGGTAGAGCCGTCAGGATTGGTGCCGAGCTCGGTCAGCTTGGACCAGTGTCAGATTTGAGGCATGTTGTATTTAGCGACGAATTCCGTTTCTCTCGCAGTGCTTAAGACCTCCGCATACGTGTGTGGAGAAGGACTGGCCAGCGCCCCGATCTCACATTTATTATCGAGTGCCACGCCGCCATCACACGTGGTACAGTCTGGGAAGCCATCTCGTTGTTGCTGTTGAGACCCAGACCGTCCGACTTACCAGAAAGGTGTTGAAAACCCAGGCCGTCCGGCTCGTCAACAAGGACTTGAGCATCCATTTGGACGGCCGGTACCAGAAAGGTGTAAGGTAACAGTTTGGACAGCCGAGAAATGCCACCCAATTTAGACCGAAACCCAGTGGGGAGGCATCCACAGGGACCGTACCCTCTTTCCCCTACCACCAACCTCTCGGAAGGACTTACGGACCCACATGTTTAACGTGATCATACGCCGCATGAACACGGCGGCAGTTGTGGCAGTGTGCAAACCGCCGGGCTACCGGGTCCGAAATGGGCCAACAGCACGCGGTGTTCTCAGGGAAGCCATCTCGTGGAACAGCCGATCTCCTCCAGTTGTGCTACAAGCCAATCTGACGGCTCGCTTGTACATCGACGACATTCTACAGCCGATTGTTCTGTCTATGCTATCAAACCGCCCAAGTTCAATATATCAACAACACAATTCGAGAATTTAATACCTTCCATGGCCACTCAGGTCCCCAGATCTATCAGCTTTCTTAAAATACCACTGAACTGACCAGTTAATTCAGTGATTCAACATTTGTGGAATTTTCCGCAGAGGAACATATGTCGGGTCGTATAGGGAGGATTTACCACTTAATAAAATGCCATCTTAATAAATCTATAAAACTTTTTTTTGGATATATATATATAATTTCGAACTAACCGCCATTTTTTGTGTAGTTTCAATTGATTGTTCTCTATTCTTAATCTCTTATCTTGAGCTGATTATTATTGCCTATTCTCATTTTTGCCGAGTTTTATTTTTATTTACTTTTATATACTTTTAATTGTGATTTTTGAATCCTAATATTCTTCTCATCCCCCTTTCCATTGTAGTGATATGTTACCTTCTATCTTTATCCTTAGTCTTGGCTTATAGTTACTCATTTGTAACAGATATGCTAGAGATGGGTTTTTTTGTACATACAGTAGTTTATGCATAATTTTCGATTAAAATCCTTCAATTTTTATTTATATATATATATATATATATATATATATATATATATATATATATATATATATATATATATATATATATATGTACCGGGTGGTCAGAATTAAAACACCCCTACTCTGAGCTCTTATACATCGAACTACTCAGTGTAAAGGCTTCAAAATTGTAGAACCTACTATTCAAAACATGGGGAAAGGGATTACGTGAAAACAAAATAGTTCCAGAAACATCGATAGGTGGCGCTGTACAACAGAAAATATGCTGAAAAGACACAAAAAAATCACAAAAACAAAACAAAACATGCGATATAGAATTTTTCCTTTTTAATTTCTTTTGCTGATATGAAAAAAAAAGAAGATAAAAAAGTGAAGAAACTTAAACTGTCATTGTAACTGCAATTTCGCACTGTAAGCACAAAAATTTGCATAAACCTTGGTTTGCAGCTTCTATGTTCTGAGGATAAAAGGGGATAGAACTGGAAAATTTTCATTCTTATCAGCGATATCCCATTCTTATCAGCTGTCACACTGTCAGAATGCGCTTTGCTTGTGAAGCTGTTTTATGAAAACAAAGGACATGCTGCAGCTGCACTTCGAGAGTTTCGTCGACTTAAGAATTTGCGCAAAGGACCATTACTTCCACAAGCTTTCAGGAGAATGATCGCTCGATTCGAGAAAACTGAATATCTTGGAGTTCAGCCGGGTCGAGGACGCAAATCGACTCGTTCAGATGTCGTTGACGATGTTGCCACCGCTATTGTTGAACAATCAATGGATAACGTTATAGGCTGTAGTAGCGCACGTGGAGTATCACGATACTTGGGTGTTCCCTACAGCACAGTGCGGAACGTACTGAGAAACATAGTGCAATTTTTCCCGTACAACATTAGTCACAATCACCACTTGCTGACCATCGACAGGGAGAAGCGACTGACCTTTGTATTAACATTTCTGGCTAGAGTTGAAATGGATGCATCGTGGCCATAGCAGATTCTATGGAGGGATGAAGAGCATTTCCATCTAAGTGGAACAGTCAACACCCATAACTGTCGCATTTGGGACGCGTAAAACCCTCGTACGTTCCAAGAGATTCCACTTCACTAACCGAAAGTTACAGTCTGGTGTGGATTCACAGCCACATTCATTCGTAGACCTTTCTTTTTCGAAGAGGCAACTCCCAATGGCCCTGTGACATGCACCGTGACGGCCAGGAGGTACAAAAACATGCTCGAAAATTTTCTTGTACCCCAACTGCAACAGCACCAATGTCTTAATTCAATTACCTTTATGCAAGATGGAGCTCCTCCTCACATTGGACTCTGTGTGCATCAGTTTCTTCGGCAACAATTTACTAATGGTAGAATAATTAGTCGTGCGTTTCCGACAACCTGGCCATCTCGTTCTCCAGATCTTAATCCCTGTGATTTTTGGCTGTGGGGATCCTTAAAAAATCTTGTTTATCGAGGACGTCTGGTAACCTTGGCAGATTTGAAAGACAGTATCACTCTGCATGTGAGAAGCATCTCAATCGACCAATTACGATCCTCAGTTAAACAAGCTGTCACAGACTGCAGATTTTACAGCTTGAAGAAGGGAACCACATTGAGCAGCATTCCCTGCATCGATAAGGTCCTTGTGATATGAATGTTTGGTACGTTCGAATAAAATGTGTTACAAATGTGTATTTTGTGTCTTTTCAGCATATTTTCTGTTGTACTGCGCCACCTGTCGGTGTTTCTGGAAATAATTTTTATTCGCGTAATCCCTTTCCCCATGTCTTGAATAGTATGTTCAACAATTTTGGAGCCTTTACACTGAGTAGTTCGATCTATAGAGAGCTCAGAGTAGGGGTGTTTCAATTTTTAATTCTGACCACCCGGTATATATATATATATATATATATATATATGCGAATATATATATATATATATATATATATATATATATATATATATATATATATATATATATATATATATATAAAGAAATACAATCCTAAAAAGTAGTGTTTAAAAGTCCCTCAGTTCTTATTTACTTGTATATACTTTAAATCATTATCAATACTTTGGCTTCTGGGGTACCTCTCGGACTGCTGGCGTTTGTACAGTGGTCTTCCGTGTGACGTGGGGGTGGGGGTGATCGGATTCCGGCGGTATGTAAATGTTTACTGTATTTTATGTATTTTAGGAACTTCTGTATATATGGTGTACTTTTATATATAATTTTAAATTTTGACTTATGTCACTTTAGACATATTATTCATAATAAAATACCACCAAAAAATTTATAGATATTGCGAAAAATCTTCCCTTATCAATGTCACTTTACTTGGTTATTTCTCGCGTTCTGCACTTATGCATATTTGTGATGTTTATATTGCCTTGTGTTATATACCTAAATGGTAGTGGTGATATCGGCATTTCTTTCTGTTGGTGTTCCCATTCATTGGTGATATTCTGATTAATGGAATATAGCATTTTACTGCCATATTGTTAGCATGATTCTATCTTTTTAAAAAAACTATGGAAATACGACTTTATTTATTTAGCGACTGGCAAGTATATTCACATACTTGGTCCATGGTCTCAACAATATAAACTTTGGAAAGACATTCAATTTGGACTATTATTTGCACTACAAAAATCCACCAAATAACGTGTTACATACCTCACATAAAACAACTAGAGGCAAACGTGCAGGTAATAGAAAGCGATTGAATTTCAATGCTTATCTGAATAAAATTAACGGAAAAGTTTTGGATATATGCAACTATGAACAACTTAGACCAAATTGGATAAAAAATATGGTCTATGGCATAAAGAAGAAATTCTTAAGAAAATTATGGGAGACGTGGAGCGAACAGCCCATAATACCGGAACAAGAAGGAATGAATGACATCAGTAAAACTAACCTGGCTACTTTTTATGACTATTTCAAACTACGGGCCAAACTTATGAAAATCCAATTGGAAAAACGAAAACTACATGTGAACAAGGAATTTTTCATTATTACTTTTAGCAATAAGACTTTTGATCATCTGAAATTCAAACATATTCTTAAAACTTTTAATCATCTTTTACCGACACAACAAATTATTATTGATGTATCATTTCGTTATACCATGACTTATGGACGCAATATGTACAACTATAATAAGCTATGTAAGGACTTATCTGAATATGTACTGATGATCCATTATGTAACCAAGATCATGGTCATATCGTCACAGGAGACATTAAACTTGCAAAAGACCTTCCTTTACTGCAATTTTTAAAGATGGGCACTAAATTTCGACATCAAGTATTCAAGGGTGAAGTAGAAAGTAATTTTAATAAGGATCTGGAAGCCTTTATTTACAAAACTGCAATAAAATACAGTTATCCATTGTCCACTTTTAATGAATGTCGATATAACGTATTTAACGCATTTAAATCTCAATATAACCTGCTTAAACAATTTACGAAAACAGAAATAATCAGTAAAGCAGTTTTGGAGACATTTCGCAACAGCTATGTCATCACCTATATGGATAAAGCCATTAATAACTACGCCTTTACTTGCAAATTATATTACGTACAACTCCTACTGGCATGCTATAAAGACATCAATATGTATTGTCCAATTAAACAAGGATATACTCCTAATGTTAATAGAATTATAGCCCTCTATAAACAAATTGGTATTAATATTACAGTGGTCAAATTTCCATATTTAGTGCTCATACCAAAAATCCATAAAAAACCTGTTAAATTTAGACCTGTCACTATAGGTTGTAATACCTATTTAACCAAAGTGAATTCCATATTGTTAAAACTATTAACACCTGTTATGAAGAAAATACGAAAAGAGGGCTCAGTTATGATTAAAAATAGTTATGAAGTGGTCGACAGATTGAAAACTTATTCTGAAAGATTTTATTTTAGAACGTTTGATTTTAAAGACCTATTTAACAATATCAACTTACAAGATCTCTTTGATATTTTAATGGAAATTTATTTTACATCAGATTTACACAAACATGTGGAAACCAACAAGTACAAAAGCCTCCTTAAGATTGTTATATTTGAGAATATTCTATATAATGGGATCGCATTTTATAGACAAATCAAAGGCATCCCAATGGGAGGGGGATGTTCCTCGTTACTTGCGGATTTTTACTTACATCATTATGAGAAAGGCACGCATTTAATTAGTGAAATACCATTCTTTAGATTCGTTGATGACGTCATGATTGGAGTGGATAATCAATATACTATATTTGATTTTACATTCTACCCGCCGTGTCTTGAACTAATCGAATATCAGCGAATGTAGGAACAGTTGATTTCCTTGACATCACTATTTATTATAATTTGGAACAGAAATTATGTTATAAATTATTTGACAAGATACATCTATATGACTGCAAGATCAATTATTTTACACGTACAACGTAATTTAATCGTAAATCACTTGAACAGATACAGATTATTAAACTCATCTATTACAGAATTTAATAAATGCATGATGCATTTAATCAACGGAACTCGGGAACAATCATATCCCTTCCGCTTTGTACAGCACTATTATGATGTTTTTTGCAGAAATTATAGTGATAAAAATTATGTTAATTTATCCGACATCATACAATACAACTCAACCCTTACCTAGGATAATCTGATTGTTTCACATCCAGATGGCTCTATAAGTTAGACGCGACTTTTTTATGTATGCTTTCCTATTCGAAGTTTATACACTTTATGCAACTCTTCCATGATTCTCGTCTTGCTGGTTAGTAAAATTTCCAATTTTTTTGTTATTTTGATCATTTTTATGTTGTCTGGGAATCGGCCATTTTTTCCCCACGGGCATAATCGATTGTTGTTTCGGGCGTGCAGAGTCTCTGGGAGCGTTTTCATGAAGTCAAAGCTAGCTTCTAACCAGGAAATAGGGGTCGCAATCCCCCTTGACCTTTCTGCAACCCTGTAAACACAATCATTCCACCTATATGCTTTCCTATTCGAAGTTTACACGCTTTATGCAACTCTTCCATGATTCTCGTCTTGCTGGTTAGTAAAATTTCCAATTTTTTTGTTATTTTGATCATTTTTATGTTGTCTGGGATTCGGCCATTTTTTCCCCACGGGCATGATCGATTGTTGTTTCGGGCGTGCAGTCTCTGGGAGCGTTTTCATGAAGTCAAAGCTAGCTTCTAACCAGGAAATAGGGGTCGCAATCCCCCTTGACCTTTCTGCAACCCTGTAAACACAATCATTCCACCTATATATCTTCTTTTTTCATTTTAAATCTTATATATATATATATATTTGCTATTACATTTCGCAAAGTTTAACAGTTAATATGGGGGCGTGGTGTAAATATGCCTATCTTTCATGACTGAAAATTAACCAATCAGAGGTTGCAAATGTTTCATTTGTCCGAAGCTGAAATGGGAAATGTGAAGTTATCAAATGCTAGTCTTTCTGTCGACCCAAAGGGAAAACAAATAAACTTTTCCCCCGTTTGTTTTGTTTTTGAAATGTGAATTGTATCGTAGCGAACATCCCAAAGCTATTTCTAAGTCAAGTAAAGTGAATTGTATTTCCAATGTAAATATTTTGTATCTATTTATATGTAAATTGTAGAATCTATAAGGATAATGCCGGGTTTTCCGTTGCGAACATTCTAAAACCATCTATCAGTCAGTTGTAGAATCTAAAACAATTTGCAAACTTGTGTGATATATTTAAGGAAAACATTAATTTTTGGACCTTCAAAATTTTAGTGTGAAATTTTTTTAATTTTTGGATCTTCAAAATTGTGTTCATCCATTGAAATATATATTACCGTGAAATGTATGTAAGCTTTTATTCTATAAAGTGTTTAAACATACATAGCTTTCGTAATATAATACATAACAACTAAGCATCGTGAAATGTATATTACCGTGAAATGTATATTACCGTGAAATGTATAAGTAAGCTTTTATTCTAGAAGGAGTTTAAATAACATTGTTTTCGTAATATAATACTTAGCAACAAAGCATAGAAATAAAAAAATGTACAATTTACTTCTGTGTGTATCAGCTTCCTTTGTTTTGCGTTGATTGGGACAGCCTATGTATATAACGCAGCTAACATATAGAAATAATAAAAATTGCAGAAGAGAAAATGTTTCGTTCTATTATACAGCTGCTTTCGTTTTCAAACTTCAACTCAAACTTTTAACGATCAGTTCGTAATATGGGTTGGTCTTTAGTTATTAAACAAGGTATCAACAACTTATTGTGTTTATCTGGCCAAGTGAAC
Organism: Amaurobius ferox; assembly: GCA_951213105.1. NCBI lineage: Eukaryota > Metazoa > Arthropoda > Arachnida > Araneae > Amaurobiidae > Amaurobius > Amaurobius ferox. Next base: position 128,464,069 of record OX578147.1, read on the forward strand.
TATCATTCTTAACTGAGTTGAATTTTGGCTTGATATTTCTTCCTAGATTTCTTTAGCAAAATAAAAGCAATGTTTTCTCTCAGTAATTTAATCTTGATCCCAGCTTGGTAAAAGAAGTATAACAAAGTTGTTCCTTTTATTTATTTATTTTTTTTATAAATTCAACGAAATAATTAGCTTCTGACACCTGTAAACAATTTACATTTTGGACACTTTGTACTTTATTTTAAACTTTAAAATAGGGATATGTCTTCTGCTATATGTTGTTTGGTGCTTAATTAAATTGGGTGTAAATAGTTTTTCATTCACACATACTATTCAATTGATTCAATTGACCGCCAGGAAAATCTTATAGCATTAGGTTTCATTCACCCAATTAAATACCATCTCATTTTCCACATCATAATGAGATAAACAAGTAACAAGTGACCCCTGTTCTTCATGACAAATTAATTGAAAAAAAAAAAGCCACTCATTCATTTTTTGAGGATAAAAATAATTACTTGACTTCTGTTGCTGATTATTTATAGTAATGAAATAGGTTGTCTAGAATTATTAGAAAGATAAGTAAAATATATTTACAAAATTAGAAATCTGAATAATTTTTTCCACTTCCACATGCAGACAGAATATATTATGATTGGAACGGGAAAAATGCCATTATGGGACAAAACCAAAAATCATATAATTTCCTTGCAGAGAAAACAAAATTTAATTTTGTAATTGGTGAATCTGGACAGTTTTTTTTTTTTTTTTTTTTTTTTTTTGCAAATAATTAAAAATGTGCTAATTTGTGTTTTTAATTTTGGAAAAGACATTGGGAGTGCATCTTAAAGAAAGCTGTATTGTGTAGTAATTATTTTAATTTGTTCCAAAAAACATTTGTTGCTTTCTTTATTATTTACCCAAAGTATATTTTTCAAAGCAGGCACTTAACTAGTTTTTATTTATTTTGTCAGATGGAAGACATATTAGGTGATCATCATAGAATTTTTATTCAAGCATTTATGTGGAAGAAAATATGCAGCAGTGAGGAAGTTAGATCACTTCACAAGAAGTGTCATGAAAAAACTTCAGGTATATTTTCTAAATTTTTTTGTTTAAATGTGTTAATTAAAAATTTGCTGTTTAATTTATAAATTTTACCTAACACATAAATTTAAATCATATTCTTGTCAATCGCATATTGTTGCATTTGCTTAAGTTCTGCTAAAAGTAGGAAAACTTTCGAATCATTATTAAACTTACTTCTTAATATTTTGTATGTATGATGAATTTGTAGAATTTAACTGAAGATTTCTCTTAGTACTCTTGTCTCTTGTTAAAATGACTAGAATATATAAAATGCTAAAAATTCAGTTATCAAGCAAATTTGTAGAAACATCATACTACACTGGCAAGGATAGTTAGTTTGTATTTTATACATTTATATTGGAGAGAAAAGCATTGGAAGTAGTGACTAGTATCTGTGGGTCAAAATCCTATTGTTTATACTCTTCAGTTTCATACAGCGGATAACTGCACTTTACACTCATGTTGTTACAGCTTATGAGCTTTATCTTCCTGTACTATTTATTCTCAAATAATGGTAATAAATTACTTATTTTTGTCTGAGTAACAATCACATATATCTCTAAAGTGGCATATTTAACAACTAATTTTAAACAGTAACGTATAAAAGGAGAGACAAGCAAACAGACAGATTTTCATTCTTTTGTAGTTCGTTATTTTCTCAAACAAATGTTTCTGTAGTGACTTGCAGTTCATTGGTGTGGCGCATCCATCCTTTGTAATTTCGACATATTTCTATATGTAACTTAATTGTAAATGTATTAAATTAATTCTGTATAAAATCCTTTATATTTATTTTCTAATCTATAATAATAAAAGATTAGTAGACTTAACTTAAATATAAGAAGCTCCAAGCTTAAATAATATTAAAAAATGAGACGTTACGTTAAATTTTTTTATGTTTAAATGACTATATTTAAAATATTCTGATTAATGTTTTTGTCCTAAGAATTTAGTGGTATACAGTGTTCTGACCAAATTTAAATTTTACTATTGCACATTATACTAAAACAAACTTTTCGATTGCTTTTATTTTTTCTATATTTAAAACTAAATTCACTGCACTTTCTTTGGATCGGTGGAACCAACTAGTACAGCTAAAACTAAATCACTTCATTTTAAATGTCATTTGTTAGAAGATGAAAACATCATTTGATGTTTTATGTAGAAACCCTAGGGGGAGCTATAGGGAAGCTTCTGGGTGGTAAACATCCCAAAACTTTAAGTATCCCCCCTCCCAGCAATTTTTCACATATATATTTATTTGGTGTTATACATTGCAATGCAATTGAAATTATAAGAGCTAATGGGGCTTTAGCACCTCCTAAAGTATCTTCAGCACCCCGAAACAAAAAATCCTAGCTCTGCCTATGGTTGAGACAGCATTAATTTTAAAATATTCCGATTAATGTTTTCAGTTCCAAGAGTTTAGTGTGTTTTTTAGACCAAATTTTAATTAGTTTATTTATGGCATCAGATTTTTATATCATCAGAAAGCACACTTAATTCTTTTTCTAACAGTGGCATGTGGCGAGATGAAGCAAAGGAAGTAGTGCTTTACTCATTGAAAACATAAAGACATATATAATATCTATAAGCTTGATTTTCAATTTCATTGCATTAATTTTTTAAGTAAATTACAATTTTTTTATGTTTTGACAGCATTCCTTAGGAACAAATTCAGTACATGCCACTGTGTTTTAATTTTATACTTTTGTTGTGAAATGATGTGTTTTCCATCCTATCTTATAGATATCATTCTATATGTATGTTTTATTAAGTGGCAAACACTTGTGGTCTAACTTTTTTATTTTATCTTTTACAGTTCCTTTGGCTGATTTAAAGCCCTTTGTTGAAAAGATAAATAGTGCTTTGAGCCCAATGAATATGTCTATTGTGAAAGGAATTGATGAGGCAACAGAAGAGCAGTATTATGTCTTGATCAATACCACAGATAATGCAATTTCCAGGTTATCAACAGAATACAAACCAAATGAAATCGAGTTATTTAGGAAAATAGTAAGTTTTCTAAAATATTCATGCAAGAATGTATTTCTAAACTATAATTTCTGATTTATAATTATGATGTACACCCATTTCTATTCAAGCACTGAAAGAAACAAAAGTATATTTAAAGTTTTATAGAATAGATGCTAAGCTGTGGAGTCAGAGTCAATAGCAGTTTTGGTAGAGTTTGAGATGGGAAAAATATACGAACTTCGAATCCTAAATAAAATATTTTAAAAATAATTTTATTTTAAATTACTTTATTTTTGATATAAGTAGTTTTAGGTAGTAAATTAAAAAACAACAACATGAAATGCTTACCAACTAAAAAGATTATTGATATGAAATATTATTTAAATAAAATATGTATTAATGCAGAATCATATTTAATGAAACAAAAATTGTCTGAAATTGAATATGAATAGAAATCAATGCTTCTGGATTCAAAATACTGTATGGGACTCAATCATGTAGTTAAATTTTTTTTATCATATTTTTCACTATAAATGCAATAAATGTGCATTGTATAAAATGGTTTCTGCTTAAATTCAGTTTGTTGTGTTATTTAAATTGGGCAGAAAATTTGACAATTTATAATGTTTTATGCATTGAAGGCACTGTCCCAGTGGGGCACTATGGGACACTGAAAGGGTTCTGAAAAATATATTTCTATTAATTATTTATAAGACATTTGACATGGATTATACTTTTATTTTATGCAGAAGAGTTTAATGTATATGAGGTAAGTATTTAGTTAAGATAGAATTATTAAACACACACACACATATATATATATATATATATATATATATATATATTAATAATAGTTTGAAAGTCCAATGATAGAATAGAGAGAAGTTGCAACTCAAAAATCCTAACTTTATATAAAACCTACAAAATAAAAAGAAGTATTAAATAGCGAATCTTCAATCAAATGGGGAAAAATGCAAATTCCGAGTCATCAAGCTATAGATAATCAACAAATATCAATGGTATGGAATCGATAATAGAAAAACAAATAAAATCTAAGCATTAATGCTATACATGTGGATAAGGACTAGGCCTAAATAATTGAATTGTTCATTTCGACAAAACTCTTCGTCGGGTCCAAGTATTTTGTCAAAATTAACACAAAATATGTATGTTTCTGAAGAAATAGATATATTATATCTATAAACTATTTGTACTTGGACAACATACATAAAGATGGAAAAATAAAGGAAACAAGATTACCTGGGAAAAATTCTGTATATGCCTGAACCATTGGAACCCAGAATGAAGAGACCAGTGTTGCCATTCTCAAAGGATAAAAGAAAAAATCTACTGTTGTGAATCATAAGAAATAAATATTAGTAATGCGAAAAGGCATTAAAAGGTAATATTATGCAGTAAGAGCTACAAAATAGTGGGGCTTATAATAAGGCTAATGTTTAAGTGGATGTAAATATAAAAATATAAAGTATTATTAATACACGAGAATGTTGATGTCTGGCTAATATAAGGTACTATGAAGAGAATTTATGAAAATTCAGCTAATCTAAACTTTTTAACTATACTATTTACAAAATAAGCTGGATATTTATATAATTTGCTGGTAATTTTTAGATTATTTATATGCATAGCATGAAATTTTTTATCTGATAATTTATAAATTCCTAAAAGCTGATTAAGTATAATATTTCTAAACAATTGAATTGAGTTGCAGGAATTAAATGGTAATATTTTATTAAAGTTAAAATTAAAAGTCTTTTTTATCGTATAAATTTGTAACAATTCCATTAGTAGGTTCAATAAAAAGATTTAAATCCAAAAAATTAATATTATTACTAATAGTGGCTTCATTAGGAATTAATTCCAAATTGTCTGGATAGAACTTTATATCTATGGTATAATTTTCAGTATATACTAAGCAAATCAGATCATCAACATATCTGTAAATTTTATAATCTATTGAGGTAAAAGACTGTTCATAATGATAAAGGTATAATTTAGCTAACATACTGCTACTGCAGCCACCCTGTGGAACTCATGAGACTTGTAAGTATAATTTATTTCCTTGAAAAATATAATTATTGAAAATGACAAAGTGAAGAAGTTTAGGAAAATTGATAAAATTTGTTTGAGTTGATAGATTAGTAATATAAACATTATATAGAGCTAAAATTACATCATATAGATCTGAGATCTTAATATTATTAAAAAAATCTTTAAAATCAAAAGTTTGAAATCCTGTTAGTTTTCTTAGTGATGTTAACTTATTCTTTAATTCTTTACTACTTAGAATACGGTAATTATTGCTAGACTGACATAAACTATCATTTATTAGATTTAAATAATTTAGTGGTAATTTACTCACAGTAGTAGAGTAAGTATTATGACCATTAGTTACTGTTCTAAATTCAATAGGATTTTTATGAAATTTAGGAATAAGCACTATATATGGAAATTTAAGAAATTTATATTTAATATTTAAATCACTATACATATTGATAATTTTCAATTTGATACTATTAATGGAATGTAAATCTAGTTTAAATAGACTATTATTCTTTAAATAATCTAACAGAAATTGTATATAGAATTTTTTACAGATATAGCATAATTATTAGAGGCTTTATCAACAGAGGTAATAACAAAAGATCTTAGTAAATCATTAATGGAGTGTTTTATATTATCAATATTATATATAGATCTAGACAATTTAATACTACTAATAGCATTTTTAATAAATTCTAATAAAGTAAATTTCCACATATTAAATGCCTTTAAAGGCAGGCCATATTTAGAAACTAATTTATATATATAACACATCACTCAATAAGTCACCGGTCTGATACATATATGGCAACACTGTTGATAGACCCATATGATAACTGGATAGTACCAACCTTCAAACAACACGTGTCAAAATTTCATGACATTCAGACAATTAGTTTATAGGTTACAGTGGTTTTAGTGACCCCAGTATTGTAATTTTCAAAACAATGGATAAAAAAGAATTTCGTCTGTTGATTAAACATTGTTTTTTGATGGGGGGAAAAACACTGTTGAAGCCAAACAGGGGGTTGATAAGCGTTATGGAGACTCAACGAGAGAAATCAACTATTATTGACTGGCATGCTGAATTTAAACGTGGTCGTACAAACACTGATGATGCTGAACGCTCTTGTCACCCCAAATCGGCAGTTGTTCCAGAAAACATAAAAAAAGTCCACAAAATAGTGTTGAAAGACCATAAAGTGAAGTTGTGTGAGATAGCTGACACCTTAAAGATATCAGAAGGTAGTGTGTTTACAATTTTACACGAAAATTTGAACATGCGTAAGCTGCTTTTGAAGTGGGTGCCGCGTTTGCTCACACCGGACCAAAAACAACAATGCATCGGCGATTCAGAGCACTGTTTGGAGCTGTTCAAGCGAGATAAGAAGGATTTCTTGCATCGGTATGTGACAATGGATGAAACATGGATCCATTACTACACATCTGAATCAAAAAGATCGATTTCGATTAAAAAATTTGGCTCAAATGAAGAAATGATTGCCGAAACTGAGGCCTATTTTGAGAGCAAAGACAAATCATTTTACAAAAAAGGCATCGAAAAGTTAGAGGAGCGTTGGAATGAATGTATCACTCTTGAAGGAGAGTATGTTGATGAGTAAAGTCGAATTTCTAAAAAAAAAATTGTTTTTCTTAGTTAGACCGGAGACTTATTGAGTGATGTAGTATTTATCAAGGTCAAGATTTATGATTTTAAAGCTTTAAAAAAATTATTACACGATGGTATTCTGAATTTAGTGCCAAATGACATAATGGTTCTTAACGTATTGTCTTTAACTATAGCTAAGTTTCCTGTAACTATATGCCCCAAGTCTGGATTTAGATATTTAGCATATTTGTTTACTTTGCAAATACCTTCATTATCTACAATTGACATAGAATCATGATCTATAGAGAGAGATTGTGAAATTTCATTATAATTAAATATAGATCTACCAATAGGTTTGTTGTATTTAAAAGTCTTTGAAACACTCAAATCTCCAATAGGCAATAAATGTTTAAACTTGTTAAATAGATGACCAAAATTTATAGAATTATAAATTGGATGCATGAAAGAAATTACACAATAAGAATTAGTAGATGTATTATTATTATGAAATTGATTAAGTTTTAAATTTAAATACTTTGATCTTGTAATGAGCAAATCAGAAAATGTGATTAAAATGTTCATTAGTAAGATTTAATTTTAAGAAAATGGCATAAACATTATTTAAATGTTTTTTCTTTTTCGTAAAAGCCCATGATTTTATTAATTTCCATTGATAAGTGCTATTAAATTGATCATGTAAACATTTTATCTCAGCTTTATAATCATGATGTATGGAGCTTCCTTTGCCACATTTAAATCTTTTGAATTTGACTGATTTACTATTATTTACATGGGATTTCAAAAAAAGGTGATTAAAAATAGAATATTTATTATCTGCAACATTATTTTTTACAATATTACCATTTAGATATAATTGATTTAATCCATATGAAAAAAGAGTACAATTTGATTTAATATAGAAGTTTTAAAAATCCTATCTGCTGTATTTGTTTTTACATCCAAAATATGTATAGTAATATTTTCAAAACCGTGTTATCAAAGTGTTTATATTCTATTTTATTGGAAGTAGGAAGAAAATTATTGTTGAGGATATATTTTTTGACATGATCTCTGTGGACATTCATACGTAGATGAATGGGATTACTAGTTTGTCCTATATATGATAGATTGCAAATGTTACATGATAATCGGTAGATGCAATTAAAAATTTTGCAGAAAGGCAGATGGCTATCTTGGTTCGTGATTTGAGTATTAGAAGCAGATGGGCAGGATTTGTAATTTTTATTCTTACATTTATTGAAATTATAATTTTTAGTAGGGTAATTATTATATTCAAAACTATTCATGGCACAATGTTGGTAAATTGATATCGGTCTAGACAATTCACAATATGAATCGGAAATGCCAGGCAATATCTATCAATTTATATAATAATAAGTATATACATATATTTGCCAGTCTCTAAATCGTGTAAGTAGTGTAATTCATAATAGTATAAGTAAATTTATTAGTATGACAATATAACATAGAGAATATAATAATAAAAATAACATACTTGCTTATAGATATATAAGTATAAACAATTAAATCCATGTAAAACCTAATCCTAATGAAAATAAGGAGGAAATTACAAAATAAGAGAAAACATAATGTTATAGTTACATTAGTTTTGAACTTGATTGAATAAAACACTAAGTATTAAATAATACAAATAGTGTTAAAATTGGATTCACTTAAAATCCATTCCATATATGTAATAATAAAATAATATAACAAAATAAAGATTGTACTGAAAAGTACAATTTTAAAGAGTTTCAATAATTCATTAATACATAATACTAAATGCAAATATATAATTACCCATTTAAAATCGAAAATAATGAAAGTAAGAAGGAATAACAATAGATGGCAGCACTAGAATAATAGAACTAAAATATGTTAATTATAAGTTAATATAAGAATAAAAGCAATATACTAATTAAAACAAAAGAAACTAACTAAATTAATAAACTGTATGAAGTTGGTCAAATTATAATACAAATAATTATATTATAAATATATTAACATAGACTAAAAAAATACCGAAAAATATTGAAAAAACTAGGCGAATACGAGCAACAGAATTCTTCTAATCACATTGGACGAAAGTAGAATAAAAAAAATAACAAATTCTATTACTAAATTTAGCTTGAATTCAGTATAAATTTGAATAGATTGCAAGAAAAAAAAAAAAATCATAAATAACGAAGCATGCTAAAAAAATTAGGATACTTTGCAAACATGAATATGTAAAAATACTAAAGTTATTAAGTAATAAAGAGTGATGATGCAAAATACATTTAATTTATTGCGCAAATGCAGCTTATAAATAAAATGATTTCAATAATAATAATAGTTTGAAAGTCCAATGATAGAATAGAGAGAAGTTGCAACTCAAAAATCCTAACTTTATATAAAACTTACAAAATAAAATTTATATATATATATATAATAACTTATATATATATATATATATATATATATATATATATATATATATATATATATATATAATGTATTGATAATTGAGCAGTGTTTCAAGGTGCCCTACTCTCCCCTAATATATAATGTAAAATTTTTTAAAAATCTGAAAATTAGGATAAAATTTGTCTAAATCTATCACATAAATGATTGCCATTTTGATTGGTACACTTTTGCTCCTGATTGTAAACTACATGGTTGATGCAAAATGGTGCTGGAACATAGTATAAACATTAACAAAACAGACAAGAAAGATCAATCATGCTTAAAGCATTGATTATGAAACACTTTCCAACTTCAATGCAATTTTATTTAAAAAAGTCGAAAATGCAATACATTCCTCGGTAATATTTTAAAACTTATCACAATACTACATTGATTTATTATATTTGAAAACTTAAACCTTCATTGAAAAAAATGAACTTGATTCAAATGACGGCATTGGAATATAAATTGCGTGGTTTAAATATCTTTAAAATGCAATACATTCCACAGTAATATTTTTAAATCTATCATAATACTACGATAATTTATTATATTTGAAAACTTCATTGAAAACAACTGAAATTAATTCAAATGACGTCATAGAAAAAATAACACGCCTGGATCTCTCTATAAAAGCAGGATTTCATTCATAACTTTCTCCATTTCATTCGTCACAATACTATAATAATTTATTTTATTTAAAAATTAAGACCATGGAGCTACAATTCATAAACTTTATGCTTAAAACTTCATCGAAAAAAATCGTCCTTTATTTATAAAATCAATTAATATTTCATTCATATCAGCCATGCAGACTCCATGGACTGAATTATTTTGTGTTAAAGAAATACAGTAATTCTAATACAACTCATTCTACATATTTTGCTGTTTACATTTTACATAGGTGAAAAATAGGCTTAATTGTAGAAATAATCAAATTTGAATGAGAATTTAAACTCAAATATATTGTCATTGTGTTGTTTTAGTATGTAGATGCACAGAATTTAAGCAGAAATAAAGTAGTTTTAGGATGGATACAACATTCAATATGAATTAAAAAGAACTTTAAAAAATCACGAATTTGAAACAAGATGGATGCCATATATCATTTTGAAGTGGGTCATGTGATCGTTTCATATCATGGTCACGTGATCGTTTCATATAAGATGTGTAATTATTATTTTAATTTTTATTTAAAAAACTACTGGATATATTTAGCTGAATTTTTTTTTATATATTTTATGGAACAATTTGACTATTACCTAAAATTTTCGAAGCAATTTGTGAATTTTAAATCCGCTTAAAAAATGTTAGAAAAATTAGGTCCCATAGGGCTCAATGTATTTCATTTTTTCAACCCGGGTTCAATCCAAAACTAATTGTGTGATATTATTCATTTATATTCCCATAGGTCCTACAGACCGTCTGAACAACATACTAAAATTTCATTTTGATTAAGTCATTTTTACGGCAGTTATCGTGCTAACGGACAGACAGACAGACAGACAGAATGAACAAAGTCATAAACACTTTTCAACTTTGTTGTAAAGTGTTAAAAATGATGAAAATATAAATTGAAATAGTGAAAGAAACCCTACCTTCGTTTTTTTTCCAGTTTAATTTTCTGAAATCTTCAATTTATTTTTGAGAAAAATTTAAATTTAAAAATGTTTGTTCTATCTTTTTAATAATTTAAATTTAAAAAAAATACTTTCAGTAATTTAAATTTTATAGAACTTTTGTTTATTTTTCAATACATTTAATATTAATGATGGCATTATAGGAAATAAAAATTAAATGGTATAGAAATTTTTCTCCACACATATACATTCCTCCACAATTTTGTATCTTTCACCATTGTATATTATTTCAGTAAACTGTACATTTTAATTTAACAGTAATTAATGTGTGTAGTGAACTATGTAAGCGATCGAATAATTCTACTTTCTCATCAAAGGTATTTGGAAAAAGAAATCAGATCCAAATATATCTTTTGGTTTAATGGATTAGTTTTGGGCTTCTAACCAGTAGATTGCGAGTTCAGGCCCCTATTGCTGGGTAGTAGTTCCAAGGTCATTTTATACTAAGGATTGAGCCCTTACGTGATGTTACGTTCATTGACTAACAAATTTGATATCACATTTAAGAGGAAATCAAAACTACTGGCCACTTGACACAAACAGTATGATATTTTTAAATTGAATTTTTTCATCATTTTAGTTATTTAGTAAATAAGTAACTAAACATAATTTTCTAAACTTTCACAATTACATTTTTAAAACTATATACTATTCCAGTGAAATATTTGTCGCCTGATTCTGAATCTATGAAATGTAGGGATGTTTTAATATTATAATTTATATTTCTTCTTCGGTGAATCTTCTGTTAACAGACACACATATTCTAATGGACAACTCTAAATAATAGACACTTTCGCTGGTCTTGATTTCATGAAACTTAGAAGCGTAAGCTCTTTGTAGCACTTACTCCAATTAGAAGATGTAATATATACCCTAAAATTTAATTTATTTTTTTATACATTCAAAATTTCTTTATAAAAATTAAAGCATTGATTTAATGTAAAATTTCATACTAATCTATTAAAACTATTCAATAGTTGTTGATTGCAAGATGAAATGCTGGCAATGAGAACCAATATCGGAAAGCACAATCAACTATGTTCTGAAAAATTCATAAAATTAAGATAAATATATTCAGTAAAATTGGAGGGTATAATTTATTTTCATTTCATCTTATTAAATCGAGCAAAAAGTCTTGATGATTCTGAAATAATTATTGCTTAAATGTGCTGTTGGGTTCAAACTATTCAAATATTGATGTTTATATATGCAACAATAAATTAATTAAACAGCAAGCAAAAAAAAAGAAAAAATTAATATATTTCATTACACATAAATTAAGATATAATGCTGTGTACACCTGTTTTAAGAATGTTTTGAATCTGTGCTAAAAATAACCTATAAACGAAAATAAAAAAATGAAATTGGCTTAAATAGGAAAATGAGAGGGGTATATACCCAAAACAATGGATTCAAAACATACCAAAGTTACCACCACCCTTTTGGTTTCAAAATTTAACGTCTTAGGTATGCTGGCTTTCCATTTGTGTCCATTTCTACTTTTTGACTTTCGGTTTGTTGACCTTTTTAGCACATCCGGCCATTCAACTTGCTGCTCTAAGTCCTTGGACGAGCCGAATGGTCTGGGCTTTCGACCTTTTTAGCACTCATGTAGGGTATTTAATGTAACCCAAAACAGCTATGCTACATTAGATCTTAATTTGTGCATAATTGTGTTGCTTAATTTTTTTTTACCTTTTAATTTTTACAAGCAATAAATTTTGTTAAGTATCTCTTTTAATAATTTTTTTAAGTCTCTCAAGTACTTTTGATCCACCATTATTAATATTTTCAGAGTTGAATATATATATATATATATATATATATATATATATATGCAATTATTGAGAATTGCTAGCCTAAATTACTAAATTAATTAAAAAAAAATGTGTACTTTAGATCAATTGCATTATAGAGTCCAATGATGGTAAAGCAACGTCCACATCCATTTTGAATTTTGCTGATGATATTCGTATCTCCAAGAAAGAAGCAGATGAAATCATAACAAAGTTTTCACAAGATGGCTGGCTGATTGAGGTACTTCTTCTGTATTTTAATAAGTCTTAGTGTTATGCCCATAAGAAACCTCCCAAGATACAGAATGCAATTATTTATGGCTAAATATCTGGTAATTGTTAATTTTGTGTCCCCTAAGCTTTACAATAATAATAAGATACATATTTTTTACAGTATTTATTTGGAATTCAATATATCCTACATATATTTCAACAAAAAAAGTATTTTTCAATATTATTAAATGTAGTCTTGTCATTTCTGTCACTGAGCCCATGATGAGTTAAGCTTTCATCTCTTTATTAAACCAGTAGAATACATACATAATGGAAATAGATTGATCATGTTTAAGAAATTATGATTTTAACTTGAAGAAAACCCAATATTTAAAGAATTTTTAATGATTTTTTTTGCGAAATTACTGATACATATTTCTCTCTGAGAATAAGTGACATTATGTCATTTGAAAAAGCATCCTTTTCACCCACTAGATGGTAACAAAAGTCAGTTGAAGAACACTATTTAGAGTTTTGTCCCACACCTGTTGAAATTTTGGATAATTACTCTTAACAAGCATGTGAAAACCATAATTTTATAAATGAATAAGAATTTTAAAATACCATGTCTCCTGTTGCATAAAAGCAAGTTTTGAATAGCGTATACTTTGTTTCCCAATAGTTTTAATTTCTGTGCAGAACAGAAACAAATCCGTATGTCATTCATGTCATTACCATGACATGAATATGCTAATTTATAGCAAATATAAAATAAAATAAACTGTTGTGGGTGTGCACTCATGGCTACACATTGACCGTTCATCTTAAATCTCGGACAATGCCATGTATATTTTCTAGTATAAAATAAACCTAATATGTACACTCATGGACCTTTCCTTGTAAAGTTATTGGAGTGCTTAATGGTTCTCCTAGGAACCCTGTATAATTTAAGACTAAAAATTAACAGTTACAGTTACGATACACAAATAAGATCAAGATGCTTTCCTAGTTTTTGCAGTCACCTTTATATAAAAGTTTAGATTCAGTGTATGTACATAAAAAATAATTTCAAGGTATTTATTCCTTGTCTTTTTTTTCAGAATGAAGGCTATATTTCTTTCAGCACCAGAGCTATAGTAGAGCTTCAACATTTCTTTAAAGAACATTTTAAGGGCGCTGTTGTTTTGTGTCATCTGTGTAAGAATATCGTATTCCAAGTAAGTTCGTAAATTTTCTGCAACTTGATTCATACGATAAATTTAAATGTTTGAAATGTGAGCCTCCACATAACTTTCTCATACATTCATATTATTTATATCCATTTGCAGGGATTACTGGAATTTTGATTACTTTTGCCAAATGAAATTTTCTTTCGCCAAATTTTATTTAGACATTCCATTTGAAAAATTTGTTTGGTTTATAAATTCTCAAATTATAAAGATCATTGTTTTGGAAAAGACAATTTGTACACATATTATGAGTAGTATACCATGATTTTTTATTTTAGCATTGGCAGAGTGGCTAACATTTTTGCCAAATCTTTTTTCCAATCACCAAATTGAATTTTCTTTCATCACAAAATGTGACAATAGCAGTTGGCAGTGCAACTCCTGCATTTGTGTCAGGAGGTAAAAAAAATTAACAGTGGCTCCAGTCTGATGGAGCTGAAACGATTCTTGCTTGAATAATATCTTTCTTTATGGGTGGTATATCTTAAAATACCATGATTTTTCATTTTCAAACTAAAATTAGAAAATTAGGACCACCTTTTCAAAGTATTAAAATATCGAAATTATAATTGCTATATTTTAAAAACTAAGAACTCTATCCAAAATCCAATTATATAGCCTTGTAGAGGGATTTTAAAGGACTACAAATTACTATATATTGTTCCTACCACTTTTAGTTTTTGAGATATAAGCATTACAAACTTTAAAACGGAAAGTTTTCAGTCTTCAATTTGACAGTATGATTCCTCAGAAAGTATAAGAGCTTTGTAAAAAAAAATTTATTGACCTAGAAGCTGAACTTCCTACTAAACATTTTTCTATTTTTTATAGTTTAGAAGATATTTCAAGTGAAAGTAAGCAAAGTGAAGCAAAATCTCACTCAAATGAAAAAGTTCAAAATATTAAAATATTGAAATTATTTTCGTATATTCATAATTGGTACCCTGTTTCCGATAAAACAAGTATAAATTATTTATATTTTTATCTTTTAGGTTAAGAGTTAGTGTCCAAAGTATTTCCATTTTTCATAATGTTCTGATTTCAGCCAGAGATATCCCAATGATAGATATTATTTACATAAAAGAATCTGATGTAGGCAGTATAAGATTTTCCCTATATAATGCAATGGTACAATGATTGTTCTTTACAGTGCAATAATTGTTTTTTTTTCACAGTGCAATAATTGTTTAGGAGTTCCACAGCACAATGTTTTTGGTATTGAGTTGGGTAACACGTAAAATGAAATTTGGCACTTTTGACATGTTAATAGTCCAAACAAAACAACTTATTCATAGCCACAAATAAAATATTCATCAAAATGCAATTGACATTTAATTAATATCCTGTGAAATGAATGACTGTTGGCAAATTTTTGATACCAAAGTACAAAACTATTCTACAAAGTAACATCTCTAATGAATGGAACGAGTGATGTTAACAGATTTGCTACATAATATTGCTTATGGAAAATAACCTATTGGATAATACTTACTTCTTTTTTAATTTTATATAATTTTTTTTATAAATTTATTCAAAAACTGTGCAATATTTTGAGAATGGTTCATGCTAGCATTCTAGAGTTTGTATAATTTATTTTCTAATGAAAAATTATGTACGAAATGATTATTTATTTAATAGTATTGAAGGTTCTGATTTCTTAATGATTTTTTTTAAAATTGTATGAGGAGGTGCTGAGAAAAAGGTAATATATCCATATTTTTTTATTGAGATAACAGCCCACACAGTATAAATATCCAAAATTTATGTATATTACATCCCATTGGTCTAAAATACATCCCAGTACAAATATACATTTAGTAGATATCTATAAGTAAAGTAATCTGGATCATCCAAAGTTTATGTGAAATTTATGCTCATGTATTATATGCTCAGGATGATCCAAATTTAACTTTCACTGCACATACATATTCTGTATATAATATTCAGGGTGGTCACAAAAAATTCATTTTGAAATTCCCTGATATTTTCCATGATAATTGTCTGAAATGTTCCCCCTTGAAAGATGTTTATCGAGGTCACGTCGCCTGTTAATGAAAAGTCTCCCTCCAGCCACTTGTTCAGAAGTATATTTATAGAGGATGAGTGTTGGGTTTTGTAATGCAAAATGAAAAATGTGACATCGTGGAATGAACAAGCACTGTTCATTCAGCTAAAAGAAAATATATAATTGGAAAATGAAAAAAAAAAATTGCAGAAATTCGCAGTTATCCCCAACTTTTAGTGGAATTCCCTGATTTTTCCCCAGTATTTCCAGAAACATAAAATTCCCCCTGATAATTTCCGGTTTTCCAAGTCTGTGGTCAATTGCACATACATATATGTACATATGATATAATATGGACAGCAAACACATCCATATCATGGACAAAAGAATGACCAATCCAATGTTCAACTTGATCAAGTTGTGCAATAAATGGCATTTTACTTTCCCTGCAATACATGGTAATTTATAGAGAAAGCATTGGAATCATGCCGAAAATCACAACTCGAGTTTTCTGCGGATCTATACGTTTTGGGACCTCTAGAATATGAAAAAACTATTTTTAGCATGATGTCTGCCTGTGTGTCAGTGTAATGTATGTATCCACTCTAACTCAAAAACTAATGGACCAAATTTCATTTAATTTGGTAGGTAAGTCACTTGTGTATGACCTTGGTGCTGATTAGTTTTTGGTATCATTCGGGATAAAATGGTCCACCTTTTTTGCGAAATGGCCCGTAAAAATTGTCTGTATCCACTCTAGCTGAAAAACTAAGGGATCAAATTGTATAAAATTTGGTAGATAAGTCACTTGTGGGTTACCCTGGTGCTGATTAGATTTTGGTATGATTCGAAAAAAAAATAACCTGCCTCTTTTTGTGAAATAACCCGCAAAAATTGTCAAAATTTAAAATTAAAACTATGTTCAAATATATTAATTAAATGCTTGTTTTATACGTAATGTTTAATGATAAAAAGAATAAGACCAACTCCATTACACTAGGTCTAGACATTCTCGAGATATTTTAGATTTTTCACATTTTTGTTACACCACCTTGGATATTAAGTCAAGTTACTAAATGAGAACGAAAAAATTGAATTAAAAGTGCACATTCGGTGTCATTTTAAATAATTATGGACTTTATTTTATGCAATTAAACTCAATATAATGAATTATTGAAGAAATAAAGAGAACTTGAATATGAGTCTGCAGGGAAAGTCATATGCTGCCCACATCAGATTTTATCTTTTTACCTTGCTATCATGGTCATCACGATTTGTGCTGTAATTAAATTTTTCATGTTGAAGTTTGTTTGATAATTTTTTATTGCAAAATTTATCAAATTATTACCAAATATTGATGCTATGTGAAATCACATACCTGATTTTTAACTTATAAAATTAAAAAAAAAATACTCATGCTAGGAATTTTACTATACCGACACTGAAATTTATCATAACTTTCAGATTTGTTTTAATATTTTACATTTTATTAGTATGAGGATAATATAAATTCATATTTTTGTCATTATAACTAAATTCAGTAGTGGTGTTTGAATAATAACACTGGTTTACAAATTGAAAAATATTTTTTGGAACAGAAACAACAATAATTGAATTTTGTGTTTTTGATGACGCTAAATCTGAAAATGCAGTTTTTTTCCATCACATACAACTTTTTTATTAAACAACCTTGCGAAATTGCTGGAAAAGTATAAAATTTGCAAAGTGAATGCATAAGATTTGCATAATTTTTTAAAAAGATTTGCATAATTTTTTTAACTTATTACATAAGAAAATCTTGTAGAATATAACTATAAGAGATAAAATGCACCCGTAGTGTGTTATAGCTGGAGTTGGAGAACACATAAATTACTTCTTTCTTCTGTGTGTATTAGGGTTCTTCTCTTAGGAGAAACCAACAGTAGTTACTCATCATCGATTCATACCATCTACCTTGGTAATGTTACTCAATTTGCAATATGTCCTGATGGAAGCTTTTCTCCCTGCTCGTCACTCACTGCACCCAAATTTGGTGGGGAAAAGTCCAGATGTGAATGCAAAAAATGAATTTTTAATGACATCCGGCAGCCTAAATTTTTGTAGTTTAATAAAAGATTTTGTACTAAAATATTCCAATTGTGTGCTTTTTTATTGCCAAGAAAACTATGGACTATATCCTTAAATGACTTCCATGCCTCATGTTCTACATTATTCAACCTACTGTTAAAATTTTCATCATTGAGTAATCTTCTAATCTGAGGCCCAACGAATATACTTTGTTTTAATTTGACTTCATTTAACCTTGGAAACACTTGCCTTAAATATCTAAATCCTTGTCCTTCTTTATTTAGTGCTTTCACGAAATTCTTCATCAACCTCAATTTGATATGTAAAGGTGGCAAAATTACATGCTGCTGGTTGACTAGTGGAGCATACTTAATTTTTTCTCCCAGGAGTGTCTATGGAGTAGATGCCATAAGTGAACATCGTAATTCACTGCTTTTAAAATCAATGACATACTTTCATATGTCTCTTTCATTCCAACAGCATGCACAATTGGTATTGAAGGATGCTTGTTTGCATTATGCAGTAACACTGCCTTTAAGCTGGTTTTGGATGAGTCTATGAATAACCGTCAATCATCAGCTTTATAAGGAATACTCAGAGCAGACATCAAACCTTGTATATTGCAGCAGGAACACAGCAGATCTGTCTTAGTGAAATATAGCATTAATTCTTTATTTCTGTTTCTGAAATAAGAAACTGTAGTATCATGATGCAATAAATTCCACTTCTTTAAGCATGAACCTAGAATTTCTGCTTGTTTTTTTGATAAATTCAAGTCACGAACAGTTCCTCTTGTGAAAGGAGATGTGGTTCACTATTTTATTTTTCTGGTATGAATGCAATGTCTTTTGAAACTTGTGTTGCTGCAGTATTTTCAGAACAATCCTCTCCAGAATCAGAAATTTCCTGCCAAGTAACTGAGGCTGTGAGAATAGGTTCATCTCCATAAACAACTGGTCTTGGAACATTTGGGTACACAATATTACTTTTATTTTTTGCAGAGAAACCACTGACACTTGTTAAACAGAAGTAGCAGTCATCATAATGATGTTTTGGCTCACTCCAAACCATAGGTATAGCAAAAGGCAAATGCTCTATTTTCCTTTTTAACCACTGCATAAGCTTCACATAACAACTAATACACATTAGTTGCGGCACCCACAATTTATCCTGATCTCCTAGTGGACAACCGAAATACTGTATAAGCAGTTTTCATTAATTTTGAAATCAGCCTACGTTGACTCTTTGTTGTGAATTCGCCACAGACATAGCAAAATAAATTTGGGAAATTTTTACACGTCTTTGCGATTCATTATGTAAATAAAAGCCGACGTAAAATTATAACACAAAACACTATTTTGATACTTGATTAATTTATTTACATTAACTAAACTTGCGTTACTGGAAGAAGTATAGGGCACTCACCGAACTTGCAGAATTTAATACAGATTACTATACACACAACCACACTCGTCAGTGGCTTTAGTTGTGAGAGATTGTATGATTTCAAACAGATGCAGCGGGGATGACTCGTCGATTAAAGCGTTGTTCACTGATGCAAGGGGGATGAATCATCATTTATTGGTTCCGGGTGGGTGACTCTTTGTTTTTTAAGATAGCAGATCATTTCTATTATGTGCCAAACATGACATAATAGGGATCTTTAAAATTATATAACTGAGAAACGTGATGTGATAGATCATTTTTGACTACATTATCTGTTTCAGCATTAAAAATACTTTAAAAACATTCATTGCCTTATCTGTTCTGAGAATTGTGTAGATAATCAGGTAACTGCTATTGTGGTACTTCTGAAAATGAAACCTAGACTGATGAAAAGAGAATCATAAAGTATGCAAAAAATAATGCTCTGAGCATTAAATCTTCCATAACAATTCTTTAACTGCCCAAATGATCTAAAATTTACAATTCCTTAGTCAAGAGCTCTGGTTTTCGGAAAACCATCTACAGCTTTGGAAAAACTTTCTGGATAGATCGGTGGTTTATTCGTGTAAAATGAGTGCTTCTGACTGAAACCTTTTTAAATAAGGCTCCTAAATATATAGGCTGACACAACAGAGGCCATCTTAACTCCCAGTTGAAGCGAAGGCTGTACATGGTTAAAAGAGTGTTAGCTTTTCATCCTTTTCACGAGATCTTGAGAAAATCAAAACATTCTAGACTACATTCTTAAATGATTGATATAATTTTTTGAAAGCAGAAGCACGTATTTTACAGCTAAATTGCGTATTTAATATCAACCATGGAACATGCACATGCCATTAAAATAGCACAGGCAGATAACTGACTTAGACCAGTTGGAGTCAAAATAGTGATTGCGTCAACCTGTATATAACAAATGACCTGTATTTTAACAATTGACCTGTATTTCAATTTTGCTGTAATTATAGCCCAGTAATATTCAAACTGTCTTAAAACTAACTATAGTTGATAAATGAAAATAATGTTCTTGATCACAGCCACCCAGTAATGATCTTCCCAATAGGCTCAGCCAGTTTATTTCTGGGCATGTTTTAATGAGTTGTAAATTTCATAACATGTTAAATTTTAAAACTATAAATTATAGATGAGCAGAACTATTTTTTGTTGGAAAGAGGATATTTATATCATGTGAATGAAATAAAAGTGCCTGCTTAAGAGCATATTTTTTCAATATTGTATTACAGGAAAATAGAGTAATAAATTTTATATTCAAATCAAGCATAATTCATTAAATTACACCCAACAAAAATGATAACTAACAATATTGGATTAAAAGACCTGTCTTTACTGGTGCTCACCAGTACCAATAAAAGCAAGAATGTGTCCATCAAACAATAGTTGTATCATGTGCTCCAAGAAGGAATTTATTGCCATATAAAAATTAGAAAAAGTGAAATACTGTAGAGGCCTGATTATCTAAGCTAATGTCGACAAAGAACAGCTCAGATATGATCAATCTCTATGAACATGAAAAAACCTTGCATACTGCACTGTACAACTTAGCTCTGACATTTGAGATAATGTTCCCCTTCCATTTAAGATCTCTCTCATTCCTGCAATTACGTAAATATGTACTGTAAGAAATAGAAATAATTACATAAGTAATTATGTGTTTCTTTGTGTAATACATACTGTAATACATGTGTACTCTCATCCTGCTGTTCAATGTGTCGCAGAGTGGTCTTTATTGCATTTAGGCCTTTTGTATGAAGACCCAAGCCGCCCGACTCACCCGTTGGTATGAGCAGCTGTCTAGATGGCTGGCGGCCTTTTATATGTGAAATTCTTGAGCTTCCATCTGGACATGCATTATCCTTCTCTTCACTCCCTCGTTTTTCCTCACTCGCTAAATTTATAATTTGGTCTGCTCATCTTCATCCAGCCAATCTTGAATATCTTCTGTTGTAATAGGTTTTGAAACTAGAAGATTTTTTTACTAGCCCTGTGAATGGAAAATTAACTTCATTATCATCTTCTTCCTTGGTTTCCGTGAAAAATAAATTTCAGGACTTCATGGGAGTTGATATTTCAATTTTATCAGAAAAAATGATGAGTTAGTGAGAAAAAAAAACTGGTTCAAGTAACAGAGAACCTGGGATTAATCAGGACTTTACTGTACATGATCCTGAGTTTATTTTATCCTGTGTTTTAATGAAGGATTTATTTTACTTGATATTTTCGTATTGGGTTCATGTTAAAATCTATTAAATATTAAGATTATACTTGTTTACTTTTTCAGGGCGATGTCTGCAAATCCTGTGATGGAAAAATTCACCGCCACTGCAAGAGAAGTTTCTTTGCTGATGTGGGACGAAACTATTGTCCAGCATGTCGGGATGTATGGCATTAGACATAACTTCATTTCGCATTTTTTGTAAATTCTTTTATGTTTTCAGCTTCATGCATATTGTATATAAATAAATTTTGTTGAATATATGTGAGTAATTTGTTAAAACTCAGTCTAATGTACATATGTATCTGTGCAGTTTAAAATCTATATTATTTTGCATGAATGATTCCCAATGAATCAGGTTTTTGTAACCATGTAAATATACATCTGAGTTATGTTTCCAAACAAGAGGTGTCCAAGCCTTCAATTGCTGAACATTCTTGGGTTTCTTATCATGTTATTTTATTTTTTAGGAACCAAGATCATTTTTACTGAATTCTATTTTTGAATTGGTTTTTCTTGAGAATTTCTCAATCTAGCTCCCTTGTTAACAAGCATTGTTCCTTTTTAATTTTTCACTTGGAAGATATAATTTTTCTTTTCCAATTTACTGTCTTCCTTTTTTGGCTATTTGTCTCCTCTTTTCTGTATTTTAGTTATTTGTATGTTATTTTATTTGACGAAGTTAGTTCATATGGCCTCCAAAACCAGTTGGTTCTTTCATATTTAAATTTAATCTTTTCCCATTTATTCTAATTGTTTTGTCATCTTTTTCATTAATTTCTACTCATTTTTCTTATTTATATTTTTTTACTGCTGGCCTCACTTTCTTTCATTATCGTTTTAGTAGGTTTTATCACTATTCAGTTGTTTCCATTTGATCTGCTATCTATTCTCTTACAGCCTTATTTTCTTACTGGACATTCTTTATTTTCTGCTATTATTTCTTTCCTCTGTGGCTTTTACCATTCAATCTTGGTAGCCTGTCTTTCATTTTACTCCCTATTTAGCATTTCTCCCAGTGGTGATGGCAACAACTTTTCTCCTACCTTCAGCCATGTGTGCTATTTTACCACAGTAGCTGCGTAATAAATGAGGTCACATTTCCTGCTGGTCTTGTAGGCTGTTTTATACCTTTGAAGCCGACTGAACAGTATATATTTATATTTATGTTGTATTTACAAAATTTTTATATTATCAAGTTATATGTACTAAATTTTTACTTTCCCTACAATACGTAGTATATGTAAAGGGAAAGTATTGTGATGGCATCAAAAATCTGACACTCTGATTTTGATGGACATTTTGAGCATACCTGAATATAAACAAAACATTTTTTTTAATATCTATAGGAATGATATCTCTCACACAAAAAATTGTAACATCAAATGAATTTCAATATAATTATTTCAACTGGTAAACGTTAAAGGCCTACTGATTTTTAGAGTAAACAGACCAAATTTCCCTTGCGAGCTCAATTTTTCGAAAATTGAAAACATAACATGTGTATAAAAAATTTACAGAAACAGATTTAATGGAGGTTTTTTTGTTTTTTTTTTAATTTTAAAGTTAATGCAGTTATGTTATAAGATACTGTATGTGCCATTCCTGGGATGTTCTTTCATAAAAATATAATAAACTCATTAACAAATGACTGAATGCTTTGTAGATATGTCACTTTTAATCCGAAATAAAGGAACACTACTATTTAGAAATTATTACAAGCCAATCTATAGATATTCAAATCCCCCGTCCCCCAAAGTGCTATATTTCTTAAACAAATTGAGTAAATCGAATAAAATGTGGTTTGGTTTTGTTTTTTTCCCCCAATCACTAAATCTCAAAATCTTATTATCAAGGAGCTTAATCAAAAGGAATACTTTCAATTTTTTGAACATTTTTTTCAAAAATCGAAAAAAATATATACTATATAAAAACAAAGTTGTTAAAATTTGCTGAAATATAGTTATTTTATTTTTTCACTGCATCTCCAAAAAGAATTGAGCAAATAAAATAAAATTTGGTGCAGTTTTTTTCAATCAAATTCCAGAAGCCTATTGATTTTTGAAGAGGTTCAACCAATGTGAACATCTTCAATTTTTAAATAGACTTGCATTAATTATTTTTATTTATTTTTTCTTTTTGACCCAAAACAATTTTATCAAAAGATGATTATGGTGAAGTTAAAATGTGTGGTAAAAGTCATTTTATATGCAATTTTTTATTTAAAAGGACATGATGATTTACAAAATGATACCAGAGATATTGCATATTTTTTATTTAAAATCTAGAAGAATCAGAACTAATATATGCTCACTATTATCAAATAATTAATTGCTTTGTAAGTATTTTTAACCAAAAAAATGGACACCATAGTTTAGTATCACTAGCTTTATTTATTATTATCTAGCTTCATGATATTAAAAATTTTACTTTTCCTAGAGAAATAAATTATATTTCTCAAAATAATCAAATGAATTATATGAAATTTTTTTGCTTATTATAATTGGTAAAAACAATAATCTTATTGAATTTTAACAAGATTTAGTTTTTGTCAACATTTCAGTATTGTACGAAAATAATAGAAACTAATTTATAGGTTATGTGTTGGACACATCAGAAAATTATTTATCTAAAATGTTAATTCTGTATTATATCAAAAGGTTGCTGTTAGTTGCAACCTTATTTGAAACATTTTTGAAAATTAAGGTTGTCAACTGGTTTCGAGAAAAAAAAAAAAAAAAAAACTTCCTTAATTGTATCTTTTTTGTTTATGTGCTTTATAAAGTATTAATTTTCTATCTTTGAGCTGCAGTTTTAGCTTTTCATAATTAATGACTTGATAATAGGCTAGAAAACCAGAAATAGTTTGATAGATTTAAACAATTTTAGCTTCTTAGTACCAAGGTCCCAACCTTTTGTGGGCTAAATCGAAAAAGAAGTATATATTATTATATACTATTTATACAGCATGTCCTGGAATAATCTTTATTTCCTAAATCAATAGTCAAAAATATATACTTCTAATTGCTAAAATATTTCAAATACGGTTACAATTTAGATTTTAAAACCATTTTAAATGGATTGAGGGATTATATTATAAGTTAGATCTAGTATATGTTTTTCTAGACAAATACGTTTCTGGATTTAAAACGGTTATATGGTTGCAACCTTATTTGAAACATTTTTGTAAAATAAAAAATGAATCTGTCAACTGGTTTCGAGAGCAAAAAAAAAACAAAAAAAACTACCTTCATTGTATCTTTTATTTTTTGTGCTTTATGAAGTATTAATTTTCTATCTTTGAGCAGCAGCTTTAGCTTATCATAATTAATGACTTGATAATAGGCTAGAAAACCAGAAATAGTTTGATAGATTTAAACAATTTTAGCTTCTTAGTACCGAGGTCCCAAAACTAGCACATTAGGATATTGGAAGTGCTTGGTGGGCTAGATAAAAAAAGAAGTACATAGATAGATATTATATATCTCCATTTTCAGAAACAAGCTTTTTTTGGTTATTTTGAGAGTAGGTATTAGGCCCTGAAGAAGAATCTGTTCAAAATGATATCCTTTTCAAGCCTAGTGCTTTTCCACATGTTTGGCTTTAATGCTTGGCCTTTTTCTGTTTTTCAAGTTTCAAAATCTCACCATATTATATATAGCTTGATGACTGGATATTTGCATTTTATTCTCCCTTTGATTGATGAATCTCTATTATTTATATGTAGCTATCTTACATTTTCAGTTATGGTTATATGAGTTACAACTTCTTCAATTTATCATTGAAATATCATATAATATTTTTATTATTATATACTATATATACAGCATGTCCTGGAATGATCTTTATTTCCTGAACCATTAGTCCAAAATATATACTTCTAATTGTCAAAATATTTCAAATACAGTTAGAATTTATCTTATAACAGTTTTAAATGGTTTGAGGGATTATATTATAAGTTAGATTTAGTATTTTTTTTTTTTAGACATTTGTTTCTGAATTTAAAACAGTTATAAGGTTACAACCTTATTTGAAACATTTTTGTCATTGGAAATATATATCTACGACTAACAGTTCAGGGAATAAACGTTCTAAGATATGTGTATACTACCATCATTGTTTTCCATAGGAAATAATGCTATAAAAATATTTACATTTGATTCATTCAAGTTCTAATCATGAGAATTAACAAAAATTCTATCCAAGTTTTTCACATAATGTATCTACATACAAAATTTTATAGTGGTGATTGCTTTCACTCTTGAGTATCTACGACCTCACACAGACTTTAAATTGTTCAAAATTAATTCAGGTAGTCTTAAATGTGCTTATCCATCAAAATCTTGAAAATTTTCAGAAAAACAATATTTCATTCAATAGTATATATGAGAAAGTGAAAATTTGAGGTAAGTAATAAAACAACACAAGAATAGTAATAGAAATCTTTAATAAATAATTTTAGCTCAAATATACATCTCAATTTCACTCCCAATCAGAACATATACTTAAATATCACATTGACTATCAAATATATACAAAACAAATTAGGCAGAACTTGTTTTACAGTAAATTTTTGTTTTAGTCTATCGTTTTTTTTACAAAACCATGGCCACTTATATAAATTGACAGCATTTCCTTAGAGTATAATATAAACAGTGATTTAACATAGTTAATCCCAAATTATGAATTTCAGCAATTTATTTTAAACACACACTTCCAATTTGAAAGTTTGTTAAAATTAAATGTGAAATTCTTTCATATAAACCTATTTTTTCCCAATGTGTGATATTTTCATGAAAACAGGGGGTTAATATTTTTATACAGTCCCTTCAGTGAAGAAAGTTTCATTTAAAAAAAGTTGTACTGTAGAGTAACTGTTTTAAGGAGGGGGGGGGGGGACTGTGCACTTATCTGCAATATTCATGATGGTAAAATAGTATGGAAACATGTCAACTAATTAATACTTTAAAATCAAAGACAACCAAAAAATAGGTTTAAAAGTCTTCTATTAAAATCTCCTTTTTACGACGTATAAAATCACATGGCCATAGTGCTTTCAGGCACTATTATGCCCTTCATCAGTGGCGAAGTGAAAACAAAGTGCGAAACAAAATGTTTCGCACCTTAACCGTGTGATTTTATACATCGTGAAAAGGAGATTTTAATAAAAGGCTAAATCTATTTTTAATAAAGACTAAATCTATTTTTTGGCTGTCTTTGATTTTAAAGTATTAATGATGGTGTTTACAATAGAAATAATGTAAAACACTACTAAAACTGGAAAATTAGAATTGGACTTTCCCTCGATTGTGACTTGTGTTGCAAAGGCTGACTGCAAATTGAAATCAGATTTTGCATAAAATGTGTTTTTATAAGCGATAACTCACAGAATATTGCAGATTATTAAACTAAGTTATTTTTCTTTAGACTAGTTACTATACAGTGCAACTTTTCTAATTGAACTTTTTTGCTCAAAGGACATTACAAAAATGTAGACTTTTTTAATGAAAATGCCATATCTACTACCCACTGTAGAAAATTATATGAAAGAATTTCATACTCAATGTTTAACACATTTTCAAATTGAAAATACGTGTCTAAAATTATGTGTCAAATTATGTGCTCGAAAAATATGGTCAATTATGCTGAAATACTCTGTATATCAGGAGGATTGCTTAGAAAATGAATTATTACATGTTAAAAAAGGCCTTTGGTCAAAGAGTGTTCATCTTCTGAAATGAAGCTACATACAAGTGCATCCAGAACCAGATGACAGCTCAATACAGAAGATTCACTATCTTGACGGGCCCTTTCAACCAATGGTGAGATGCCAAAATTTTAGCAATCAGTACTCCAAAAAAAGAAATTAACAACCAGTATGCTTAAAAATTGTCATATTTATTTGCAGTTCACATTATCTTGTGAACCGAAAGGTAAGCATAGTGCACATTTATTCAGCATTTATAACTGTCATTAATGTTTAATTTAGCATTCTGTATTAACAACTTAAGAGTTTACAGTTTGGGAAAATAAACTTTCGAAAAAACCCCTTTTATTTTACGTAAAATGGAAATTGTAATGTGTCTAATTTTAGATACACAATACACTTGGTTTCATCGACAAAAAAGCAAGGATTTGGTTGTTATGAATAACAATGCATTTTCATTAAAGTATCAAAAAGTGTTTACCCTGAGTGTAGTTCAGGGTGAGTTTGAATAGCATTTTCTCATAATGTGCCCTGAGCATAATTCAGGGTGCCTAAATTTAGCTCTCTTTGATCTAAGCAACCTAAAAGAACTTTCTCCTTCCGTATTCAATAAAGAAATATATGACACGGGGATGAAAAACAATAATTATATATGGTTCAGTTTTGTATTTATTCTTGAATAAAATGAAAAAAAGTTTAAAATGCAGAATAAAGGTAAAATATTACTACCACAGAGAGATGCTACAAATGGTGCCATCTGTGATAAGAACAAAGAAACAAAATTTTGAGCTCAGGATTATTATTTTTGGACGATTACGCTAGCCTGAACTGAGCTTAGGGTTACCATTTTTTGTAATAGTTTTTCTACCCCGAACTTCACTCGGTACAAAAGCATAAGTAGTTAATTGATTCCAGGCACATTTTTCAACTAGAACTGCCTTGTAAATTTTTAACAACCGGTATGCATGTAGTTTGGCTACAGCTCACCTTACTTGCAACAAATAATGATTCAAATACAGTAGAATCTTAATTATAAATTACATATAAAAAAAAAAAAAAATTGAAAATTTTCAATAATTTGAATAAACCTCCCAGTCCCTGAAAATAAATATCTTTTTACATATAAATATAAATATATTTCTTTGCACACAAACGTAAATTAAAGACGTTTAATTTTAATGCAACTTGAATGGTAATTTTTATTTCCCTTACAATATATAATGTATGTAAAATATTGCGATGTGTATAAGCAAAGTATTATCATAAATGTGAGTTTTTGATGCACTTACACATTTTAAGCATCCTAGAGTATGAATCAACCATTTCTGCCATGACCATTTGGATGTAGTTGTTTATATCTGGGATTTTTTTCGGGGTACGCTATTCTAGCTCAAAAACTATTTGACAAATTTTAAAGAAATTAATGCATTGGACAATGTGTTGAGCTAAAGCTGATAAGATATTGGGATAATAGAACAAATAAAGTGTATATATTTATTATTATTTTTATTTATTATTAAATGGTTACAAAAATTATAAAAATATTAACAGTTAATTAAAAATATCACTCGATTTCAGAGGCAAAAAGCAGTCTCATTTTCAGAATAAAAAGACAAGAGTAACTACACTACCCCATAGGTTCGTGTGGTCTGGGCCTTCAACACTACCCCATAGGAAATAAAATTTTTTTGGAGAGAAGACAGTATCTTACATATTGTGGTATGGTCGTTCTGTCTTTATAAACTGAAAATGAGTCTGCTTTTTGCCTCCAAACCCGGTTGATACTTTTAGTTTTGTGGATAATTTGATCCGCAGTTCTTTCATTTGGACTAGTATTTCCTTTAAACAAACTTTTAAAATTATTATTAATGCAAATAATATTTTGTGAATTTAGATTTTTCATGTTGATTTCAATAATTAAATTATAAATAAATAAAACATCACAAGCATCACTATTCAGTTTAATAGTTTGCTTCATTTGTATGGGCTCTAACTTTTGAACACATACTCCAATTGGCACTAAACTTTGCAAATTGATTTATTTATGCAAAATCTTAGTTGATATTGATTATGATGATTGGTTGAAAAAAAATTGAAATAAATGTTGATTATCACATGGAATAGCACTCAATAATCTGCAAAGTAAAGGTGTGGAATTTGCTTTCTAACACTTTCCAGTATAGTTGAAAAGTGTTTATGACTTTGTTCATTCTGTCTGTCTATCTGTCCATTCACACGATAACTGCCGTAAAAATAACTTTATCAAAATGAAATTTTAGTATGTTGTTGAGATGGTCTGTGGGACATATGGGAATGTAAATGAATAATATCACCCAATTAGTTTTGGATTGAATGTATCACATTTTAGATGTTTAAATAAAATTGCATTTCAGTTGGAAAATGTTTCATAATCAATGCTTTATGAAGATTGATCTTTCTTGTAAATAGTAAATGCAAGTGAACTTTATTGCTTAATTTATTTCGACATTTGCTAGTACAGTAAACTTTTGATAATCCCGCACGTTCGGGACTTCAGCAGTGCTGGATTATCAGATATCAAACTAAAATGGGGTAAAAAATGGAAAAAATTCATTTAAATTTTAAAAAAATGGACAATATATGTGATATTTACTTGCCTACAATGTTAAGCAGACTGGATTACACTGTGCAGAATGTGAAAAGACATTTAAATTAATTTTTAAATTATAAGGTAAACTTCAATTAACAGAAATCCACATTATAAAATCATTTAGTCTATTACAGTAAATGTCGATTTCTACCATGGTGCACCTGGTAGTATTGGACCAACAGAAGCCGTATTCATTCCTCCTTTGCCATGGACCTTATGGGTTTGTTCTGGCTTTGTTCCAGACAAGTGGGATAAGTCACAACAACACACAGTAAATGTATTTCAGTACAGTCGAACAGACCTGAATTCCATTCGAAAGGAGTGAACTATCGAGCATCCATACTAAATCATTGCATACTGGATTAATGAAAGTTTACTGTATCACAACTTAGCTTAACTATTCGGCTCATTTGTGTACGATCTAACTATTAAATACATATTCCAATCTATACCGAATTTAAGTATTGGAACTGCAAAGTTTAATTATTTAAGTCCTGATTCATATATATTTTTTTAAAATTTAAGCAACTCATAATAAATCTCTGTTTATTTTTTATCAACATTAAAAATAAAATTTTAAAAAAATTTACAAATTTTTTTATACTGGGCACATGCATGTTCGTCTACTATGCAATGCACAGTAACTGAGCATATACCTAGTTTTAACAAAATTTTATATGCCATCAAGCTCGAATTTAGAAGATTCTACTGTATAATTCCAACATATTCAGATAAATCAATCACCTTATTTGACTGTTTGTATTTTCAAGCAAGACACATTGAAAGAATCTCCCGCATATTTGGAAACCAGCTCCAACATGGCAAGCTTCTTCTGTGTACATCTTGAAGACTCCAGTTCATAAAGAGTACATGTATTAAAAAGTATTCCATCGTGAAGGCATGAGGACGGGTTCTTTTGAATGGTGTTTTCTAACAAGGACAGGGACTCCTTTAGACGACCCATGTACAGCAAACACACCGCCATATTGTTTGCCAGCTAAAATAAACAATGAACAGTTCTATAAAAATAAAAACAACCAATAAATTGGCCATAATTAAAAGTCTTTTATTAAAATTTTCTTTTATGACGTACTAAAATTACTCAGCAATAGCGCTTTCGGGCATTACCATGCCCTTCATCAGTGGCAAATTGAAAATAAGTGGTGAATATGTGCTTAAATTGAGGCCATAACTGTCAGACAAAATTTTACATATTAATCATTTTACATTTTTAAATTAGTTTAGTTAAGGGTTATTCTTTTTTTTCTGTGAACCCAATTATTAAATAAACATTTTAATCACTAAATTTTTATTTGTACTTTGTGATTGAAAAGTCCCATACATCAAATTTCAAAATCATATAATGTACCGTGAAATTGAAATAGTAGTATTTTTTTCAGTTTGGTGACACTCATATAATCTCAATTAACTGAAGCTCAACTTGACTTTCTCATACCCTATATTAAATGATTACAATTATAGTATGTTACCTCTCATTTTAAAGAGCTTGAAAAAAATCTCTCAATTAATACCAATGTTGTCAATGTTCCTCCTTTAGGGTAACTTGCATCCTAAGGGGGGGGGGGGGTGCTAATGATGCCACAGACACAAAATTTATATAATAGTTATTTTTCACTACAATGATTGAAATTGTTAAGTTTCATGATTATTCAGCCATGAATAACCCCTTTTATGCATAATTATGTCAAATTTTGTCCTATGTTGCCCATGTTCAGAAAATATAAAATTTTGAAGGTTTTACTTGAATTTCAAAAAATTCTATCTAGTTCTAGGTTTTTTAATAA
The DNA here is from genome assembly GCA_951213105.1 of Amaurobius ferox. Taxonomy (NCBI): domain Eukaryota; kingdom Metazoa; phylum Arthropoda; class Arachnida; order Araneae; family Amaurobiidae; genus Amaurobius; species Amaurobius ferox. The sequence goes on from OX578147.1 coordinate 128,496,026, forward strand.
CTAAGCCGATATAGAGTTTTATGAAAATCCATTAGTATTTGTGGCAGCTAATGTGTACAAAGGAAATTGATCATAGACAGATGGACATCATTCTAAAAATAGTCAAAACATGTTGGTCAGGAGGTCCTAAAACATAGATTGGCATCAAAATCAAACCTTTTGGTTAAAACAATACTTTCTTTATACTATATTCTATAGTATGAGAAAGTAAAAATATATAAAAAAATATTGTCTGCTATTTTTAATACGTCAGACAATGATTACAAACATCTTTTATCAATTAAAGAACATGGTGTTTTCAAAAAGTGCAAAGAATTTTATTTTTGTACAATACTTCTTTAGCCACTCTTATGAGAGTATCATTGAAAAGTTTAGAAGAAATACCCATGCTCTAAAACCCTTAACAATTCAACAATTATGAGGTTATTTTTGTTAAGGATTTTAGAGCATGGATATTTCTTCTAACACTCTTCGATAAATAAGAATGGCTAGAGAAATGTTGCTTTAAAATAAAAATGATTTCACTTTGGGAAAACTCCATGTTCTCTGATTGATAAAAAAATGTCTGCAATGTTCGTCTGATTATTAAAAACAGCAGATGATATTGTAAATATATTTTTGAGAGTATATTAATGCTATCTAACTAAAAAAAAAAAAATCTATTTCAATTTCTCGGAACATTATATGATTTTAAAATTTTATGAGCATTACTTTTTGATCAATTTGTATTTCCATTTACAAATTAATTGTAAAATAAAAGCTTTGTTAAATACAGCATGTAGTAAATTAGTAGCTATATAAAACGGTTTCAGAGGTGAAAAAGCTGCCTCCATCTTCATGATAAAAAGACAGAACAACCACACCAGCAAAGGCAAGAAAGTGGACAAACACTGTTACGTGCTATGTTTTAACAAAATTTTAAACTTTACAATTTTTTAAAAATTTTTTGCAGAAGTCTGTGCAATTTCAAAACACAAAATAATTGTTTTATGAATTCTCAAATTTCAAAGACTACTTTTTAAGCAATAAATAGCTTCAATTGACATAGTACACATTACAGATGTACACTACACAGTGAACATAATTAAAGTATACACAATTTTAATGACTACTTTTTGACAATCAAAACTTAACTGCACTGACATATACACGTTAAAGATTTGCACAGTGAACATAATTAAAGTATTCCTGTTTAGAGCCTTTCGTATTTATATATAGCAACCAAAACTCAACCAAACTTAATAGGCTTACTCTTCAAACTATGTGGAAGTAGTTCCCTTGGTTAAAAAAAAAATTATAAAATAAAAAAAAATGTCCAGTTAATTTAGCATTATGACTTGCATAAAAAAAATTTGCATACTACACAACTTCAAATGGGCAATATATTAATTTAAAGATTTACTGGGGATGCCTTATGACAGTATTTTTAAAACATTTTTGATCGTAGAACTCTTTTGAAATTTGATTTGATAGTGGAACCCAGAATCATAAAGAAGTCCATTGTGGTCCAAATCATGCATTTAGATTTTAAGCATTTTTGTTAATATTTAAGACAATTTACATGGAGCTATCGCATCGTGGAACTCCTAGACTACTGTCATGGAATCCCAAGGGTTCCATGGAACACACTTTGAAAAACATTGTCTTATGTTATTCTTGCAGAAAAAGCATGATGACTTCCACATTAGCTGAAAATACTTTGCCTGAGAAGCTTTTCAATATAAGAACGGGAATTGTATTTCTATACTTGCAAAATAAATTCAGTAAAAACAATACAGTTGTTAAAAAAAAAAATGTATCCCCTGTGGTAAATGACAAAGTTACATAGTTGTTTGGCTTTAGAAATTTAATTCCTGCTTGTATCAGAAGTTTAAAAAAGGCTGTGTTTTGTCCTCTAACACTGAGTGATATCATTACTGATTTGTTTTATGCTGTATTTATGATGATAATTTACTTTTTTGTGTTCACTATATTTTGGCATAAATCACAAAAACAGAAGTGGTTAAATCTGACTAATAAAATAATTAAGAATATAAAAATAAAGTCAAAAATAAGAAATTAATGGCTATATTACACACATCAATTTATCATAAGAAGTAATATATACTTGCCAAGGCATTGTTAGGACTTAATGTGTATGCTTGCTGATAATGTTTATATGCATCTTCACAATTATTATGAGCTATAGCCAACAAAGCTCTGAAAAGAATTGAATACAATAAAACTATATTTTAAATGGAAATGAGATAAATACTGTAATTTATAGCACAGTAATTTCCATTATAAAACAACACAGCTTCATCAATGTTGCAGAAGCAATAGTGCAGAGGTTCATGTATTATAACCTCTTGAACATATTTAGAACACTTGGAATTAGGCCTATGTGTATTAGGCCTATGTTGGAATTAGGCCTATTTCTGTCTGCATATAATAACTGCAGAATGAGTATACATATAAAAATGAAATTTTACATTTATATGCAATTTGCAGAAAGAAAAAAAAAAGGATATAAATTAGGACTAAGTTGTAATGGGCAGCTTTGCTAATTTGCTCATTGAATACAGACACTGGCTAAATCTGGTTTCCACAACAAAACTATATATAATTTGAGGAATGGTCAATAATAAGGGCCTGTCAGGTATTCTATGAAAATCGAAATCGAACCCCCCCCCCCCCCCCCTAAGAAGCATTTTGTTTCAGGCTGATAGTTCAAATGATGCATCTAGGATCTTACTTTAATATATTTTCCTTGCAGTATATTCCTTCCCTTGGAAGCATGGTTCCCATTTCCTTTCAAAAGACTATTCATAAAAACTGTACTAAATATCTTTGTTTTCAACTTTGCAGATACCATAGTTGAAGACATTTATGGGCTTTCCAGAATTTTTAATGCTTATTATTTTTCAATGACCTAACCTTTTTATTGGGAAAATTATAGTCTATATTTTTTAATAAGCATTAACATAGTATTTATTAATGCCAATAAGTTTGAATACACTGAATTCATTGACTTAATTGATTCATTGCCTACTTGTAAAATATCTGATATGAGCAGAGCAAGATGCAATTTACCAACTTCCATTGGCCCACTGTAATAATTACCACCATTTTGGGCCAATCTCATTCTGTGATAAGAAACTATATGGTTGCCAAAGAAACATAACTAAACAAAAGGTATACAATGACAAAAATTATGGCAATTTCCAAAAATATAGGTAATTAATAATTTAAAAAGCTTTTGTTTATTTTGCAATAACAGAAATTTAAAAAATATTTTATTTACTCTTTATTATGTAATTTAAAAAGTCTTATGTGTTTTTCGATAATTTAAATTTTTAATAACTTGTATTTAATTTTCTTTTTATTTATTTTTAGTAATTTAAACTTGAAAATGTTTAGTTTTGTTTTTAAATTATTTAAATTTTGAAAATATTTTGTTAACTTTCAAGTTGTATTACAAAAAGAGATTTTTTTAGAAAGCCAAATTTTTCTAATCACAGCAGTTTCTTTAAAGTAATAATAAAATCAAGAGTTTGAAGGCCAAATTTTATCTAAACTGCATAGAGTATAACTGTGCATACAGAAATTGCCATGCATCATAATTAATAGATCTTTTCTCATGGCTATAAATATTTGGAACTCAGTAAGTTGCATAACTTTTTTTATACACCATGATGAATTCTTTAATATATTGTTTGATGTCAAAATATAAAACTATTGCAAAAAGTGTATTTTCTTGTATATGGAATACAGGCTAAATCCAGAAAAATGATGTTAATGAACTTGCAACATAGTACTACATATGGAGAGCCAACTTATTTAATGACACTTAATACTTCTTTTTTTCTCCCCAGACCTTCAAACCTACCCGCAGGTGTAAGGTACCCGTCTGAATGGCTGGGACAGTGCCACCCAATTTAGGCCAGAACCCTATGGGGGCGACATCAACAGGGACCGTACCATCCTTCCTGCAACCTATCTTGTCTCGGATGGACTTTTAGACCCACAGATTTAATATGGTCATACTCCGCATAGACACAGAGATAGTTTTGGATGACATCAAGGATTGAACCCGGGTCTGCATTTTTGTGATCCTCGGATCTTACCCACTGAGTTATTTTGGCCTCTAATACTTCTTTCTTTCAACTCAGACTGCCTGACCTGCCAGAAGGTGTAAGGTATCTGCTTGGATGGCCAGAATAGTGTCATCTAATGTAGACCAGAACCCAGTGGGGGGTGACATCCACAGGGACCGTACTCTCCTTTCCCATCCACCAACCTCTAGGAAGGACTTTTGAATCCATAGATTTAACATGCCTGTACGCCATGTTTGAGCAGCACCGAGAATCGAACTCAGGTCTTCCGAGTGTAATACCTGTGCTCTAACCTCTGGGCTATCTCACTACCGCTTTAACACTTCTTTGACCCAGATCATCCTACCTATCTGAAGGTATAAGGTATATGTTAGGACTCCCAGAAAATGCCAATAAATTTAGACTGGAACCCAGAGGGTTGGCATCCACTGCAGCCATACCCTACTTCCCCTACCACCAACCATTCAAAGGACTTACCCACATATTCAATGTGCCTGTACTTTGCATGAACACAGGAACAGTTTGAGCAGAGGTGGGAATCGAACTTGAGTCGCCTAAGTGCAATCCACACAGGCTAACCACTGGGATGTCCTCTTTAATACTTCTTCAACCCAGGCCGTCTGAACTACCCAAAGGTGTAAGGTATCTGTTTGGATGGCTAGGAATGCCACCCAATTTAGACCGGAACCCAGTGAGGGAAGCATCCACGAGGACCGTACCCTCCTTCCCCTACCACCAACCTCTCTGAAGGACTTACAGACCCATATGTTTAACATGATCATACTCCGTGTGAACATGGCTGGCGACAGTTTGGGCAGTGGCGGGAATCAAACTCGGGTCATCAGAGAGCAATTCTCAAGGGATAACCACTGGGCTGTTGCACCCCCTTTCATACTTCATAAATTTTATGTAACTGTTTTGATCAATGTAATGAGCAAACCTGTAATAGTACAATAATTATTCATCCCAGCATTCTAAATTGTGTGCCATTCATTTTTTCATGATAAATTGTATATGAAACAACTGTTTATTTAACAGAATTGATTGTCCTGATTTTTTTTATTTTTCCAAAATATCATTCTAAAATTTAGAGCAACCATGTTTATAATCAATAGAGTTTCAGAATTTACAGACTATCAGAATTTACTGATAATTGTATCAACTTTATTTGACTTGCTTAGTTCTTGAGTTACCTTATTGAAATCAATTTACATAATTTAGGATATATATAGCTTGGAAGCATTTTCAAAATTTCACTCTTATATATTAATATGGTACAAAATTTGAAATATTTTTACCCATAAAGCCTTTATTAAGCTTAACAAGTGAAAAAAAGAATATAATACTATCAAGTTATTAAGTTATAAAAAATCATTAAATAAAAAAATACTTTGTGCAAAAGATAAATGACATTTGAGTAATACATTAAAAAGAAAGGTAAGAAAAACAAGCAGCATTCAGCTCTTTTGAAGGTACGTTGGATCTCTTTTATCAGTAGACAACAAAAAAACTAAAGTTGAGCAAAAACAGTCCAGCTAATGTGAAATATAGAACTAACATATAAAATCAGAGAATGCCAAAATAGACAGAAATATCTCGTCTTGTTAGGACATTTCTGATGTGTTTTAGTGCCCTTCAATCTAGTATGTTAAATCGGTGTTTAAGGATTGGCTAGGCTGTTCTTCATTCTGCTTTCGGATTGGTTTTCTTAGGTGGGCTCTTAATCCATGACTTGAGTATATATACCCTCTGTTTCCATTTCCTCTTTTTTTGACTTTGGGTTTGCTGGTTATTTAGCACTGACGAAGAAAATCCAGTGTACCCACAAAACAGCTGTATGTTGCATATATTTGTGCTTAAATATGTTGCTCAAGTTTTCCTTACAATATATTATGGCAGACAAGCAAAACAAGTTTTAATTGTCATTTTTGTATTCTTTGTATCACTCCTAATGAGCAAATAATATAACAGTATATTGTTCCACATTTGAATATAATTTTAATGTTTGGTATGGCCCCTGAAATCTACTGAATATTCTGATTTTAATTTAGTTTGTCTTCATTATATATTATCATGATACACTAGTTTTAATTTCATAGTTGACAAGAAAAGTGAATATGTAAAATGTCCATTACTTGTTTATATTTTCTTCCACCAGACACTGTTGAGTTTTATCACCTGATATTGTTGCTGATTTGCTAAAACACTCTTGGGCATATTTTACATCTCCAAGCTGTAAATTGCAAAAACAAAATAAGCTAAAAAATATCTATATTATTACTAATAGCTTTTTTATTATGTACCTGATATTCTGACCAATACTCTTAAAAAATACCACATATAAAATTAAAGCCAAAATTTGTAAATGTGCATAGTATATTTGTTTTTGAAGTTGAACATTTATTTATTTTTTAATTTTTGTGACTTTTTAAAACATTCTGCATTAAAATGGAACAATTTTAGAAGGGTTTAGATCAGCAACCATTTCTACATGTGTTGCTATATGAAATTATAATAATTACGTTATTAAAAAAAAAAGTCTGATGTGGGCAGCACATGACTTTCCTTATATAATGCTATGAATTTACTACTTTTACAGTAGAAAAAAAATAGGTTATTCTTATAGTAGATACTTATATTCTTTCCAAGATATTGAATTTTTATCAATTAGTCGTCATTTTCATTGATTTAGCATCATTTTTATCCATTTGATGAGATTTTCGATAATTTAGCAACATTTAAAAAAAAAATCGCCAAGTTGGCGACATTCCGCCAAATTAATCGCCAAAATCTTGTCAAGCGTTATGGATGCACAAATAATAAGTTATTCTTATAGCAGATAAATGACTATTGGCATTAAAATACAAAAGTATTTCTCAAAGTATCTTTTCTCATGAATGGAATGAGTTAGATCCATGAGAATGATGTAACCAAATTTATGGCATGATATTACATATGAAAAGTAAATATGTTTTCAATAGTAATATTTTTTATAATTTATGGGATTTTTTGATAAATTTATTTGAAAAATGGACAATATCTCAAGAATGGTTCATGCTAGCATTCTAAAGTTTATGTCAATCATTTTCTAAGGAAAAATTACATAAGAAATGTCTATTTGCATAACTTTATTAAAAATTTTGATTTTCTGATGATTTTTTCAAAATTTCACTCAAAAATTTAGGGAGTTCTGAACATTCGATTATATTTAAAAACAATAGGCTTCCATTGATTGTAATTTTTGTGCCAAATTTCATTCGAATCGCTTCATTCGTGAGATATCGTCTCCACAGACTCACTGATACACACACACATATAGACTTTCATACACACAAACACAGACATCACCTCAAAAATGTTCGATTCGTGATCAGGGATGCTTGAAAGATACTCTCCCGTCGAAAACTCGAATTCGAATTATCGACCCCATCACAATACTTTCCTTATACAGTATTGTATATAAGAAAAGTAATAATTAGTTATTAGATTCTTTAATAATATTCATTATTAAAATATATCATGCTATTGATAAATCAATGCCATTGAGGCTTCAATACAACAATAAAAATATTTAAAGTGTACGCATTAAAAATAGGAGTTGGTGAGTACAACAAACAGGATGCTGAGCACCAATTTCAATATAAGTTAGCTTTTTCCCGGCCATCCAAATAGCTGCTCTAAGTCCTCGGACGAGTTGGGTGGGCTGGGCTTTCGACATTACTGCTTAGAGAAAACATTGTTTTTTGAAATTTTTGAATTCCCCATTTTGATAGAAATACATATTTTAAAACCACATGAATGCATTTTGAACACGTGGCTTGCTAATCTGTGTGTATATATGGACATAACTCAGCAACAAATTCTGGTATATCACCCTGAAATTTTAAATTTAATAAGATATCTTTATATTAAAAATATTAGCTGATGTCAAAGCCACTATTTGATGAATTTCACATATGAAATTCCATATATTTGTAAAGAAATTTTAAGGAAATATGCTGAAATAAACCATTTATTGATTTAGACCTTAGTTAACAGATATGTAATGTCACAGTCAAAGAAAGAATATTTGAGCTGCAAGCTCGTATCCTGTAGAGACTAACAATAGCAACAATACAAATGTTTGCAGGTATGTACCTACATCTTTGCATGATGGAACCCTTTTTCAAATTTCGATTTAGTTTGAGTTATTCTATTTTTTTATGCAATTTTAAAGTCAAAATGTATTTTTATTTAAAATCTATATTTTTATAGTTAAAGATGTTTTTATAGTCATATTCTCTCAAAAGAAGTAATGTTTAAAGGATTTAAACAATTAAAAATAAATTTATTATACAGAGTTCTAATACTGAAGCTGCTGTTATATACAGCAGCATGGAAAACTCACTCCTAATCAATGATTAAATTGAAGGGGGCTCCAGTCCGATGGAGTCGAAATGGTTTCGGGTGAATAACATCTTGTAAAACAATATCTTCAAAATGGTTTAAAATATTAAAATTATAACCACATTTTTAAAATAGTTCACAGTATTAAAATATTGTTAATATAACTACTACATTTCAAAAACTAAGAACCAAATCTAAAATCTAATTATATATTCTTGTAGAACTTTCATACGGCTACAAATTATCACCTACTGTTTTCATACTCACCTACTGTTCATAATTAGTTTTTGAGATATAAGCATAACAGACTTTAAAAATGGAAACTTTTCTTTATAAAAACAAGTTACTGTTTGTTAAGCAAAGCTTGTTATTGTTTTTACTTGATTTCCTACTGAATATGTTTTGTCACTCACTGTTTATGTCTATCTTTTATAGATCAAAAGATGTTTTGAGTGGAAGTAAGCAAAATGAGCTTTACTTTGCTTAGACAAAAACTCACTTGGACAAAAATTTTAATTCATTTATTGTATTTCATTTATTTATTTATTATTATTATCATTATTGTTATTATTATTATTATTGTTATTTTTTAAATAAAATAAAAGGTGCCCTATTTTTTGACAAAACATTGACATACATTGACATACATTGTTTATATTTCTATCTATTAGATTCAGAGATATGAGTGTCCAAAGTGTTTACATTTTTTGCAACACTCTCAACAGATACTCCAGCTCAACCTCATCAAAAACTATATCAGCAAATGCCAGTGTACTTTTCAACATTAAAAACATTGTGCTGTGAATCTTGTCCATCACCATTTCGCATTGAAAGAAGTAAAGTACTTGCATTATGTAGGGAAAGTCATGTGCTGAACACAACAGATCTTTTCATTTGTTGACATGGATATGCAGTATATGGTAATATAGATACAAAAATTATGCAGAACCAGGAGTCAGAATTGTGGAAAATTCTTAATTGGGTAAAGCCAACTCTCAGATTGATCTATCTACTTGGCACTCTTACAGTGAGACAGAACAAGTTGTTATTAAAAAATTTTTTTGTACTTATTGTTGTAAAAAAAATTGTAAAAGCCAATGGGAGTGTTGGTTCAAACCATTTTGATTTTATTAACCAAATAAAGACATTAATTCATAAAAGGAAGTTAGAACAATTAAATTAAAGTTATTGTAAGTAATATTTGTTGTATGTAAAACTGAGGTTTTTAGATAGATAATGTATATATTTAATTTGAGTATTTTTATGTTCCTTTTGACTTTACGTGAAGAAATTTTGAAGTTTTTTACAAACTTACTTGTTTCATAATTTGCATTTTCAATAATGTAGCTAGTTCGCCATTCATTAAGTCAATCATTTGATAAATAATATCAAATTAATATACAGAAAAGCATTATTTGTTTAGATACTGTAAGTGCACTTCAAAATTTTATAAAGAAAAATATATAAATATGATTTAAAAATAATGTTTGTTTAATTTAATTATATAAGTATATTAGAAATACTGAAAAAATTAATACCTGAAGATAAATCCTTCCTAGAGCTGACAGAAGTTGAGAAATATTTTCTTTGCTTTTCTCTAGCAGAATATTTACAATGGAAACAGCTAAAATATAATCCTAAAGTGAAAATAATAAAATAATCTTAAACACAATCTATTAAAACAATTTCATATTAAATACATACATACATATACAAGAGTTGCTATGGAATTTACATTTATAAATTCTCAAATTCCTATAATAATTTCTTTTCTAAGTTTAGAAGTAAAGCCAATTTACAGAATCTGAGCTTTTATTTTCATATAGTTTTTATTGTGTTTATACATTGTTTTGAAAAATTACCAAATGGATTAAAAAATAATTATTTGAAAGAAAATATGCAATTCACATTGGTGGCATTGCAGTGAGTAAGGTTAAAATGTTACAACACAAATTCAAATTTAAATTTTTCAGGTATCCAAAACTTAAAGATAAATTCCCATTTTTATCAAAATATCAATCAAAATGTTACCAAGTTTTGTGAAATCTCATTAGTCTAAACAAATTTTTATGTGAATAATGGCTATAGTCCATGGAGTATCCAGCTGAAATCAGAATATTACGAAAATTCTAAACTTATATCTCCGAACGTGATAGATAAAAATCTAAATAATTTACTTTTATTTTGTCAGAAATAGGGCACTATATAAGTTTTTGTCTGAGTGAATTTTAGCTTCACTTTAATTACATTCACTCAAAATATCTTTTAAACTATAAAAGATAGATATATTCAGTAAGAGATAAAAAATGTTCTGCAAGAAGTCCAATTCCTAGATCAATAATCTGGGTTTCCAAAGCTTTTACAGTTTTGAGAAATTATCTTATTAAGCTGAAGAAGATTGAACATTTCTTATTTTTAAAGTTTGTATTGTTTACATCTTGAAAACTAAAAGTGCTAGAAAAGGAACAGTACTATGTAGCCCTTTTTAAGCCCTACAAGGATATATAATTGGAATTTAGGTCTAGTTCTTAGATTTCAAAATATAGTGGTTAAAATTTTTCATCATATTTTGAGAAAAGGAGGTTATAATTTTGATATTTTAAACAGTTTTAAAAGATTTTTTTTTTACAAGAAGCTATTTACGTAAAATAATTTCAGCTCCATTGGGCTGTACCAATTTTTTTCTTGCAAATTGCAAAAATATGCGATCGCAGGTACTATACCTGTAGTTCAATTAAGGAAATACTTATAGTGAAGGGAATCAAGGTGCTCCTTTGAGAGCCCAATGTATCGAATTTTTTAAATGCAAACCATTTCAAATTTGAACCATGTTTAAAAAAAATCTTCTAGTAAAGTTTTAACATTAATTTCAAATGAATTACATACCCAGCTGTATTTGGGTATGTCATATGAAATACAACAATTAAATTTAAGATGTAGTTTCTAAGGACAATCAATTATAACATTTTTAACCACTGCTAGCACATATTTTCTTCTTCCAAAAGAATAAAAAAAATCTGATGTGGGCAGAACATGACTTTCCTTATATAATGCAATGAATTTACTACTTTTACAGTAAAAAAAAAAAAGATTATTTTTATAGTAGTTATTTATATTCTTTCCAAGATATTGAATTTTCATCAATGAGTCGTCATTTTCCATGTCATCATCATCAATGAGTCATCATTGATTTAGTGTCATTTTTATCCATTTGGCGAGTTTTTCGTTAATTTAGCAACATTTAAAAAAGTCGCCAAATTGGCGACATTCTACCAAATTTGTCACCAAAATCGTGCCAAAAGTTATGGACGAAGAAATGTTATTCTTACAGCAGATAAATGACTATTGGTGTTCAAATACAAAAGTATTACTCAAAGTATCTTTTTTCATGAATAGAACGAGATAGATCCACGAGAATGATGTCACTAAATTTATCGCATGGTATTACATCTGAAAAGTGAACATGTTTCTCAACAGAAAATATTTTTTTTTTATTTTATATGACTTTTTGATAATTTTTTTTAAAAATGTGCAATATCTCGAGAACGGTTTATATTAGCATTCTAAAATTTATGTCAATTGTTTTCTAATGAAAAATTACATAAGAAATGTCTATTTGAGTAACTTTATTAGCGGTTTTGATTTTTTGACGATTTTTTCAAAATTTCACTCGAAAATTTAGGAGGGTTCTGAACATTCGATTGCGTATAAAAACAATAGGCTTCCAGTGTTCACGAACTGTGATTTTTGTACCAAATTTCGTTCAAATCGGTCCATTCGTTTGAGTTATCGTCTCCACAGACTCACTGACACACACACATACTTTCACACACACACAGACATCACTTCAAAAATGTTCGATTCGTGATCAGGGATGCTTGAAACATGCTCTCTCGTCGAAAACTCGAATTCGAATTTTCGACCCCATCACAATACTTTCCTCATACATTATGTATATAAGGAAAGTAAAAATAGAACATTCCTGTCTTCTCTAATTGTTTTGACGTTGTTTTCAGTTAATTTCCCACACATTTTTCTTGCTTGTATATTTTTTAAAGTTGGTCTAAATGTCTCATGTTCCTCCATTACCATTTTAGAGGGTTTACTCACTATGCAATTTGTTCTATTTGCTCTGCTATCTGCTATCTCTTATTGCATTTCTTTCAGTTCATTCTTTATTTTTGGCTACTTTTTCTTTCCTACATGGTTTTTACTATTAATTCATGGTATCCTGCCTCATATTTTTCCAGTTTCTGTGCTTTTTCCTCTTTTATTTAACTTCACAGTTATGACAACTTTTCTCTTACCTCCAGCCAAGTGCGCTATTTTACCTTAGATGCCAAACTTATTTAAATACATGAGGTTGTGCTTTTTGTTTGTAAGAAGAAGGCTGCTGTGTGCCTTTGCCCTATTTTTAGTGTATATTGTCTATTTACAAAGCTTTTATTTTTTTAACTGATTCTAAAGTTAATTATTCAGAAAATATAAATATTTTCTAAAACTTTCAATAATACTAATTATTAGGAATACCAATTATACTAAAACTTTTAATATTACTAATACTATCAATAAGCAAAAATCACTTTGTGCAAAGGATAAGGAAAACTTGAGTAACATATTAAAGCACAAATAAAATAATAATGCAGCATACTGCTGTTTTAAGGATATACTGGATCCTTTTTATCAGTGCAAGAGAACCAACAAATGCAAAGTCAAGAAGATGAAATGAGCTATTCCGTATTTTTTACTTTGGGTTTGTTGATTCTTTTGTACTTGCAAAAGGGATCCAGCATATCATCCAAACAGCTGTATGCTGCATTATTATTTTATTTGTGCTTAAATGCATTGCTTAAATTTTCCTTAATACTAAATTTAAATACCAGCAAACAATACTGAAGTGGTAAGCATAATTAAAAGTCCTTTATTAAAAATTTCATCTGATAGCAAAGCATTTTACAAACATTAATTGAGTAAAATAATAAAATGTATAGAGTAAGTTTAACACCTACCCTTTGGGAAAGAACACAGTTCAAAATAGAATACAGAACCCTCTGCTCCCTTTTTCTCCAAATTTCTAAAGATGCTAAAAGAAAAATAAATAATTGTAAAGGGTATGCTTTTGTACTTTTATTTAATTTACAGTAGGTCATTCGCACTTTATGGAAATGATTTTGTATTTATGTTTCTCGTTAGCATTTTGAGATAAAGATTTAGTAATTTCACTATAACCATCTACTACTGTTTTGTTTTGATTGGAATGTATAATAAAAGATTTATTTTGGAAATGGCTAATGAAATTGATAGATGGCTTGAAGTTAAGTAAATGCGCTTTCCTAGGAAAAATATTCGTATCAACAAACACGGTGTAAAAATCAAAGTTATTGCACTTCAAAGAAAGGTATTTTTAATATATTAAATTTGAAAGGGAAAAAGTGTCTAGCTGAAAATAGAAATAAAAAAATGGCCACAAAATCGCACCCTAAGACTGTTCAAATGTGGGTAAATATCCAGAAAGTGAAGTCTCTGATCCTAAAAGAAAATCCACTGGCTCAAAGATCCATTGCATCAAAACTAGGAATGTCTTCTGACACTGTAATTAAAATCATTTATACAGATTTGAAGTTAAAAAATATGTTTAAATCTAAAGTTCATCTGCTTTTGCCAAAGCATATTACAGAAAGAAAAACAAATTGTAGAAAATTATATGGAAAACACCTAGCTGCTGATAAATGGAAATTTGTGGTAATACTCGATTCGGCATGGGTGTATTTAAGTGACTGTAATAAAAAAAAAGCAATATTCTATTACTCAACTGATGAAAATGATTGTACGAAATGGCTTTGTCAATGTACAGAAAAGTTCTCAAAGGGATTCATGATAGTTGCAGGATTTTGTTACAACAGTAAATTAAAACTCAAAAAAGTCTCCAGTAAAGCTAAAATTAATTCACTCTACTATCAGCAGAATATTTTAGAACCAAGCTTTAAAGAAGAAATTCCAGCCTTATATTGAAAGGACATCAATACAGTTAAGTTTCATATGGACAAAGCCTCTAGTCACATGTCTAAGTTAACTGCCGCATATTTAGCAAAAAATCAGGAACAGGAATAAATTGTATCCCATTTAATGAAATACCTGTAAAATTGCCTGACGCTTCTCCTATGGACTTTTGCGCTTTCGGTTTATTAAAACGAGCCTTACGAAAACGGCATCCAAGAACACTGAACAGACTTTGGAAAACGACCCAAGAGAAGTGGGATAAAATTGACATGACGGTGCTAAGAAAAAGTTTATTTTCATGGGAAATTCGAGTTAGAGCTATAGTCAAGAATCGAGGCTATCAGATAGAAGCAAATTGCCACAAGAAATACGCCCTTTAGGCATAAAAATTAATTATCAAAATCGTTTCCATAAAGTGCAAATGACCTTCTGTAGTTTATACTGTTGTAACTTGAATGACATCCCTTTAAATTAAAAACTCACATTTATATTAAATCGGTTATTCTAAATTCCTATTCTTATTTACTTTTATCTTTTAATGTCAAAAATTATAACTTACTCTACCATTTTCTCTCACTAAATTGCTTTATTTATTTAAATTTATTTTTTATACATAATTTTTCTTAAAGAACCAAAATTTTAAGACCATTTGAAATTTCAAAATTAATAATTGTGAATTGACATCAGAGATCACAACAACAAAAAAAATTTTTTTGAAGGGTATTTTTACTCATTTCCTAAAATTTGAGGAGTCATTTTCCAATGTGGGGAGTATTAATAATAGATAATAGTAGAAATCATTCATATGTATTATATCATATTGTATCATAGCTTGTAGGATCCAATGTTAGGGTAAAAACATGTCAAAAACTGTATAGCCTAGGAAGTTGAAATTTGATAAGCAATCAGTTCTTATCCTAAAAGGTGGCATAAGTACTTTAGTAACCAGAAGTTTTCTAAGGAAATAGTCATAGTCATATTTCTTCCTATTTTTTGTACTAGGAGTTTTTGTGAGATACAAAATTACAGTATACTAATAAAATCACAGAGGACTACAACACCATTTTGCAATCATAATCGAGACAGTCAATTAGTTAATAATAATTGAGACAGTCATTAAAATTTACCAAAATCAATTCATCAATTAGAGTTCTTACTGTTTTGGCTTAAGTAAATTATATGTGAGATACTATTAAACTTTATAAAATACTACCATTTTTTCTGGACTCAGAGAGTTCTATCATGCTACCATCTTCCGCACAGCCATTCTGAACATTTTGAATCATCTGTGAATAGAATTTAATAGCACACATTAAAACATTAAGTTCTAAACGTAAATAATTATTCATTGAATGCTAAAAGTGCACATAGAACATAAAGTTTAATTGAATGCTAAAAGTGCATTTAGAACATAAAGTTTAAAAGAATCATAACTGCAACATAAATCTGCACTTAATGTAAAGTAATATTTTACAGCAAAATTTCCAATATTTTGAGAACAGTTTGAGAAAACTTCTATATAGTGTGCAGTTATTTATGATTGAAAGTACTTGCAAAGCATCCATTTAATTGATAACAGGAAACATAATAAATTTGTTATTTTAAAGCAAGCCTATCCAATACCTCAAAAATGAAGCAGCATATATAAACTTTTTTCATTTACTGATTGAAATAATCCCACCAAATTTCATTGGAAGTAATCAAATTGTTTAAGAGATACCATACTCAGTCACACAGACATCATTAACACTTTTGGTCTACACTCAAGCTAGAATTAAGCTCTGCATTTTTCAAAGCACAGGTCAATCGAGCAGAGCCTTAAAGACTTTCAATTTTATTCCCTTGTGCCACATTTTTGTTTAGTTGGCACAAGTGTAATCCTTGTACAATTAGCTTTTTATAAAAAATATAGATGGCAGCAACTGTTCAAATAAAAAATAGCATACAAAGGCTATATAATTTCAAGATAACATTTCTGAACATAACTATATGTTTCTTCCAATAAAAAGTATTTAGAAAAATTAAGAGCCTTCTTTTTGTTCAATATCTCTTTGAAAATCAAAAGACTTTTATGTTTACAGAATGAAATAAGCATACAAAGTTTCATTTGAATTGCTCAAATTATTCGAGAGATATCATGTACACAGTCAAACAGATATAATTTATAAATTGTTTGATTTAGATTCAGAGATGTTTTTTTCTACATTATTGGGGTGCTTAAAGACTTTCCCTGTAACCCTGCATATAGACCTATTTTTCGAAAGATTTATTTCATCTAAAAATACAATTGTGAAAAACGGCCCTGTAAATTACACTATTACACTGGAGATAAGCGGATTCAATAAATGGCCATAATTCAAATTTGAATACATTCTTAAATAGGCAGAATTTTTGGGATGATCTGAGGTTGATATCTTTCATTTAAATAACTGAAAATTGGCAAAAGTACACCTGGAGAATCGCTAGGAGCAGAAACATCATCAGAACTTATTTATATATTAAACTAGCAGTATACCCGTTCTTCGTACGGAATATATAATAAAGAAACTTAAAATTCACGATTGTGTGCAAATCCCTATAGTATACTAAATGACATTGTTAACCAAAATATTCAATTTAATGCTCCTAACAAGAAGTTTAAAAATATTTGTACTTGCTATACAAAATTATCTTTATGGGCAGATCTGAAGAATAAAACATCCTGGTCTCGTTTGTAAATAAATGTATAAAATATATGAAACTGAACCAATATATACAAAATAAAAGCGCTAAAATTGTATGGGACCCGTACTACTTATATTTGCGAATATGAGAAGATATATCCGCGTATTAGTAGAAGATTACAACATATGAGTTTCTAAAATCTTTCCAAAATAAAACAGATGATGTAATATATTGAAAATATCAATAATCTTGTAATTCATACCAATATATGTCAAAATATATGATAATATACTTGTACTACTTATATTCTTGTAGATTAGAAGATATACCCATGCATTTGTAGAAGATTACCCATACTATGAGTTACACTATATGAGTTTCTATATGAGTACACTATATGAGTTTCAACAATTTTTGTCAAACTAAAAGAATGAGGTAATAAATTAAAAATATCAATAATTCCTGAATCAATAGTCTCCAAAAATACCAATAATAATAATGTTTAAAAACCTGATGACAGATGAAGATAGGACCTGAAGATTAAAAGCCTGTAGATAGGTGAAATGTATTTTATATACACATCTTTATAATTTAAATCAGAAAAGATTTAATAAAATTTGTCTGCCACATAAACATATTGGATTTAAATCTGCTTCTAAGTGACATGATATATTTTTCTTCAAATAAATTGGTAGAAAAATATCGTCTGCATAATGCTATCTCTATGGAAGGTTTAATTGTTCATTTTTTAATTAATATCTAAACATCTTCTAGTCTTAAAATCTTGAAACACAGACTAACTTTTATTTCAAGGCTACCAACAAAATTTCATTAAATTTGGTTCAGCTGTTCTCCCTTGATGATGAGACAAAGACAGAAAGACAGACAGATTTTCAATTTTATTTATATAGATAATCACTCAAAAGCTGCTGTAATAATTTATAATAATGGAAAATGTATGTGCATCTGTGTCATTTGTAGGGGAAAATCTAAACATCGTACATCAATGCAATTTGGTACACAGGTACTTCAGAACTCAAGATGATGCACTTCACCAAGACTTTGTTTTTTAAATTTGAATTATTTATGTTGTTGTTTTTATGTTTTAGCATAATTTTGAGCAATTTTCACACAAGTCAGTTCCTTATAATGACCGAAAATATTATCACAGAGTTTCTATCTTAACACTATTGGAAAGATTTAAAAAAAAAATTCAGTTTCAAACAAATATGAATGGAATCTATCCTACTAATAGACTAATTTTCATGAATTTAAAATATTTATATATACTTTTCATGTGTTGAAGATAATCTCCCAAGAGAAGAGGATTCCGAGATATTTTCAGAGTTTCCATTTTAACACTATTGGAACAGTGTTTTTTAATTGTCACTGTGGTGGTGATTGTTATAAGTGAGAGTATTGTTAAAACATTCTTTGGTTTTCAAGAATTTGCTGTGAGTTTCAGTATGATTTTAATCAAAGGTTTGTATCTTAAATTACTGGCAACACAGAGTGCATTTTCTAGTAACACAATAAATTAAAACTTTGTAACTGCAGCATATACACAAGAATAAACTGGTCTACCAGTTTTAAAGGTAAATAACAGCTTTTTTCTTCAGGACCAACAAGAAGGGCAACCTTATTTACTAAAGTCAGATCAGTAACTAAAAATAGCACGTGATTGACGGTAACAGAAAGATATTGCCATTGCCACAAGAAGAAATGGAGGAGAAAAAAACCCAAAATGACAGGCAGAAAACTATAAACAGGCAAAACCACAGAGGAAAGAAAGAAGAGCAGAAAATAAAATGTTAAGAGAACAGATAGCAGAAATAAATAAAAACAATTGAATAGTGAGAAATTCTACTAAAATAGTAACAAAAAAACATGAGACATTGAAACCAGATGTAAAAAATAAGTAAAAATTATTGGAAATGATGGAAATCAATTAGAATAAACAGGTAGAAATGAAATCATACTGAAAAAAAAACCAATAGATTTCAAAGTCCATATGAGCTAATTTCGTCAATTAAAATAGTGGAAAAGTTGACAAGTTAACTTATATGATTTTCGAAATCAGTTGATTCCTTTGTTTTGAATTTCAATTTTCTCTGTTGTAAATGGTTTCCTGTCATTTCTAATAAATTTTAGTTATTTATTACAGCTGGTTTGATCATTTCAGTTTTCTTTTGTTACTATTTTAGTAGTTTTTTTACTATTCAATTGCTTCTATTTATTTCTACTATTCTTTCTCTTACCACTTTATTTTCTTTTTTCCTCTGGTTTTATCCATTCATAGTTTCCTGCCTGTCACTTTAGTGTTTTCTTCTGTCATTTCTTCCCATGGTGATGGCAATAGCCTTTCTCTAACTTTCAGCCATATATGCTATTCTAAGTTCCCGATCTGACTTAAATCACACATCTTGTCAGTTCTGAAGAATAAGGCTGATTTATATCTTTGAAACCGGCTGACTATTTTTTTTTTGTATATATGCCATATTTACGAAATTTTAAGTTGTTATGTTCTTAAATATATAGATACCATGTACTGTAGATGTAAAATAAAAAAGATAAAAAAAAAATTGTAGACTTAAATATAAGTAGTTCAAAATCACTTAAAATTTTAAAATTGAAGACATACATTGTCATTACTTACTCTTTGAATAACATTAAGTATACTGTACATATTGTCTAGAGCTACTTGATGATTTCCCTGATACTGAGGTAATTCAGCCAAAAGAAGGCGGAAGGAAAAAGGTACCATTGTTCCTAAATAAATAAATTTTTAAAAGTATATTTAAAGAAATATTCAATTATCAGAAACAATTAATTCATCTAACTAAAGAAAAATCACTCTACAGGAAATGCCAAACATACTGTAAATCTATACACATAAAATTGAAAATATGTTTGCTTCTACTACAATACCACATTCCTTTCTTTTTAATTGATGATTATTCTTTGCATCATTGTCTGTACCTTTGTTCATGTTTCAAATTGAAATTTAAAAGTGCTAGTTGCTCTGTCTTTGACAGGTTTAAATACTAGTCTGAGATAAAATTATGGTGCTTTTAAAAGTTGACAGTTATGTATTAATTTTTCAAATATGAATGTTCTTTACATCTGTTATCTTTCAAATAAAAACAGCAGGGATATTGACATCCCAACACTTCCCCCCCCCCCCCAGAAACCTGAAAAATACAACAATTAGGAAAAATTTAAATACAAAAACCAGGTCTCGGCAGTTGGATTTGGATTAAATTTTCGGTGGAGTCAGGGTCAGTAGATTTTGACTTCAAATTAAAATTATTTAATTTTATTTTTTTAAGAATACATAATTTTTTAATTTTTTTCTTGAATAGTCTTGAAGCAATAAATTAGAAAACATTACATGTTTACCAATTAAAAAACAACTGACATAAAAAATTAATAGTGTAATGAAATAGGGATTAATACAGAAACATATTTTGATGAAATGGAAGTTATGCTTGTCCGAAATTAAATATGGATCGAAATAAATGTTTTTGAATTCATGTACTGTGTGGGACTCCAATCATGTAATCAATCACTTTTATTATTAGTTTAGCAAAAAAATTTTTCCTTAGTATATACGTTTGAAAATTTTACCAAAATTTGCTAATTTTAGCAATTTTTACATTGCCAATGTAGAAAATTTTGACAGATTTTTCATATTTTACAGCAATGATCTGATAGCTGCAGCAGTTTCTGAGTATAGTAAGGCTTTTTCTTAAATGAATCATAAAATCAGAAGATCTCACAAAAACTACAAATTAATGTCTTTTCCCTTTATGAAGAAGTCACAGTCGAGCTATAGAAAGAGTAATTAGAGTCAAAAGTTTGACGTACCAACTTCACAGCCCTAATTAAAAGTACAACATATTTAAGTTTGTATACATTTTAATATTTTAGAAAAAAATCATAATATAACAAAAAGAAACATACAAAAGTAAAATTAATAGATAAGAATTTTGTTGCTGATTTATCAAATTTTTATTTTTGATACTCTACTGTAATTTTTCAAGACTCCTTTACAATTTTAAAAAGTCAGTAGAATTCGAAGCAAGTCATGCTATAGTTTATTTTGGCTAGAAGCTCACTTGCTATGTTTAAATTGAGTGGTCAACCACAAAATTTTCATAATTACAAATACTCGTTTCACAGAAGCATTACTTATTAATATAGATAATACAATATTTTAAAGATATATTATTCTTCGTTGAAAAATTCAATCCATTTTAATAGCAGCAATATAGAAAATATACTAGGACTAGCAGTCCTAGTATATTTTGAAGAATCTCTCAGTAAAGTTATTATAAAAACTTGGAACATTTTTGGAATTAAGACAGCCCTGAGAAATGGAGGCTGTTGGTAACCCTAATTTATAGGCACACACAATATGTTTTACTGAAATAAGCAAATTTTAATGCACATTCAACCAACCTCTTTTTCCTTTATAAATATCAGGGTAGAATTCATAATATAAATCTGGTCTTTCAAAATCCCCAAAAGCAGCACTCTCAACCTCAGCCAGAGAAAACTTCCTCAGTTTAACTAAAATGGCTAGACGAGTATACCACAGCTGTAAAGAGAATAAGATGTTATTTCATGTTTCAAATTATAAAACTGAGACTAAAAGTATACTTTAATGCAGGCTCCAGGAAATCAGTGTCCTCATAAGAATATCCTTTGTTGAATCCTCTGTGACAGTCTGATTATAAAGATTTTCATTCTTTCCACCACTTTTTGGTTTTTCTTGGGGGGACCCTAGCTCGGATTAAAATATGTAAACAAGGCTACAGCATTCCTCTTTATTTTTACACATAAAAATACAACTAGTACAATTTATTCTTTAACATTAACTCCTCTCTGCAAATGAGGAATGTCAGATAAAGATGCAAACAATAGCAGGTACACCAAAACTATAACATGAAGACTAGTCGCCATGCGATGAAGTGGGTATTTGTCAGCACTTAAAAGGAGAAGCATGAGCACTATTGTCTGGCATCTTTGTTTGCTTATCGGAATCTTTTCTGTACAAGGAGTGAGAAGTTTAAAGGGAATTTATGCATGAGGTTTGCAATGCTGATGCCTTGCAAAACATATTAAAAAACATTAACAATGCATGTTTGCTAGGTTTATGCTTAAGCAGAAAGGAAACAAACCAGCAGGCAATAATTTAATCTTCCTCCACAGAATTTATTGCTCGGGTAAAGGTATAATAGCGATAACTTTACAATGATGACCACTTGTTATTTTATTTTGCTGACAGAATCAGTAACTTTAAGACCATCCAAAAGGATGACAAGTTCAGAAAATTGGCCATCTTCACTGAATTTTAACCTAGGATGGGAAAATGGGAGGACAGAAGATTTCTAGAAGCCTGCATTAATGATTACTACAGTTTAGTTAAACTATCAGGTTTTCTGCACTCTGAAACTGGTTGATACCATTAATTTGTATTACACTGTATTTAACAAAGATTTTACTTTTTTAAGTTGAGCAATTTATTTTAAATTATTGGGATTCACCATCTTGCAAAAATAATTCTGGCAGTTTTTCAGAATAATTTGAACATTCTAAAGATGGGGTTGCACTCTCATTACAGATAACTACATTCAAGGATGGATCATTTATTGAGAGCTAGCTCTTCAGCAGAAAATAGTTAATACAGTGAAACCTGGCAATGTGACCACTTTGGAATACTGACCACCTGGCTAAAGTGACCACTTTTCCAAAATAACCATCCATTTTCGTATAGTAACCACTGCTACTTTCATAAAGTGACTAGTTTTCTTAGTCCCAAGGGTGGTCACTTTAACCAGATTTCACTGTATATGTAATAGCAGCAAGAATATTTGCAATGTAGCAAAATTTTATGAACCTCACATAATTTTAGAAGATCTACACAAATACTTTTTTAGGGTAATTTCACTCCTTTTTTGAAGTTTGAAAAACAATTTTCCAAGATAAGGAATATTTTTAAAAAATTGAAAAGTAATATAAATTATTTTGATATTTTTTATAAAAACTAAACTAATATTTTTCTTAAATACATTAATAATAAAAACATTTGTCATCTGAATTACTGCAGTAATTTCTATTTCTTATACTAAAAGATGTTCATTTGGATCACAAACTTGGTTAAAATCCTTATATTCTTTATATTGTTTTAATAACACAGATTTTAATCCATAGGTAATTTTTTTTTCTTATACTTTTATAAATGGTAAAAAGTTTGTTTTTGGTATTTATCAATAAAATATATTTATGCAAAATGGTATAAATACATTTTATGATAAATAAAAAGTATAAAATTGCAAATAATAATTATAAAATTAATTACAGAACAACCACACCAGCAAAAGGAAATAATACCCTGTCTCTCTATCCTAAAGGAAGCTGCTTTCTGCATTGAAACTGGTTGATGCCTTTAATCAACATTTTATGCTGTTTTAACAAATTTATTTGACTGCTGATTAATTTCAACAGTAATTTGAGTGAATTTTTGTATATTTAGAAAAAAAAATTCTAAATATGTTGTTTCAAGAGCTTATTATTCAGTCAGTCTTTAAACACACTTATCCATCAAAATCTCAAATCCTAAAATTTTCAGCAGAAAAGCAATATTTTTCAATACAGTATCAGAAATAAAAAACTCAGATTTGTGAAAAACAACTAAAGAAACAAAACCTTGTTTTTGACGTTATTGATCAGCATTATGGAGAGTCTTTTAAAGTTTAAGATACCTAGTGATTAGCAAAGAATGTATGGGCCAAATCAGAACAGATGGCTCAAATTTCCTCATACTAAAAAAGAAACTGAATTATTATGTTATATTACTATAACTGCTACATTCAGCAAAAAATGAAGATTCAAACTCTTAAACGTTGAAGCTCTTCCAGAAATTAGTAGAACATAATGAGTGGAAAAATATAATAAAAGAAGCTTTACTCTAAGTGAAAGAGGTGTATGCTTGATGGGTCGAATATCATCTCCAGTTGCTTGATCGGGTGCCCTGATTAATTTCTTTGTAAGATTAATAGCAGCATGGTAGCATTCTGCTTCCTAAAATAAGAAGGAAATTTTAATTTTAAATGCAGATTTAAACAAAAAATAATTTCAACCATTTTTATGTGATTGGTTATTAAATCCATAGTTAATAACTATTAGTTTAGCTTGACAAACTAATAGTGACAAATTCTTTTAATTTTTAGAAGGTGATTTTTATGTGCTAAAAATTAAAGTTGTTTATCACTCCCTTTATTTTGATGTGGTTTGTATTTTTGCATTGAGTAGTATTAGCTCAGATCTGAGATGTGTAGCTAAAAAACTTACAGAAATGGTGGATCAAAATTTATTTTAATCACCGTTTTGAATTTTCTTCAGCATGGATCCTACAAAAATGCATATTGATATATGATCTTAACTTTTTGAAGCCTTCCATATCCAGAAAAATTCTAGCAACTTATGTAATGACTTGTCTAGTACTACATTTCTGTTCTTAGTCTGACAGAGTGCTGTGTAATGTTTCCCTTTTTCTTTATTTTTATTCCATTTCTTGGCTTTTAGAGTTCTCATGTTATTTTGATTTATTTTTCATTTTGTTGGGTCTCATTTATTGTTCGGACTTGACTCATCTTGTTAGAATATTTCTTTTGTGTTTTGGAACATGTCAATCTTGAGTGTTACTTTTCATTTCAGATTGGCTGAACTGCTACTCATTCAGCTTCCTGATTGGCTCTCTCAGTTGGGCTCTTAATCCTGGATTTGAGTTATAAACCCTTCTGTTTCTTATAATTGTGATCATTTCACCTTGACTTTGGGTTTTCTGGTTCTCTTGCACTGACAATGACGATCCAGCATATCCTCAAAACAGCTGTATGCTGCATTATTACTTTATTTGTGCTGAAATACATTGGTCAAGTTTTCCTTATCCTTTCCACAAAATGTTTTTTTTTACTTAATGGTTTAATTGTAAGAATTTAAACAATACTTTTGCATGAGTTGCTAACTAAAAATAACTAAATTTGCACAATTTTACAAAAATTTATTGTGGGAAAACAAGCATCTTATATATTGTTAAAATAACAGATTTTGATTATTAAGAGTGTCTATAAAACAGAAATCTAAACTGATAAGCATATGCATACACATGAAGCCCAATAGAAGGAGCTATGTCACAAGTACATAACACCGTGTTCATGCGGAGTACGATCACGTTAAACATGTGGGTCCGAAAGTCCTTCCGAGAGGTTGGTGGTAGGGGAAGGAGGGTACGGTCCCTGTGGATGCCTTCCCCACTGGGTTCCGGTCTAAATTGGGTGGCACTTCCCGACCGTCCAAACAGTTACCTTACACCTTTCTGGTAGGTCGGACGGTCTGGGTTTCAACAACAACAACAAGTACATAACACACATATTTCATAATGGAGGATTAAGAGGCCCAAACAAGAATTTTACAGTATGTAAAGCTCAATAATTGTTTTGTGTAAAGTCCAAATTATGAAGTGCCATGATGAAGATATCTTGGTCGATTTTAGAAACTTTCTAGTGGTGTTTGGCAAGGTGAAGTACTTACTGTAAGCCATAATTACAAAATATGTGTGTTATTATGTATTTCTGACATATTCTAAGTAAAACTGCACCCTCTATTGAGCTCTATGTCTGTACATATGCTTGTAAATAAATAAGTTTAGATCTTATGTGACATGTTGACAGGTTATGCCACAAATCTATAACAACAAAAGGACAAATCTGTCTGTTTGTTAACCTGTGATGCCGTACAATATCCACCACATTTACAGGTTTTACACAGTAGCATTTATATCTGAACTAATGCACCTCTAAAGCCTTTTTATAAATTTTTATTAGATTTTTTTTTTAATTTAAATCTAAAAAATGTGATGGGGAATATCAACAATAGGGAAAATTTCTCCCCAGCATGTGTAACAGAGTCACAAAAAATATTTCCCATTTTTGATTCTAAATTCATTTAAAAATCATAAAATGGGCCTAAATCCACAGAATCAATTGTGAAGGTATCCCAATATAGATGCATCTGTTACCATACCAAAGAAAAATTTGTAACATAAAGAGTTAATTAAGGATTGATTTAAAAAAATGATAATTTGTTTCGAAAACCATTTTTTGAGGGAAATTAAAAAAAAAAAAATTGCTAAAAACCAAATCTTTAAGTTAGGGACATAAACCAAATATCAAAAGTATCACAAATCGTTATTCCTTCAATATCTGCTATTACTTTTTTACTTTGGATATTTTTACTTGATAGAAAAGTTGATGAAGTTTGAAATTTCACCTTTTCCTTACAAATAGAATAAACCTTAGTTCTTTTAAAGTACATAAATGATATATCAATGGAAAGATAATTATTAGATCTTTTAATTATTATTGATAAGGACAAAAATTAAATCAAACAAGTCCGGCAAATCTCTGTCAATAGTGGTGCTATCTATAGTGTTATTTTACGATGAAAATGTTACTTCATTTTTCAGAAATCTCTTTATGTAATTTTAACCAGAGTTGCTAGTACACAATATAAAACACATTCCGTAATAATGGTTTACAGGTCAACACATTACTAAATATTAAGAGACATTTTGAGAACACAATAAAGTAGGTAGGAGCATTTAAAACTGGAACACAATTCATAGAAATAAAATTCAACTTCTTTGAGAAAAAAAAAATTGCAATTACTACATAGATAAATCTGCATTAATCTACATAATACTTGCCATTTTTACCTCTAATCTGACAAATCTGATAAAGATAATATGCTCATTTCTTTTAAAATTTTCATATATATATGTTACAAACAGAAATTACTGAGCATAGAGAACTGGGATCATATACTTTAGTGTTTAAAAAGGAAATAAACACATACAATCAATTTCTGCAAGCCATTTTCATCTTCAGTTACATCATTAGCAGTTAAAACCTTCCTTTGCTTGGCTTGAGGTGAATTGCACTCTATCAAAAGGGTTTTCACAGGATCATCCTAAAATAAAAAACAAAAAAAGTACAGTTAAATACAGATACATATCTGCTAACTCTACTGATTTTTGTGGGAAACTCTTAGATTTGATGATTTCTCCCAGTTTTTGCATTTTTAATGAGATTCTTCTGCTTTTTAACATTTTCTCTTTTTAGAATTCTCTAAAGCCCAGGATTTTTTAATAAACACTCTCTGTCAAAGGAAATTTCAATCAAACTTGCCACTGCCATTTTATTTCTTTGCTGCATGAACTTAGCACCAGCACAAAGCTGCATTCCTTTTACTATATTGTTTTAAATAAGTGTGATTTCATGTGTATAGATTACATTCTCGTGTAATATTGAAACATCCTTTTTCATCTATGTTTAGTTTCAAATTATATCAATTAAGCATTCATTTCCTTGCAGTATGTTTCATTATTAATGAATATTTCTTGTAAAACATTGATTATTTGTAAATTGTGATTTCATGTGTATAGATTAATACATAGTCACCAATTTTTAGAGACAAAAGTGTATCAGCAATTTTGAAAAATAATATGGCTACAATTTTTATGAATAAGGGCTTTATAAAAGTTAAAATTATAACTTCTTAAATAATTGAAATAAATTGGTGAAGCTAAAGTTTTTACTAATGTAATTAAGAGATAAACACCCAACTCATCACTAGGCGGACATTGACAGAAATGACAATTTTGCCTTTTAATGAAGCTAAAAGTACATTTAATATTACCGACAAATGCATTTTTGTTGAAAAATATGTAGAACACATTTTATTCTAAACAATTTCTGAAAAATATATCTACCTTATTCATTATTGTTATTTTAAAATACAAAAGGGCCACAAAATAACCAATTATCAGATATTCAGCCATAAGCAGTTTTTATGGTATGAGGAAATAAAATATCTCAAGAAAAATTTATTTTATACCATTTCATCTTCAATTATAATTTCAGGATGAGAAAGATGACTCTTATCAGGAACATATGATCCAGTTGTAATCACAGATACTAAGTTTTGGCGAGTTCTGTCAGATGGTATCCATGCTTCCTCAATCTCACCATTCAATACCGGGGAAATCAGAAATTGATTTGATGATGGTGATTCAGAAATTATCGGTTGACTCAATTCTAAAACAGAGTCCCCAGATGAGTTAACAGCAGCTATTTTATCAAAAAAAGCTTTTCCATCCCTATCTTTACCACTTTTCTCCTCTACAAAAAATTTGAGAAGTGGTGGCTGAGTAGGAACTTCTTTACCTATGTGAAAAAATCAAGGATTAATCACATCTCAAAATATCTGATGTGGGTAACACATAACAATTTCAACATAATACAATGACTTTACTTCTTTCACAACAAAATAATGACATACAAGATCTATGACATAACAGTTTCGGCATTAAATGTATACCACACAATTGAATTTGGACATTTTTGGCACCTCATGAGTTCAAACAGAATGACTTATTCATACTTACGAACAAAATTCTCATTCAAACACAATTGACATTTAATTAAAATAACTTGAAATAAATTACTATCGGTGAACTCATCGGCATTAAAATACAAAACAATTACAAAAGTATCTTCTCTCGTGAATAAAATGAAATGAATCCATGAGAATGTTAACAGATTTGTTGCATAATATTGCATATGGAAAGAAAACCTGTTTAATGCTACTACTTTTTTTATTTTATATATTTTTTTTCTCTGTATTTTTTTTTTAATTTATTTGAAAAATATTTAACATGTCTATAACAGTTCAGGCTAGTGTTGTCATTCATTTTCTAATGAAAAATTATATAGGAAGTGATTCTTTATTTAACAGTATTGAAAGTCCTAATTTTTTAATAATTATTTTCCAAAATTCATTTGAAAATCCTGCAATATCTTAAGAACAATACATGCTATCATTCTAAAATATGTATATTTTCTAATAAAAAATTACATAAAAAATGATTATTTATTTAACATTATTTAAAACCTTGTTTTTTGAGGATTTTTTAAAAATTTCAATAAATATCTTGAGGGGGGGGGGGTCTATTGCACATTTGACCACATTTAAAATCAATAGGGTTCCAGTATTCACTAATTCTAATAATCATACCAAATTGTTTTTGAAGCACTTCGTTCAAGGGATATTGCCACAGACTCACGGATATGCACACTAATATACACACACATGCTTATATACATACACACATATACATACACACACATATATACTTGTAAACACACTTACATGCATACATACACTAACACAAATATACATACACACACACACAAACATCACCACACAAATATTTGATTTAAGTTCAGGCATGCTCTATGTCGAAACATGCTCTTATGTTGAAAACTTGAATTCAAATTTTCGACCCTGTTTCAATATTTTTCCTATATATTAATTGCTATGTATGTAGGGAAAGTAATAATAGACTCAACAGACATAGATATCATTTAAATAAGTGAGTTGGCCACAGCTTCAACCTCCACAATCATAGCTTCAACCTCCACAATCCTTTAACATCCACATGGACTGTAATTTGCTTTTTATGTGTATTTTGTCATACACTACATCTAACTTAATATTTGGACTGCTCATTTCAAGTGACCTTATCATGCTTAACTTGGTGTTGAATTGGATAAATATTTAATATTGAATGGCATAATGTGCATGTATAGTTGCAAAATATCTGGAAATTTGGAGAAGCGGGAATAAACCCAGGATTTTCGGAAACTTTGATAAGAAGAAACCAATTTACATGTTTTCTGCATGTTCTGGCTAATTATGCCCATTGCAGAAACATACTCATGCTTAGTTATCTTGATTTGTGCTGCATTGTTGTAAAGCAGTGCATTATTGATTGTGCGCAAAGCCACATGCTTTAGTTAAATTCAACTTCACAGCAGCATGACGTGCTTAGAGGAAGTATCATGTAAATTTCTGCTAAACTTAGGATGTTCTTATACAATTCATATTTTTCAATAATGAACCAGTGACAAACAAACCAGGAAAGGTTACTTACAATTTTTGCCTTTTACTATTGATGAAATCGTGACGTGGTTGATTCCCCCAATGGAAATGTATGGCTTCACCACTGCTCATTTTGAAATATTCTTTAGTAAATTAAAATTTATAAAGCACCTATTTAAAAACATTTCATAAATAAACATCTTAATGTCAGTAACAGAGCTTGATCTGGTTGTACACCCCCCCCCCCATGCTGATTAAAACATTGTGTCCCTTTTAACCCCCCTCCCCATTTAACCCTCATGTTATCCTGCTATTTCATTGTTAGAAAACTTCCATTTTTTAAATATAGATGGTTTTTATTTATTTTATACAAAAATATTGCTTTAATATAAAAGATTAAACACATAACGAATGTTTCAATTATATTTAATTACTTCAGAACAGTCTGCCACAGACATAGGCATTTCGACAGTGGAATGGCACTTTGCGTCTTTGCTTGTAGCCTGTAGCTCCTCAGAGGGTGCAGTATAAAGAAGAAAAAAAAACTCAAAAACAAAACCCGCCAACCTAATAAACTGAACAAAAAAGTAGAAGAAACAAGGGATTTCCTGATTACTACTAGCTGTACAGGAGTTTCTGCGATCTTCACATAGGGTACCATTTTGCTTTTGTACTGCTTATGCTGCAGACGGGTGGGGAGCCACAGATAATGCGCAAGATTTCAGAAATAAAGTGTTGATTGAGAAACATAGATCTATATATTCCACTTTCAATGACAGCTTATGAAAACTACAGAAAAATATAGTTCTATATAACCCCCCCCCCCCCCCCCATTTCTCAATGTAATAAAATTAAATTATATCTTTCATCTTCTTTATTTCTTTTAATAACTAGCATATCTATAAACCCTCTTGACACTACACCCTCATATTCCTCCATACTTTCTGCCCCCCCCCCCCTCTTACAGTCATAGTTCTATAGCTCCACCACTGCTAATATGCAACCTGAGATTACTACCACTGCTAATATGCAACCTGAGATTACTCCACCACTGCTAATATTACCTGAGATTACTGTTCTCAAGAATAGAACTTAAATCTAACCCAAGAATCAATTGATTGAAGAATACCATAATCAAATCTAGTGAAAAGAAATTCCCCTATATCAGTTACCTTCAACAGAAGATGTAATACTTTGGGTAGGAAGGATATTTTCCTTTTCTGGAATGTCAACATTCTTCTGCTTGATAGTTTCTGTAACTTTAGACAAATCATCTTCAATCTTGGAACTTTGGGAAACTTCAGCTAGTGCATCAAAAAACTGGATACTTGCAGGATCAGCAACTGTCTCAACCGGAAGGCTAAAGTATTTACTCAGGGAATTTGGCTCCTCTGCATTAGACTAGATAACAATATATGTGTAAAAATAAAAATAATGCATTTGTATACAAAAATTTGAATACAATTTAAATCATGATTATGTATATCAGTTATTTGAGAATAATTTGAGGTAGTTCCACAGAGAGATAACTATTTTAAAGTAGGGTATATTTACATACAATCATATGAAATTCTAAACAAGCAGTTGCCATTTTAGCGGCATAAAGATAAGATTATATCAATGCATATATAGCAATAACTAAATTACTAATTTTCTTACATAAAGTGGTAGTCAAAAAACTGCAATTTGAAATTGACTTGCCTTTTTTTTTGTGATCTTTGGAGGGATTATCAAGGGGATTGAACTTAATTTCTATTAATTATTAACTAAAAGCATAAAAATCAAAATTTTTGATGTTGTTCTTTCTCTAGGCGCATATTTAAGACCAGGAGATGCTAGGTATATTTTTTACTGTTTAATAAAATTGTTAAAAGCATGATACTAGATTTATTTTTCATCAAATTAAAAGTATTCATTTTAATTAAAATATATTAAAACAATTAAATGTAGTATAATTTACCAACAGACAAAAATTTTAACAAATAATTTATTTATTTCTTTATATGCCATGTTATTCATATGCTATGCATTATTATTAAACTACTATCAGAAAAAGAAATTTTTAAGCAAAAAGTACTTTTAAAGGCATATTTAAAAATTTAAATAAAGACTGTAGGAACTGTAATTAATAATCACAAAAACAGCTAACCAGTTAGCTACAAGCTAGTCAAAACAAATATTAACTTCAGGTTATAAAAAAACATTAAAATTACCACTCATACAGCTGTAAAACAGTAGTGTGGATAAAAATTTTTCATTGGTAAAACAATATAAAAGAAAAATAAAGGATTTCAAATGACAAACCAGCCTCCATTTTTGGAATAAGAGATGTATGTGTGTGTGTGTGGGGGGGGGGGGGGGGGGGGGCTAAAATTTTAAAAACAGTTTTGAAATTAAAATCTTGTTATTTTATGTACTACTAGATGGCTCTGTGTAGCTACTGTATTTTGTAAGCTCTACTGTAATTAAGTAGTAGTAGTTAAGACGAAAAAGAAAAAATTATTAAT
This sequence comes from Amaurobius ferox, assembly GCA_951213105.1. NCBI lineage: Eukaryota > Metazoa > Arthropoda > Arachnida > Araneae > Amaurobiidae > Amaurobius > Amaurobius ferox. The sequence goes on from OX578147.1 coordinate 128,528,685, forward strand.
TATGTATAAGGCATTTGAAGTGGATTACACTTTTATCTTATGCAGGAGTGTTTAATGTATAGATGGTAAGTGGTTAGGATAAATTACAAAAAAATATTTATAAAAATCAAAAACTCAAGTTCTCAAGGTGCCATATTCCCCTATAATAGAAAAATTACTCTAAAACAGCAGAAAAATGCCTGTCAAATTTATATATGCTTTCCTTCCTGCATCATGAGCAAATTTGCAGTTGACAAATGTTTTCCCGTTTTGCTAAAGCGGTTTTTTTTTATTTTTTGTCTTTTTATATCTTGAAGAAGTCTTGTTTTACCCTTGAAGGTGGTTGATACCCTGAGCTTTTATATTAAGCTGATTTATTAATGAAGATTTTTATTTAGAAGATTTATAATGAAGATTTTTATTTTAGATTTAATTACTTGCAATGGTGGTGTTACAGTAGCTTGAATTTCAAATTCTTCATTGTCATTGAAACTAGGTGATCTATTTTGCATTAATGGATTTTCACATATCTCAGTTGTAGACTCCACAGCAGAATTAGATGACACTGCCTCTTGTGAAGAAATATCCAAAGATATTGTTTCCATTACACCAAACTTTGAGTCGGAATCGACTCGTTTAATTGTAGATTCATTTTTTATTTCATAATGCAAGTCTCCCGTAGTTCTTGAGGTAACAATGCTAGTTTTCCTAGTAGCTGCTTCTAAATTTATATCAGTCGATGGAATTTGTTTAATATCTGATATTGAATTGGAATTCCGCCTAACATTTTCTGTTTCAACAGGTAATTCAGGTACTGTATCAGCAGGTACTTCCATCATGTCTAGGAAAATACAAATAAAAAGTTATCAATAAAACTACAAACACACTTTAGTAAAATCACATTATAAAATCACATTATAAAATAAAAGAAGTATATATTTATCTATAATAATAAAAGAAGTATATATATATATCTATCTATAATAATAAAAGAAACTGTTTGTTGTATAACAAAAATCGAAATGACCCACAGTTTCGAAATTCTGTACAGTGATACTTCAGGTTACGCCTGAAGACGTCTTGGTAATCTGAACTCTGCAATAATATTTTTGACTACGTGTTTTGAAAAACTGAATTAATGAATTCAATTAATTCCTGTTTTAAATCCTGAGCAATGCCAGGTACATTTTCGAATGTTAAATATTGATTAATTATACTCAGTGGTGAGTTGTACTTATACTGATTATTAAAATTTCTAAAAATTTAGAATTAAATATGAAAAACCTTTTAAAAATTAGAAGATCTAGAACCAGAATAAGAAATGGGACTGCTATATTCACCAAAGTTTGGTGATAAGATGATAGTCATATGGTGGTGTTTTATGTCAACCATGATGGAAACAAGGTTGGTAACTCATTTTGGCAGGCATAGTGTACTGTGTCCATAGTATTTTCAGCAATTATATTGTGTGTGCTATTGAAGCAAGGGAAGCATAACATTAGCTCGATAGTTACTTTAAAAGTTTTGATAAGTCTGAATATTGTTCATACAATTCTTTATTTATTGTATTGTAAATGACTGGAATGGGTGTTTTTGTGTATGGTTTATGTAGATGTTTTGAACAAGTGAAACTGGATTACTTTTAAGACACACAACAGAATGGAAAGAAGTATGAGTTAAACTGATGTATGAATATAGATATAATAGCAAGTAAATATGAATGTCCTACTTGTAAATCGCTGATAAAATTGATGGTACATAAGGCAAGAAATGAAATATGGTTAAATGGTTTTGAATAAGTTTGTTGGGTTTTCAAAAATAATGAGAATTATGCGAGTAAGTTTGTAAGAAATAGTACCTGGTTTGAAGAAGTGTTTTGAAAGTGATGTGTTGTTTTTTTAAGCAATGTATTTATAAAATGATGTGTGGAATTCAATAATGTAAGAGGGAAGATCAATTCTTACATTGCCGAATACATGTGATGTCTATTTTATTAGAATGATATTTAGTCAATGTTTTGATCATTTCTACAAACAACTTTGAGTATGTAGGTACTCCCCATATGAAATAACAAATGGGGAGGGTGGTGAATGGCTCGGTAGCACATTGCTCTAAATCTGAGTCACCTCAGCTTATAAAAAAAGAAAGTGAAGAAATAGAAAATTAAATTCAGTTTTCCTTTTTGAATATGACTGTTATAGGTTACTATAAGACGCAAATCATTGAGTCTCCAATATTCAGCGATGCAGGACATTTGTGATGTATAAAATGCAGCTGCGGGATGGAACACAAGCATTAAAGATGTACAGCGACAACCTCCAATAATCAGCAGCACCAGACAACTGTGATATATACATTATTTATTTTATACTAAAATATATTAACTGTGTTTTACACGTATTTTAATGCTTCTCTTTTACTGTGTTTTACACGTATACTGTGATAATAATACTTCATATACACCATTAAAATACTGTGTTTTACACATATTTTAATGTTTCTGATCAAGTTCTCCTTGTTTGAATTTCAGGAAAAATTATCTATTTTTCATAGAAAATTGCAATAGCAAAAATATTTTTAAAAATAGTAAAATATTAATAAAATTTGAAGACTTTTTTGAAGAAAAGGCACATTTCCATAACATCAGATACACTGCTGTAGTTAAAAAGTTACAAAAAATGACTCACAATTTTCCATTCTAACCATTAATCAGATGAAATGACAAATTTAACTCTAACACAAAAAAGCTTATACATGTATAGAGAATGAAAAAGTATATACACATACATAATTACAAAGACAACAGTAATTACATCGCCAAAATATTATCTAAGAGTCTCATGCCCTAAGAAATTATATTTCCACTTTTATGCCCTATACCCACTTTTGAAATTTTCTGTAAGGTACAGGTAGTACGTTCTTAAATTTCTTGAAAATCGGGCTGTATTATTATGTACTGCCCTCGTAAAAATGTTCATTAAATAAAATAAATTATCTACTTTATTTACTTATATCAGTTTTTTTTTTTTAGAAAATATGCAACTCATATAATTTGTTTTTATTCATGATTGTTTTTAAAATTGATATGGAGAGAACTGTGAATATCTTTGTGTGAGACATGACTTTTCAGTATTATTATAGCAATTAGTTAAACATAATACTTCATAAAATCAATATATCACTTATTTAAAAAAAAAAATGAACTTACTGTTGAAAAATTTATATTTGTTTGGATTTTAACTAGTTTTAATAAAAATTTGTGTTGCTAGCAGACATGACATTATACGGTCGAAGTTAAAATTGTTACTTTTTACCTATCATAAATAACAAATTTTTACTTGATATTCTTAGATACTTAATACTTTTACAATTCGCAGTAGTTTTTTTAATATATTTATTCATAGTAGTTTTAATGAAACTGAGAACACAAATTGTCAGTGAAATATTTTGTAATGAACTTTACAAGCTGTGTGAAGTAATCGCAAAATGTTTGTTTTTGTTTTGTTTTATATCAAAATAGCATATATTGTGTCTTGTGTCAGTTGTGTGAGCGTCGGACTCGGTAATTCTCTTTTCTCTTGAATTGAGTATTTTTAAATAAATATTAAATGTGGGAAGTTAAAACTTGACAACTCGGAAGGAATCAGCTCGTGTTATGCGGTGCGTATACTTGAATAATATGTCTTTTTTTCCTCATTGATTTTAAGCCTAGCTAATTTATTGATACATTACCGTAGAGCCACTTATTTCAAGTACTTGATACTCGTCTAAGCATGCATATTAAATGTTTCTAAGTTTAAAATGATTGTTACACGTAAAGCACTTTTCCATAGTATTTTTATGCATCAGGGAAAACGCAAATTATGTGTGTATATATTCACATTTTCCTCCTGTCTTTTAATCAGGAATCAAGAAAAATATTTCCCATAGCAACAATGGAACAGATGATCACCCTCAATTGCACTTCAGTAATATTAAAAAAATATTTGAAGAATTAAAATATATTGAGTTAAATTATATTAATTCCAACAGTTTATCTTAACATATCATTTTAACTTTACTCCTTGCTCTCTTCTTTCAGTTATTGTTATTCCTATAAGCCTGTGCATAAGTGTTTTTAAAAACGAATATAGTGTTTAATAGTGTTTTTAGTGTTTTAATAGTGTTTTTAAAAACATTAGATTCTTCATTCCTTTATGAAATATGGAAAGTCATGTCAGGGTGCTTGCTGTCCTTAAAACTGCTTAATTAGTAATCTTCGTTTTTAAATAGCTTAAAACTACTGAAATTTATACCAAAGTACTTAAAAAGTGTTTAATTTTCTTTGCAATATAAAGTGCAGTTCAGAAGTTTTAATAGAAGTGGGAAAAATTGTTTCATGCCTAAGGGTAGTGATCAGGTTACAAATTGCAGAAACAATTTTTTTTTTCAGGGAAAGAGGTCTAGGTTTTCACATTTCATAAAATTGGGTTTTCTACTTTCTTCCTCAACCTGAATTTGCAATTACAGGTATTGGTATATCTACCACATTCTTTATCCAGCTCTCCCTGAGAAATCACAAGCCTCTTTATGTGCCTTTTAAGTTTAATTTTAGTTTGCAAATATATCTAAAACTACCTGATTTTTCAATTGTAAGCTTTCTTTTGATTTTATGATTAACTAGTAAAAAGTCCCTGATTTACTCTGGAAAAGCTGCACTTTTTCTTACTTGTGATCATTTGCATAAAATAATATCAAAAGTCGGCCAAACATTTTCAAAGCAACAGCAACAAAAAGATAATCATAAAAAAAATTCCAAGTAAATTTCATTTAAATTATGGGAAATTTTATCGAGGATAACTATTGTTATTTTATGTGCTAAGCAGATATTCAACAGCAATTTTGTGCATTGCAGTCTCAATCCATAAATTCAGAAACATTTGTCCACATTTCATTCATTTTTAAAGACACTGATAAACATTTTTACAGTAGAAACTGTTAGCGTATTAAATTTGTCTGTGTCTTGTCTTATTTAAATGTTTTTATTATCTATTTTTCGGGTTTTTACTTGAAGCAATTTATGTTTTTAGTAGCCTTCTTTACAAAACATTATAAAATTTAACATTGGAAAAATTAAAAATTCATATACTTAAATAAAGCCAATATTTTTACATTTTCTTTTTCTTTTAAAATAAAAATTCTGAATATTAATGAAAAACTTTTGATATTCAAACATGAAAAACAATTACTTTTTGAAAAAATTTCATCAATTACCAAAACTTTTTTTCATTACTTTCTTAAGTGTACATAGCTGTCAGACTATTTACTCATTTTTAAAACATGTATTGCATGTCCTTAGCTCATTTGTTTTTATCAATTTGACTTTTAAGAATGTTATTTCACTTGTAAAAACTAGCATCATTTTCAATTTATTAAAATTTCTCTCTGGGTTCCAAATACTGGGTCCCTGGATTTTTATTATCTGAAGAATATGTTTAAATATAGGTAATGTGCAGGTTTATTATATAAAAATCAGTAACATTTTATACATTTTTATGGTAATAACAAATAAAAAAATTAATGTATTTGTATGAATTAAATTATCTACACAAAAAAAAATTCTATAAAAATATACTGAAATTGCAAAAATTGTTATATGGAGTGAACAGTTTGTTATATCTCATAATTAGCTATTTCCACCTGTGCTTTGTGCATTTGAAATGGCTAGTGGTCATTAAATGAGACACCTACACACTTAATAAAAGTTTAGTCCTCTGGACGAGTCGGACGGTCTGGGTCTTCTACACTTAATAAAAGTGTTTGATAATTTTACTGAATATCAAAAAACCTTTCAGATTTAAACATAAAAATGCTGCACATTTTATTATTCCGTTAACGCATGACAAAATGATGTAATCATTTGATTTTTGCAATTAACAACAAAAATATATTAAATTGTGTTTTTGTTACTTCACTTTTTATTACAAGTAGTTTTTGAAAATTCCTTTGTATCTTAACCTCTAATTCAAATTTTCTGTTTTTCTATTGATCTGCAAGCCAAGACAGATCGAATGAGACCATAAACCAAAATTCTACCTAGTGTAGAACTACTAAATACTTTTGGATATAATTTTAATATCTCTTTGCATCATCTCCCTACTTGGAATTTTCAAAACATTAAACTTTTTCATTGATCTGGAAGCATTGACCGATCGAATGAAATCAAAACCAGAATTCGTGTTAGAGTGGAAGTGATTGATAATTAAGCAAAGTGGTTTTGAGTTTTCTTATTATTTCTTTACATTATCACTCCTAATTCTAATTTTTCAATTAGATTTTTCTTTTGACTTGGAAGCTTGTAAGGACCTTATATATTCAAAAATACAACCAATATTATTGAACTTGTCAATACCATGTCATTACTTTTCATAAACCTTACATGCTCATTAATTAGCATCATTATGTTGCTTCCATACCAACAGAGTCTTCTTGGAGAGTACACTGATTTGTTCTCACACAAGAATGGATTTGCAAAAAATGCATGTTTAATTATAATTTTAGCTTTAGGAACAAAAATGGCATGTTAAACGTAAAGGAATATTGTTAAATTTAATACTTCTAGTTTTAACTTTATAATTTCATTTTGTGGATTTATGAAACTTCATATGCATATATATCGTATGTATATTGTTGTATCCAAAAATGAAAGCGACCCACAACTACAAAATTTAGTCTAGTATCTTCAGATATTTCAGTTCAGTAGGCCCAAAGACACCTTGGTGCAATTTTTTTTCTAATTAGTTTTTAACACTTTACAACATAGTTGAAAAGTGTTTATGACATTGTTCATTCTGTCTGTCTGTCTGTCCGTTAGCATGATAACTGCCGTAAAAATGACTTTATCAAAATGAAATTTTAGTATGTTTTTCAGACTGTCTGTGGGACCTATGGAAATATAAATGAATAACATCACCCAATTAGTTTTGGATTAAACCTGGGTTGAAAAAATGAAATACATTGAACCCTATGGGACCTAATTTTTCAAACATTTTTTAAGTGAATTTAAAATTCACAAATTGCTTCAAAAGTTTTAGGAAATATTCAAATTATCCCATAAAATATATTAAAAAAAGTTCAGTAAAATATGTTAGGTAGTTTTTTAAATAAAAATTATTTAATATAGGGAGAAAAACAAATTCAATTAAATTCTGACTTTTGCTACATCCTCCAGAAAGAAAAGAGATATATTTTATAATAAATATTTTTCCAAGAGTTTAATTATTTTATATATAAGAGAGGTTTCGCATTTAAAAATAAATATGGCATATAACAAGTTTTCAAATTTTTTAAAATTTTATATAACTCTTTATGATTGATGGTCGTCTGTCTGTCATTTTATACTTATTTAATGGCATTTTTAATGCACTTTCCTACGTCCTGGAGAGTTGAAATTTGGTACACAGCTTAAATTTGTAGAACATTTTATTCTACATAAATTTGGTGGGTCCTCAAATATAGATCCTACATTTTTTCGAAATGGCCTGCAAATAATCCCTGTTCACTTCTATGAATCATTGTTGTAAGATTGTTAAAAATTCTGATGTAGGCAGCACATGACTTTCGCTGCAGACTCATATTCACATTCTCTTTATTTCTTCAATAATAATTTGAGTTTTTCTGCGCAAAATAACACCCATAAGTATTTTAAATGACACTTAATTTGCACGTTAAACTTAAATTTGGTTCTTATTTAATAGCTGGACTTATTGTCAAAGGTGGCATAGCGAAAACGTGAAAAAACTAAAATATCTCAAGAACAGCTAGTCCTAGAGTAATGGGGTTAGCCTTATTCTTTTTGTTGTCAAAAATCACGTATAAAATAAGCATTTAATTGATATAATTGAGCGCACATAGTCTTTTATTTTTAGATTTAACTATTTTTGTGGACCATTTCACAAAAACAGCCTGTTCCTTTTTCCCGAATCGTACCAGAATAACCTGCAAGTGATTTATATACCAAATTTTGTTAAATTTGGACCATTACTTTTGAGCTAGAATGGATAAAGGCAATTTTTGCCTTCCATTTCGCAAAGAAGGCAGATTCTTTTATTACGAATCATACTAAAATCTAATGACCATCAGGGTTTCACACAAAAAACTTATCAAACCAAATTTTATGAAATTTGGTCCATTAGTTTTTCAGTTAGAGTGGATATAATATCCTCACAAACACACAGATACACCCTTACACACATAGACGTCTTCCTAAAAATAGTTTTTTCATGTTCTAGAAGTCCCAAAACGTGTAGATCCTTCTAAAATTCAAGTTCCAATCTCCGGCACGATTCCAATACTTTGAATACATACACACACATATATTATCTGTGTATCTAAATTCCGTGCCTATGCAATTACAATAGTTGTGATTTTAAATGATTCCTAAACTTTTATTATTTCTACAACGAAGCCTAATTTTAACTTATGCAGAATGCAAATATCTCAAGCGATTGTAAGGTGAGTTATATAAGAATTGCTGAATTTTTTTCACACAATATTATTTAGCTCTGGAGTCTTCAATACAAGTTATATGAACGAAATATTCATTGAGTTTGGATTGAGAATCAAACGATTTATATTTCGATGAAGTTTTAAATATTTAAGTATAATAAATTACTGTAGTACTGTGATAATGTAAAAGATATCACCACTGAATGTATCACATTGATTTTATCCACTTTAATGATTCACATTGATTTTTTTAAAAGATATCACCACTGAATGTATCACCACTGAATGTATCACACTGAATGTATCACATGAGATTTTTAAATGGAATTGCATTTCAGTTGGAAAGTGTTTCATAATTAATGCTTATGCATGATTGATCTTTCTTGTTTAATTATTAAGTACTAAAGCGTCATTCTGGGCGATATTTCATGCAAATCGGTTCCTTAGCAATCCTGCTTATTACCACAGAGTTTCCATTTGGACAGCATCGGAAAGATCGAAGAACGAGCTTTTCAACGAGCTTTAAACCGAATCCGCATGATAATTTCTTTATATTTAAAAACGAAATTGAAAATTCATCGAAATATCAAATATTTAGGATATATCATATGATTGTAACAACCTAAAATCGCACCATTCCAATTTTGGCATAAATAATGTTTGATATCTGCGCATTATAATCATTTTTTTAACCCTTTACAAGGTAGTTGAAAAGTATTTATGACTTTGTTCATTCTGTCTGTATGTCTGTCCGTTAGCACGATAACTGCCGTAAAAATGACTTTATCAAAATGAAATATTAGTATGTTGTTCAGACAGTCTGTCGGACCTATGGGAATATAAAAGAATAATATCATCCAATTAGTTTTGGATTGAAATCAGGTTAAAAAATGAAATACATTGAAGCCTATGGCATCTAATTTTTCAAATATTTTTTAAACGAATTTAAAATTCACAAACGGCTTCGAAAGTTTGAGAAAATATTCAAATCATCCCATAAAAAAAAAATCATCAAAATATATTCAGTAGTTTTTTAAATAAAAATTAAAATAATAATTCACCCTTTATATCAAGAGATCACGTGACCTACTTCAAAATAAAGTATGGCATCCATCTTGTGTCAAAATCATGATTTTTAACACTTTACAACAAAGTTGAAAAGTGTTTATGACTTTGTTCATTCTGTCTGTCTGTCTGTCCGTTAGCACGATAACTGCCGTAAAAATGACTTAATCAAAATGAAATTTTAGTATGTTGTTCAGACGGTCTGTAGGACCTATGGGAATATAAATGAATAATATCACACAATTAGTTTTGGATTGAACCCGGGTTGAAAAAATGAAATACATTGAGCCCTATGGGACCTAATTTTTCTAACATTTTTTAAGCGGATTTAAAATTCACAAATTGCTTCGAAAATTTTAGGTAATAATCAAATTGTTCCATAAAATATATAAAAAAAAATTCAGCTAAATATATTCAGTAGTTTTTTAAATAAAAATTAAAATAATAATTACACATCTTATATGAAACGATCACGTGACCATGATATGAAACGATCACATGACCCACTTCGAAATGAGATATGGCATCCATCTTGTTTCAAATTCGTGATTTTTTAAAGTTCTTTTTAATTCATATTGAGTGTTGTATCCATCCTAAAACTACTTTATTTCTGCTTAAATTCTGTGCATCTACATACTAAAACAACACAATGACAATATATTTGAGTTTAAATTCTCATTCAAATTTGATTATTTCTACAATTAAGCCTATTTTTCACCTATGTAAAAACGAGCGGATAAATAGCACCGGACCCACTCCGATTCGACCAACAAGGAACCACAACTGACGATGATGCGATTGACGTATCCGATGACGTAGGTACACGTTGATTCTGGTTAGGGGAGTTTTTATTTGTATTCGCGGCAAATTTAAGTTTCGTGAATTTTTTTTTTTTGAGAAATATGAATATTGATCCAAAGCTTAAGGATGGACCAAACACTTCACAAGCCAAAAACTCACAGAAAACGGAAAAGTTTTCTAAAATGTGCAATTGCAAAAAGATATTTTCCAGTAAATTTACTTAAGAAAAACTGTAAGAAAAAATTGTAATTTTACAGCACTGAAGTCGGATGATTTTCGCAATCATTTGCACACTACTGTTCATGGCATGGAAGAAATAAAACATGATAATGATTTTCAAAATTATTCAAGTATGTTCGCATTTTCATAACTTCTATTTCAAGAAGTTTTGTTTATTGCTGAATAAAATAAAATAGTTTCACATAAAAATACAAAGAATGGATGAAATGCATGAGATTTTAAAATGTTAACTATGTAAGATGAATACAAGATATAACATATTCTAATAGATTAGAAGATATACCCATGCATTTTGGGGAAGATTTTCCGTACTACAAGTTACAACAATTTTTGTCAAAATTAAACAATGACATAATAAATTGAAACTATCAATAAGCCCCAAAAATATCAATAATAATAATGACCGTAATTGATATAATCCAGTCAAAAATGCAATATCAATGAAATTTATTTCATACGTATACATATCTTTATTATTTAAATCGGAAAAGATTTATTAAAACTCTTCTACTGCATAAACACATTGGATTTAAATCCATTGCTAAGTGACATAACATAATTTTCTTCAAATAAATTGGTGGAAGAAATATACTCTGCATAATGCTATCTCTATGGAAAGTTTAATTGTTCGTTTTTAATTAATATCTTAATATTTAGACAACCCCTGGTCTTAGAAACTCGAAACATGTACTAAATTTTAAGTGGAGTTATTCCAATGTTACCCATAAAATTTCATTAAATTCGGTTCAGCCATTCTACCGTGATAATGAGACAGACAGACAGATTTTCAATTTTCTTTATATAGATTATGCAATTGCTATGTCAAAAATATAAAATAACATAAATATGCACATAACTGTAAAGTCTTGTGTAAATACAAATTTTAGTACATTCCTACATAAGCTGATAATGATATGTAAGAAAATAACAAATACAAAATTGAGTAAAATTTTTGAGTGGATAACAATTTCTTCCTAGCTATTGATATATTTACATTTGTCAGCTGAAACATATCATTTATGAATGACTGATTCTGGATTAAAATTATCCAAATGTAGACTTTTAATAGATATAATGCAAGTTTACTCATTTTGCTTATTTTCAATCTATTTCTCTAAATCTATATAAATGAAATTGAAAATCTATCTGTATGTGTGTCTCATCATCATGGGAGAACAACTGAATCGAATTTAAATGAAATTTTGTAAATAGCCTTGAAATATCCAGACTTAAAATTTAGTCCATGTTTTGAGTTTCTAAGACCAGGGGTTGCCCAGATATTAATTAAAAACGAACAATTAAACCTTTCATATAGCATTAAGCAAATGATATTTTTTCCGCCCATTTATTTGAAGAAAATTTTATCATGTCGTTTAGCAACAAATTTAAGTCCAATTTGTTTATACGGCAGCTGATTCTTATTATATCCTTTCCGATTTAAATAATAAAGATATATATATAAAATAAATTTTAACGATATTGCATTTTTGACTGGATTATATCAATTATGGTCTTCAGGTTTAAATATTATTACTATTGATATTTTCAGTTTATTATGTCATTGTTTTATTTTTGCAAAAATTTTTGAAACTCATTGTACGTAGTACCGAGTAATCTTCTACAAATGCATGGGCATATCTTCTATTCAGTGGCTTATCCTGACTCTAAAAAGTGTCTTATCCTGACTCTAAGTGACTTATCCTGACTCTAAGTGTGTGTGTGGCTTATCCTGACTCTAAGTGTGTGTGTGGCTTATCCTGACTCTAAGTGTGTGTGTGTGTGGTGGTGGTGGGGGGGGGGCAACTGTTTAGCTTTTTCTTATGCCAGGGTTATTTTAAATGAAAAATACGCATAACAATATAAAGCCTTGAAAAGTAGGGAGGCCTGCCCCCCCCCCCCCAAAAAAAAAAAAAAAACATACGCTGCTGCTTCTACTCCATGAGAATATAAGCAGTACAAGTATATTAGCACATATTTTGGCATATATTGGAATCAATTACGGTCTTTTAGGTTTTAAGATTACGGAATTATTGATATTTTCAATTTATTATGTTATCTGCTTTATTTTGGTAAAGATTTTAGAAACTCATAAGTTGTAGTATGAGTCCTATACAGTTTTAGCTCTTTTATTTTGCATATATTTATTCAACTTCATATATTTTGTAAATTTGTTTACAAACAAGACCAGGACATTTTATTCTTCAGATCTACCCGTGAAGATAATTTTGTATAGCTAGAACAGATATTGTTAAACTTCTTTTTAGGAGCATTGAATTAAATATTTTAATAGAATATTTTGATTAACAATGTCATTTAATATATTATAGGAATTTGCACATGATTGTGAATTTTAAATTGAACTTGACAACTTGAATGTTGCAAAGAACAATGTTTCATCTTGACAATCTAATTAATGCATGACTAATAAAAGGAGATTGATTTTGTGAGTTGCATAATATAAACAAAGCAAATAATTTTTAAATTGCATCTATGTAGAACAATTTTTTTTTAAATGGGAAAAATTGGTTAGATGCCATTGACACATGGCTCTCAAAATGACTAAATTATATCTATATGTCACATCTAGCCATCAATTATAGAGTTTAATATTCTATTCTATCCAATAATACGAAGGATATTTAAATATATTTAAATTTCCTTGAATAATACCGAGATCGTAATTAAAACAAAATACTCCTTGCACAGGCGTAGTTCATTTTAAGCATCAACTATAACTTAGAATTTAATATTCTAAACTATCAAATAATACTAGTATACGATGATGAGTTCGTATTATAAACTACTATCTCCGTGCACAGGCGCAGTTCTCTGAAGCTACTATTGGTTGTTGATATTGACGTCGGGTGACGCCCCATCATGACGTCTGAGTGGGTCCGGTGCTATTTATCCGCAAAATGTATGTAAAATGTAAACAGCAAAATATGTAGAATGAGTTGTATTAGAATTACTGTATTTCTTTAACACAAAATAATTCAGTCCATGGAGTCTGCATGGCTGATATGAATGAAATATTAATTGATTTTATAAACAGAAGGACGATATTTTTCGATGAAGTTTTAAGCATAAAGATTATGAATTGTAGCTCCATGGTCTTAATTTTTAAATAAAATAAATTATTATAGTATTGTGATGAATGAAATGGAGAAAGTTATGAATGAAATCCTGCTTTTATAGAGAGATCCAGGCGTGTTATTTTTTCTATGACGTCATTTGAATTAATTTCAGTTGTTTTCGATGAAGTTTTCAAATATAATAAATTATCGTAGTATTATGAGAGATTTAAAAATATTACCGTGGAATGTATTGCATTTTAGAGATAGATATTTAAACTACGCAATTTATATTTCAATGCCGTCTTTTGAATGAAGTTCATTTTTTTCAATGAAGGTTTAAGTTTTCAAATATAATAAATCAATGTAGTATCGTGATAAGTTTTAAAATATTACCGAGGAATGTATTGCATTTTCGACTTTTTTAAATAAAATTGCATTGAAGTTGGAAAGTGTTTCATAATCAATGCTTTAAGCATGATTGATCTTTCTTGTTAAAACTTACAACAAAGTTGAAAAGTGTTTATGACGTTGTTCATTCTCTCTGTCTGTCTGTCTGTCCGTTAGCACGATAACTGCCGTAAAAATGACTTAATCAAAATGAAATTTTAGTATTTTGTTCAGACGGTCTGTAGGACCTATGGGAATATAAATGAATAATATCACCCAATTAGTTTTGGATTGAACCCGGGTTGAAAAATTGAAATACACTGAACCCTATGGGACGTAATTTTTCAAACATTTTTTAGGCGGATTTAAAATTCACAAATTGCTTCGAAAATTTTAGGTAATATTCAAATTATTCCATAAAATATATAAAAAAAAATTCAGCAAAATATATTTAGTAGTTTTTTAAATAAAAATTAAAATAATAATTGCACCTCTTATATGAAGCGATCACGTGACCATGATATGAAAAGATTACGTGACCCACTTCAAAATATAATAGGGTATCCATCTTGTCTCAAAATCGTGATTTTTAAAGTTCTTTTTAATTCATATTGAGTGTTGTATTCGTCCTAAAACCGCTTTATTTTTCACTTATAGCTGTTTATTTTAAGCAATCCAAAAGTTTAACTTCGCGAATTAAAAATGCATAGCATGTAAAGCAAAACAGCATGTAAAGCATGATGTTTTTGTATCCTTCTGTTAGCAATCGACCGCACATATGTACGTGGCGAATTGCAGCGCGCTTATTTAGGGCGCATTGCACGTCGACCATGTTGATGATCGCCATTGCACTCGCTTTGTACAGTTGGCATAGTTGCGCATGAAAAAAACTGACCGCGGGAATGGTTTTAATTCAAAACATGCGTTTTGAAAATTGACTGGTGTTATGTGTATCTGTATTATATAAACGAATGATCCAGGAGGCATTCTCTTAATATAATGCTCTTACGTAACTTAAAGGAAAAAGGTTTATTCGTAAATTAAAAATGAGTCTAATATCCAGCTGCGTTTTCAATATCTGATGTGCAACGTAGAATCCCAGAATACGTCTCTTTAGATAGCGGGCCCTTATTTTAAGACCCGGGCAATGCTAAGTCCTTCGCTTTAGTATACTATATGTCCCCATATCGTTGTTTTCTATAGGAAATGATGCAATAAATACAGTCATAGAAGTTGAATCATTCAAGTTCTAATCCCCAGAATTATAAAAAAATTTTATGTTTCCTCTCAATCTATCTATTGATGCCTAAAATGTAATAGCAGTAGATTCATCCTTCTCTAGTTATTAGGTTACACCTCACACGCCGACGTATATCTTTCCAAAAGTGTTCGAAATGGGTTCAGAAGGTCTTAAATTATGCATTGCTTATCCTTCAAAATCTCGAATTCGAAAAGTTTTGGGAAAACCATACTTTTGCTATACAATAGTATGAGTAAGTAAAATTCATTTTTTTTTTCCCATTCTTCTTTTTGTAGCTACATAAAACACTTTTGTGAACAAAATGGCGCCAGTATGCGAAGATGTTCCTAATACATTCTCATTAGAATGTGACATGACGCCGTAACGTAAAGGAAAGAAGAAAAAATGATTCATGTCTATTGGTATTCCGTGGGTGTGAGACTTTTTTTTTTTTTAAGGTTAAAAAAAAATCTCATTTCAGGTTTCGGAGTTGTAATGTATACCTGACTTGACATAAACTCGTATTCAGTGGTTGATTGGAAGATTTTTTTTTTCTCTGTCATGATAGTAAGCTTTTATATATTTTTAACACTTTACAACATAATTGAAAAGTGTTTATGACTTTGTTCATTCAGTCTGTCTGTCTGTCTGTCTGTTAGCACGTTAAATGCCGTAAAGATGACTTTATCAAAATAAAGTTTTTTTAATTCATATTTAGTGTATCCGTTCTAAAACCGCTTTATTTTTGCTTAAATTCTGTGCATCTACATACTGAAACAACGCAATTACAATATATTTGAGTTTAAATAATCATCCAACTTTGATTATTTCTACAACAAAGCCTAATTTTCACTTATGAGGAATGTAAACAGCAAAATATGTGAATGAGTTGTATAAGAATTGCTGCATTTCTTTAAAGCAAAATTATTTAGCTCATGGAGTCTACAATATAGCTGATATGAATGAAACATTCATTGATTTTACACACAGAACCAGACCCCCGGCCACTCATCTAGTTGCTCTAAGTCCTTGGACGAGTCGAGTGGTCTGGGCCTTCAACACAGAACCAGACCCGGCCGTCCAAATAGTTGCTCAAGTCCTAGGATGAGTCGGACGGTCTGGGTCTTCAACACAGAACCAGACGGCTTTTTCGATGAAGTTGTAAGCATAGAGTTAAATTATTTGTACCTCCATGGTTTTAAGTTTTTAAATAAAATAAATTACTATAGTATTGTGATGAATGAAAGGAATGGAAAAAGTTTATGAATGAAATGCTGCTTTTATAGAGAGAGTCAGTCGATTTATATTTCGATGACGTCATTTGAATAAAGTTCATTTGTTTTCGATGAAAGTTTTCAAATATAATAAATTATTGTAGTATTATGGTAATTTTAAAAATATTACCAAGGAATGAATGGCATTTTAGAGATGTTTAAACCAGACAATTTATATTTCAATGCCGTCATTTGAATAAAGTTCATTTTTTTTCGATGAAGTTTTAAGTTTTCAAATATAATAAATTAATGTAGTATTGTGATAATTTTAAAACTATTACCGAGGAATGTATTGGATTTTAGAGATGTTTATATAAAATTGTATTGAAGTTGTAAAATGTTTCTTAATCAATGTTTTATGCACGATTGATCTTTCTTGTTTTTATTTAGAACGATCTGGCGATTTCAGACTGCAATAATTGAAAAAGTCTGATACCTAATACATGACTCACTTCTACAAACAGCAGTTTTAATTTTATTGGAAAAAAAATAGACACACATCCCTGTATATTTTAGACCAGAAAAGCCCGCGCATTTCGTGCACTACGCCCGTTCAAGTACACCGCGTTCATGCATGCGAAACAGGAACCGGCAGACATCAATTCCCGTCAACCCTCCTATCGCTCCTAATGTCCACAGACACATGCGAGCCATACACCCCTCCCAGTCATATTTCGTATATGACTCCCTATCAAATCATGCATGTATGTTTTAGGGGTATATGTATATAGTTTACTATCCCTAAGATTCGCAATTAATTTACGTTCCACTAGAGCCTCTAACAAACGAATTTATCAAGTTTATACCTCACATTCTTTATTTCTGGTTTTCAATTCCTGGTCATACCATGTGTTAACTCCCTCTTACTCCATAGGCCATGCACTTCAGTTTCAACTAATCTAATATATCTGTAAACACTAATTGCATTGTTCAAAACATGAATTTGAAGATAAAGGAGGAAGCAAGTCTTTCGAACTCCATGGTGCTGAACTTTTAAATTGGTATGACCTTCTCAATATTAACTTTCTTATTCAGCTGAATCATAGAGGTGGTCTCATCTTTAACTCCATAAAAGCTGAATACAGTTTTCCTTTTAGTCCCATGACTATACAGTTGCATTATGTTGTGGCAACGCCTTAGGCCTGAGATATGAGCAGAAATATAGCAAAAATATTAAAAACACGAAAGATCAATCATGCATAAAGCATTGATTATGAAACACTTTCCAACTTCAATGCAATTTTATTTAAACATGTCTAAAATGCAATACATTCCTCGGTAATATTTTAAAACTTATCACAATACTACATTGATTTATTATATTTGAAAACTTAAACCTTCATCGAAAACAATGAACTTCATTCAAATGACGGCATTGAAGTATAAATTGCCTGGTTTAAACATCTCTAAAATGTGATATATTACTCGGTAATAATTTTAGAATTATCATAATACCACGATAATTTATTATATTTAAAAACTTCATCGAAAACAACTGAAATTCATTCAAATGACGTCATAGAAAAATAACACGCCTGGCTCTCTCTAAAAAAGCAGCATTTCATTCATAAATAATTTCCCATTCATGTCATTCATCACAATACTATAATAATTTATTTTATTTAAAAATTAAGACCATGGAGCTACAAGTAATTTAACTCTATGCTTAAAACTTCATTGCAAAAAATCGTCCTTCTCTCGGTAAAGTCAATGAATATTTCTTTCATATCAGCTATGCAGACTCCATGAGCTAAATTCTTTTGCGTTAAAAAAATACAGCAATTCCTCTACAACTCATCCTACATATTTTGCTGTTTACATTTTACATAAGTGAAAAATAGGCTTCGTTGTAGAAATAATCAAATTTGGATGAGCATTTAAACTCATATATATTGTAATTGCGTTGTTTCAGTATGTAGATGCACAGAATTTAAACCAAAATAAAGTGGTTTTAGGACGGATACAACACTCAATATGAAATAAAAAGAATAAAAATCACGATTTTGAGACAAGATGGATGCCATATATCATTTTGAAGTGGATCACGTGATTGTTTCATTTAAGAGGTGTTATTATTATTTAATTTTTATTTAAAAAACTACTGAATATATTTCGCTGCATTTTTTTTATATATTTTATGGAACAATTTGAATATTACCTAAAAATTTCGAAGCAATTTGTGAATTTTAAATCCGCTTAAAAAATGTTTGAAAAATTAGGTCCCATAGGGCTCAATGTATTTCATTTTTCAACCCGGGTTCAATCCAAAACTAATTGGGTGATATTATTCATTTATATTCCCATAGGTGCTACAGACCGTCTGAACAACATACTAAAATTTCATTTTTACGGCAGTTATCGTGCTAACGGACAGACAGACAGACAGAATGAACAAAGTCATAAACACTTTTCAACTTTGTTGTAAAGTGTTAAAAAAGACCAACCCCCTCCATTACTCTAGGACTAACTTTTCTTGGGATATTTTAGTTTTTTCGCAGTTTTGTTACGTCCTTTTGATGATACGTCCAGTTACCAAACAAAACGAAACTTGAATTAAAAGTGCAAATTCAGTGTCATTTCAAATAATTATGCGTGTTATTTTGTGCAATTGAGCTCACTTTAATGTATTGTTAAAGAAATAAAGAGAAAATGAATTTGAGTTTTGTAGGGAAATTCAAATGCCGCCCACATCAAATTTTTATTTATTTATTAAGGGATATAAGGTGCGTGCGTGGATCGTACGTCTTAGCCGCTTCTGTGAAGGGTTATATCTTTAGAATAAATAAACATCATGATTTCTGCATTTTAGTTCTTGTCAAATAAGCACTTCATTCATTGGTTGGAAGAGCAGAAAAAAATGAATGAAATTCTGTCTCGTGATGGTGTTGATGTCTATAGTAAACATGTTGCTGTTGTAACACTTTAATACTTCTTCTGAAATGTAGACCTACTTTCATCTTCCAAAAACCATTGCAATGGAATGCTATTTAAAATATATTTATCACACACAAAAAATGGAACAATAATTAAAAATTTTGCCAATAGTTCGTTTCTTACAAGAATGCATTTTTACTTTTCCTACAATATATTGTAATGTATAGGGAAAATATGGGAATCGTGTCAAAAAATCTCAACTCGAGTTTTCAACAAATATACGCGTTTTGAGCACTCTAGAACGCGAAACAACTATTTTTAGCGTGACGTCTATGTGTGTGTTTGTGTCTGTCCAGCTCACCCAAAGGGTGTAGAACAGTTACAACAGACGACCGGGAGAAAAAGTGCGCATATGAAATTAAAACTGTTAGAATGAAAACTTGAGATGGGATGACTACTTATATAATGTATAAACAACAACAACAAAAAAAAAATTAATAGCCATACAGCATTGAAAATAATCCGTGAAGTTCATAATACACATTATGTTGTTGGACTTTCTAAAGAAACGAAACTTCTTTTTCATTATAGCCTGAATTTGCAAACATTTGGCTGGCTAATATTAATATTTCCCGAGAGGTATGCGTGAAAGAAACAATCCTCAAGATCTGTGCTTCTCATTTAAGACGAACCGCGTTTATTTTCTGTTCTATTAGTCCGATTTTAGGAGTTTGGGTATCAATTGTTAGCCGTAATCGCTGGCTGCAGGCACTGCAGTTTGTTCCTTTAATTCTTCACAGGGTCCTAGAAAATGAAATTTTGCACCACAGAATATATAAGTAGTATATATAGTAGTACTAATATATACTACTATTATATAGTAGTATATATTAATACTACTATATAATACAGTAGCCCCTCGTTATATCGCGCCTCAATATATCGCACTTCTGTTATGTCTTCCAATTTTTTTTTTTTTTTTTTTTTTTTTTTTTTTTTTCTGAAATACAATCCTGATGAAGCTGCACTATATTAACACAGGATTTTAAGAAAAAGCACGACTCATTCTGGATAAGAAAAGCAAAAGGAGAGGGTAACACTTCTTTTTGCAGCAAATAAAGCAGGAAGCCATAAGTTGAAGATGTTCCTTGTGGGAAACAACAAAAACCCTAGAGTTTTGAAGAATGTAAATAGGGAAAATCTGCCAGTGGTATACGAAAGTTCAAGAAACGCTTAGATGATACAAACCGTATTCAAAAAATGTTTTTTTTTTTAACACTTTACAACAAAGTTGAAAAGTGTTTATGACTTTGTTCATTCTGCCTGTCTGTCCGTTAGCACGATAACTGCCGTAAAAATGACTTAATCAAAATGAAATTTTAGTATGTTGTTCAGACGGTCTGTAGGACCTATGGGAATATAAATGAATAATATCACCCAATTAGTTTTGGATTGAACCCGGGTTGAAAAAATGAAATACATTGAGCCCTATGGGACCTAATTTTTCAAACATTTTTTAAGCGGATTTAAAATTCACAAATTGCTTCGAAAATTTTAGGTAATATTCAAATTGTTCCATAAAATATATAAAAAAAAATTCAGCGAAATATATTCAGTAGTTCTTTAAATAAAAATTAAAATAATAATTACACCTCTTATATGAAACGATCACGTGACCATGATATGAAACGATCACATAACCTACTTCAAAATGATATATGGCATCCATCTTGTTTCAAAATCGTGATTTTTTAAGCTCTTTTTAATTCATATTGAGTGTTGTATCCGTCCTAAAACTACTTTATTTTCGCTTAAATTCTGTGCATCTACATACCGAAACAACGCAAATACAATATATTTCAGTTTAAATGATTATCCAAATTTGATTATTTCTACAACTAAGCCTATTTTTCACTTATGTAAAATGTAAACAGCAAAATATATAGAATGAGTTGTATTAGAGTTGCTGTATTTTTTTAACACAAAATCATTTAGTCCATGGAGTCTGCATGGCTGATATGAATGAAATATTAATTGATTTTATGAAAAGAAGGACGATTTTTTTCGATGAAGTTTTAAGCATAGAGTTTAATTACTTGTGGCTCCATGGTCTTAATTTTTAAATAAAATAAATTATTACAGTATTGTGATAAATGAAATGAATGGGAGAAAGTTATGAATGAAATTCTGTTTTTATAGAGAGATCCAGGCGTGTTATTTTTTCTATGACGTCATTTGAATTAATTTCAGTTGTTTTCGATGAAGTTTTCAAATATAATAAATTATCGTAGTATTATGATAGTTTTAAAAATATTACCGTGGAATGTATCGCATTTTAGAGATATTTAAACCAGGCAATTTATATTTCAATGCCGTCATTTGAATGAAGTTCATTTTTTTCAATGAAGGTTTAAGTTTTCAATTATAATAAATTAATGCAGTATTGTGATAAGTTTTAAAATATTACCGAGGAATGCATTGCATTTTCGACTTTTTAAAATAAAATTGCATTGAAGTTGGAAAGTGTTTCATAATCAATGCTTTAAGCATGATTGATTTTTCTTGTTTTATGATTTCATCCCATCAGTTCGTCTGCATCTGAGAAATAAGTGTTTGGAAGAAAAGACCGTGCTTCTAATTGACTAATGCAGTGCTCATCGCGGTGAAGAACTTATGTCATCAGATGGAAATATCAAAGCTATGTTTTTGCCACTAAACACAACAAGTTTTTTTCAATCAATGGACCAAGGTATAATCGCCAATGTTCAAAAATAAATAAATATTGACGAGCAACCCATTTCTCGTTGAAGAACGACCACTGCCTGAGGCAATGGAAAGTGTGAACTTAAAAGATGCCGTGTACATTTATTTCGCAATAGGCGTGGTCCGCTGTTACATCAGAAACCATTTCCAAATGCTGGCTGAAAGTTTTAAATGATGTTGAACTCAAGGGTATTGAAGAAGACTCAATAGAGCTTCTAGTTCAAAAATCCGAGTCGCTCGGTTTAAATGTGTGCTAAGATGAAGTGAAAGATTGAATTAATGTAGATGATAATGAACCGACTTCTGAAACTCTTTCAAATGAGCAGATCATACTTCATGTACAAGAAGTGGACCCAAAAGTTGCTGACAACGACGATGAAGAAGCGAATTCTCCTTCTGTCACCATCAAAGACGCCGTGGTTATGCTTGAGCATAGCACAGCATTTGAAAGTTTCGACTCAAATCATATGAGTGAGGTGCAGTTGATTCATTTTCGCTCACTGATATTTTCTGGAAAGCAAGTTCTGAAAGAAAAATCGAAGTAGCTGACATTAGATTGTATGTATGCACCTTCTTCGCAAGAGAATGAAGTGTGTACAATAGTCAATTAAATGTGTATGTGCATTTGGACATAAAATTAAAAGGTAAATGGAACTTCTCTGTCTTTATTATGTGATTCTTTTTTACTTTCCCTGCAATACATGATAATGTATAGGGAAAGTCTTGGAATCGTGCCAAAAATTGCAACTCGAATTTTCGACGGATCTACACGTTTCGAGACTTCTAGAATACGAAAAAACTATTTTTAGCGTGACGTCTGTGTGTGTGTGTCTGTATATCTGTCTGTGCAGATTTTGTATCCGCTCTAACTAAAAAAGTAATTGACCAAATTTCATAAAATTTGGTAGGTAAGTCACTTGTGGGCGAATCTGGTGCTGATTAGTTTTGAGTACGATTCAGAATAAAAGAACCTGCCTTTTTTTGCGAAATGGCCCGCAAAAGCTTGTATCCACTCTAGCTGAAAAAACTAATGGACCGAATTAAACAAAATTTGGTAGGTAAGTCACTTGTGGGACACCCTGGTGCTGATTAGATTTTAGTATGATTCGGAAAAAAATAACCTGCCTTTTTTTGCAAAATGACCCGCAAAAATCGCCAAAATCTGAAATAAAAATCTACGTATGCTCAAATATATCCAGGAAATGCTTGTTTAATACGTAATTTTTAACGAAGAAAAGAATAAGACCAACCCTATTACACTAGGAGTAGCTGTGCTCGAGATATTTTATTTTTTTCGTATTTTCTCTACACCACCTTTGAAAGAAAGTCCAGTTATCCAATGAGAACGAAAATTGAATCGAAAGTGAATTAAATGTAATTAAAATAAAGAGAACGTGAATATAAGTCCGCAGGGAAAGTCATGTGCTGCCCACATCAGATTTTTATTATTGTACTTTCGCTCCTGAATTTTTAAATGCATGTGTTCATAAAAGCATAATTTTTATAATATCGCCCGATATATCGCACATTTTGCCATGTCTCTCGACAAACGCGGTATAGCGAGGGGCTACTGTACTAACTACTACTAGGATAAAAAAGTTCGGAAATTGTGCTGATATTTCCAACTCTGATTTGAGGAGAGGGGAACTAGTTTACCGTGACGTAGAGGCGCATGTGACGCGAGATGTGAAAAGGAAGAAGTTTTTCCATGCAATGCTTGTCAGTGAACTGCAGTCATTCGCGTTCGTCGAAAACGGAAATGGCGTTTGAAGAACAACGTGCGAACATCAAATTCTGCCAACGCAGCAGGTGCAATGTTTCTTTCGGCGATTTCCCCAAACGCTGGCAGAATTTGATGTTTACACGTTGTTCTTCAAACGCCATTTCCGTTTTCGACGAACGCAAACGACTACAGTTCACTGACACGTATTGTCTGGAAAAACACCTGCTTCTTCCTTTTCACATCTCGCGTCACTTGTGCCTCTACGCCAAGGTAAAATAGTTCCCCTCTCCTTCAATTAAGGTTGTGGAGATATCAGCACAGTCTCCAAACTTTTTGATCCTACCTTGTATAATATATATTAGTTTGTGTCTTTCACATGTACACCCCATTTACTCGTCCCCTTTTCCTTGCTTCCGAAACTCTGGTTACCCCTATGCTTATAGAGTTATTAACAAGAAAGATCAATCATGCTTAAAGCATTGATTATGAAGCGCTTTCCAACTTCAATGCAATTTTATTTAAAAAAGTCGAAAATGCAATACATTCCTCGGTAATATTTTAAAACTTATCACAATACTACATTGATTTATTATATTTGAAAACTTAAACCTTCATTGAAAAAAATGAACTTCATTCAAATGACGGCATTGAAATATAAATTGCCTGGTTTAAATGTCTCTAAAATGCAATACATTCCACAGTAATATTTTTAAAACTATCATAATACTACGATAATTTATTATATTTGGAAACTTCATCGAAAACAACTGAAATAAATTGAAATGACGTCATAGAAAAAATAACACGCCTGGATCTCTTTATAAAAGCAGGATTTCATTCATAACTTTCTCCATTTCATTCATCACAATACTATAATAATTTATTTTATTTAAAAATTAAGACCATGGAGCTACAATTCATAAACTTTATGCTTAAAACTTCATCGAAAAAAATCGTCCTTCTGTTTATAAAATCAATTAATATTTCATTCATATCAGCCATGCAGACTCCATGGACTGAATTATTTTGTGTTAAAGAAATGCAGTAATTCTAATATACAACTCATTCTACATATTTTGCTGTTTACATTTTACATAGGTGAAAAATAGGCTTAGTTGTAGAAATAATCAAATTTGAATTAGAATTTAAACTCAAATATATTGTCATTGTGTTGTTTCAGTATGTAGATGCACAGAATTTAAGCAAAAATAAAGTAGTTTTAGGACGGATACAACACTCAATATGAATTAAAAAGAACTTTAAAAAATCACGATTTTGAAACAAGATGGATGCCATATATCATTTTGAAGTGGGTCATGTGATCGTTTCATATCATGGTCACGTGATCGTTTCATATCATGGTCACGTGATCGTTTCATATAAGATGTGTAATTATTATTTTAATTTTTATTTAAAAAACTACTGAATATATTTCGCTGATTTTTTTTTTATATATTTTATGGAACAATTTGACTATTACCTAAAATTTTCGAAGCAATTTGTGAATTTTAAATCCGCTTAAAAAATGTTTGAAAAATTAGGTCCCATAGGGCTCAATGTATTTCATTGTTTCAACCCGGGTTCAATCCAAAACTAATTGGGTGATATTATTCATTTATATTCCCATAGGTCCTACAGACCGTCTGAACAACATACTAAAATTTCATTTTGATTAAGTCATTTTTACGGCAGTTATCGTGCTAACGGACAGACAGACAGACAGACAGAATGAACAAAGTCATAAACACTTTTCAACTTTGTTGTAAAGTGTTAAAAACAAAATAAAAACCATTTTGCAATACCGTTCTTTTTTTTCTCCCCATCTTCTTGATTCCTTGAGATGCTGAATTAGACGTGACAACTGGCGATGCTCTGGAAGGCGCCAGTTTCTTATCAGCGCTGTCTTTTCTTCCTTATCTACGACGTAAGGAAACTTTATACTGATTTTACTGTTGTTTTTATGCATTTTCGAAAAGTGCATAAAGGTGTCACATCTATTTCAGTGACGTTATGGCGCAATATTTAGTTCAAGTGGCATTCAGACAGGGCTGTTTTTCAGGCAGAGCCCATCTTCCATGCCCAATGTATCTTTTTACTATAAAACTTTTATGAAAGGGTTATAGCGGCCCTGTTCAAGTGGTATTCGAAATTCTATGTCATTTACAGGGGCTATTTACACATTTTAGAATAAATTTAAAGCAATACAATTAAGTTTTTGGTAAGGGGTGGGTCAGCCCAGTGGTTAACGCGCGGGGATTGCATTCGGGCGACCCGAGTTCGATTCCCGGCTCTGTCCAAACTGTCCCTGTATTCACGCGGAGTACACGCATGTTAAATACTATATGGGTCCATGCGTCCTTCCGAGAGGTTGGTGTTAGGGGAACGAGAGTACGGCCCTTGTCGATACCGCCCCCACTAGGTTCCAATCTAAATTGGGTGGCACATCCCAGACATCCAAGCAGATAACTTACACCTTTGGGTAGGTCGGACATTGTAGGTCGAAGAAGAAGAAGGGTTGCGGCGGCCCTGTTCAAGTGGTATTCGAAGTTGTATATGTCATTTACAGAGGTCATTTACACATTTTTAGAACAAATTTAAAGTAATCTAATTAAGGTTTAAAGTAACAATATGTATTTCATACATGTTCTATCTGATAGCCCTTTCTTTGGCTACACATTCCACATCTTGATTTCCAAGATAAAAGAGCTTTTCTTAAAAGTTATGAGCGGCATCTTATTCCAGTCCTCTTTCATAGTTTTCCATAGTCCATCCATTGTTTTAGGCCTACTTGTAGAAAGTTCTCTTTTTTACACTGTTTTATTTAGGTTAGTTTATATGTTTGTTTGGATCAAATCTTGAAATCGATTTTTGACCCACTTCTACCGAACCGATTTTCTTAAAATTTTACAGACATGCGTATTTGCGATGAGAATACAGTATTTCATTAAATTTAAGTTGATCCCCCCGAATTCATACCCAGAATGGCTCGCAAAAATTCCATTATTGTAAGATTATTGTTAAGAATGAGTCCAATATTAAGCTTCTTTTCTGTATATATATAATCCCAATGTTGTAAGATATTAAAAAGAAAGTCCAATATTCAAGGTGGTATTTTATTCCAACCCTTTTTCGCAATGTTTCATAGTCCATCCCATCCATTGGTTTTGATCTGCGTTCAGAAAGTTCTCTTTTTAACAATTCAAAAGCACAATAATCCATTGGTGACACATCGGGACACTTTGAAGGAATACGAGCAAAGTTATAGCTTTTTAATACCTATATAATATTTTGTCATTTTTCTTTTCAAGAAATTTAGCAGTAGATGTTGATGTATAACTGGTAGCTTTATCCGGATGAAGTTCTACTCTATAGATAAAGGGATGGCATTTCTTCTTTAAATAAAGAAGCTTAATATGTTGAATTGATTTTTATATTTTTTTTCGACTTTTCTTAACTTTAATTTACCGTTGTACGAAAAACCAGCAATAAGCATGAATATTCTACTGAAACTTTCTTTTGATTCTTAAAACAAAGTTTTTAGATCTTTTTCTCCTCTTTTGCGATAGTAAATCTTTTTTGTTGTTGTTATTGTTTGTTTTTTGTTACAGACATTTAAATAAATCTATTGCTACAATTTATTTCCATCTGTCAGCGGCTAAATGATTTTTACAGAGAATTCTACAGCGTGATTCTGAACTCAGCCGCATGTCCAGACGAAGGTGTTGAACATTATACTTTTTATTTTTTTATTTTTTAGATTTAAATTATTATCTTGTTTACAGTCGCTATTAAAGAGGATATTTAAAGACACTGCAATTATTCTTTGAATCAGTGGATTTTCTTTTGAGATAAAAGACTTTTTCTAAGTAATCGTAAATGCACTTATCCACTTTGGGTATTCGTTCGTTGTTCATTTTCTTGTTAAAAGCAATGCTCGACGCTTTTCCCCTTTGTTAATAAAATTGCTTATTTTGCATTTAGAAATGTGAATTTCACGGTTTTCACAACTTTTTTTAATTACAGAATAAGAGTATTTCTCATCGGAAAGAGCAAAAACGTATCCTTCAATCCAAAGTTTGTTTTCAT
This sequence comes from Amaurobius ferox, assembly GCA_951213105.1. Classification (NCBI taxonomy): domain Eukaryota; kingdom Metazoa; phylum Arthropoda; class Arachnida; order Araneae; family Amaurobiidae; genus Amaurobius; species Amaurobius ferox. The sequence goes on from OX578147.1 coordinate 128,556,678, forward strand.
GCGCCATTTTTAAAATAGACAAAATTTAACTACAGCAAACGATTCTTTATCTTTTATAAAATGAGCTAGATTTTTTTTTTTTTATTTATTTAAATAAGTTATTTTTTGCAATAAAATCGTTCCAAAAATATTTAGCCTCTGTAAATTGGAATCTATTTACTTTTCGTATATATACCTGGAATTGTTAGAAAGTAAAAAAAATAAATTTCGCTGAAATCGCTTGGCCCTTTCAATAGATTTTAATGCATTATGCAAAAAACTAAATCGTGAAATATCTCGACACCATCTGGTTGTGACGACGCGAATGACGACGATTACCGTTCGATTTTTGACGATATATCAACTATGTAGCCGCCATTTCCTTTTCAAGGATAAAAAAATATTGCGTAATTCGGCTAGTCGTTATAGATTGATGGGAAACATCACTCTTTTTGCATATTTTGAATGGGAAAAGGTTGATGTGTGTTGTGTGTGGCAATGGTACAAGGTACCTAACGAAAGGTTTGGACATTTTTTTGGGGTTATTTGCAATTTTTTTTTTTGTATGTTTTAATTTTTTTTTTTTTTTTTTTTTTTTTATTTGAAAATATAGACTACAATTTCTTTTTATAAACGGTTCGGCTATATAGACGACACAAACATCTTCTTTCATTTTGTAATATAGAACAGCCATTCGCTAATAATTATATATTGTGTCCAATAAATGCAGCAATTTTATTGTCGATACCTACTAATTAGAAAATTTTCTACAACTTTGCAATTGACCTTTTTTTTTGTCTAACTTGCTTTGTTTCTGAGTTTGCTACTCTGGCTTTTTAAATTCGTTAATTATTAAAATATTTTAATATATGAACGATATTGCTGTAACAGTTTTAATGTCGACACCTAATTAGATAATCCTCTACAACTTTATTGACAATTTTTGTCTAACTCGCTTTGTTTCCGAGTCTGTTACCCTGGCTTTTTAAATTCTCCGCTAAGGGCGCTGCAATTTCTTTTATTCGATCGGGCATGGTCATTTTACTACAGATAGATCTAACGTGTACATTCATGGAACTTTCTTTACAAAGTTATTAAGTGTTTAAAGACCTTCCTGAGGACCCTGCAGGGAAAAAAAATCTGATGCGGGCAGCACATGACTTTCCCTGCAGACTAATTCATTTTCTCTTTATTTCTTTAATAATTCATTAAGTTTAATTGCACAAAATAACACTGAATGTGCACTTTTAATTCAATGTTTGTTTTTATTTGGTAACTGGACATTTTTTTTCAAAGGCGGCGTAGTAAAAATGCGAAAAAGCTTAATATCTCGAGAACGGTTAGTTCTAGAGTAATGGGGTTAGTCGTATTCTTTTCCTCGTCAAAAATTACGTATAAAACAAGCATTTAATTTATACATTTGAGTATACGTAGTCTTTTATTTTAGATTTTGGCGATTTGTGCGGACATTTCGTAAAAAAGGAGCGTTCTTCTTTTCCGAATCGTATCAAAATCTAATCAACACCAGGATATCCCACCGGTGACGTATCTACCAAATTTTGTAAAATTTGGTTGCTTAGTTTTTTAGCTAGAGTGGATACAAGAGATTTTTGCAGGCCTTTTTGCAAAAAATGGCGGGTTTTTTCTCCCGAATCGTATCAAAAACTAATCAGCACCAGGGTCACACACAAGTGACTTACCAACCAAATTTTATGAAATCTGGACCATTAGTTTTTGAGTTAGAGTGGACACATACATTACACAGACAGACACACACAGACGTCGCGCTAAAAATAGTTTTTCATATAGGGGTCCCGAAACGTGTAGATCCGTCGAAAACTCAAGTCGCGATTTTCGGCATGATTACAATACTTTCCCTATACATTACCATGTATTGCAGAGAAAGCTAAAACAATAATATTTTCTTGGAAGAATTTGAACACCGAAGAAATTATTCCGGAAGTTACATTCTTTCTAAGAATTCTAAACATCCATTATCTCTGAAAAATCTAGGGTCTCTTTAATACCTGGAATTTTTGTGTATTACCATCACCCTGTGAAGTAATTTAGACTGTAGATAAAAGTTATCAGCCGCATTGTTGTAGCTGGAGGCCTTCATGACAGGGGTTTCTGCAAACATTATGGAGAATGTTGTTATCTACGGAAAATGAGGGTTATATTTTTTTGTTGTTGCAAATATCATTTTACGATTGTTGATGTATGTAAAGAGAGCAAAAACAATGAAAATTGTTTTGAATTCTTCTTACAATAGATGGTAAATGTAAAGGGGGAAATAATGTAACAAGGTCAAAAATCGATTATCAGATTTTGGTCAATCTACACGTTTTGAGCAACCCAGAATGCGAAACAATAATTTGGCGTAGAATTTACGACTTTTAGATCTTTTTCGTGGCTGACACTAAAGAAATTGCTTGTAAGATTTTGATGTCACGTGAGAACTTGCTCGCCATCACTGATGGCAATTTGCAAAAGTTATATGCGGTTTGAAAGAGCAACTATGGCTGTATACGACAACGTACTTGTCAGAATCGTGCGTCACTATTAGAGCGAACGATGGGGGAGAATATTCGTAACACCCTCCCCCCCTCCAATTTTCAAATGAAATTTTGAAAAAAAAAAATCAAAACTTTTCATAATGTTATATAAATAATAATATCTTGTGTAATTTTTCGTTAGAAAATGAATAACACAAACTTTAGAGCGCTGGCAAGAATCGTTCTCAAGATATTGCACGCTTTCAAATAAATTTATAAAAAAAAATACATAAAATTAAAACGGTGTTGACTATCGTGAAATATGTTGCCTTCCTATATGCAATATTATGCGACAAATTTGTTAACATCCTTTTCGTAGATCTAGTTCGTTCCATTCAATGGAGAGAAGATACTTTTTATAATAGTTTTGTATTTTGACGCCCAATAATTCGCCAAATAATATTTTGTTGCTTGTATGTCCGTCTATAATTCTTGGCGATAATTGGACAAAATATCGCCAACTTGGCGACTTTTTGGAAGTGTTGCCAAATTGGTAAAAATGACTCTTAATTTACGGAAATGACGCCAAATTGATGAATATTCAATATTTGGGAAATGAACTTCAATTTATTTGATTCGGTAATTCCTGTCACTTTGGGGATATTAATATTCTTAATTCAAAATATAGTAAGTTTCATGATTTGTGGGACAGGTAGATTTTTTTAGAGGATCTAAGAAATCACAAATGAATTGCGTTTTTGAAAGGGTGATATTATAATTAGTTTTCGATAAAGTCTTATATAATCCGTATTATGAGTTTAACGTCTAGTTTTTATTCAGCCCGATGATTTTTTAGCGATGATTCAGTGGTTGTCATAGTGACGGGATTCACCCTTTCTAAATAAAACAACGAAATGTGAAATGTATTATTGACATCTGAAAAACATTGTAATAATTGTAATTTTAGAAATCTATTGATTGGAACTCAAACCATCTCTAATATAATAATATATTATTAGTTTTTAATGCTTATGCATAAGAAAAGTATTGGAATCGTGCCAAAAATCCCAACTCGAGTTTTCGACTCGAGCACTCTAGAACCCGAAAAAGTGACGTTTATGTCTGTCTGACTGAGCAATATATGCATCCACTCTAGCTCAGAAATTGACGTCACTTGTGGGTGACTCTTTCGATTTTGGTACGATTCGAAAAAGTAAAGAACCTGCCTTTTTTTTTTCGAAATGACCCGCAAAAATTGCTAGATTCTAAAATTAAAAACTACATATGCTTAAATGAATCAATCAGATGCTTGTTTCACGCGTAATTTAAAGAAAATAATAAGACCAATCTCATAACTCTAGGATTAACCGCCCTCGAGATATTCTAGTTTCTGCTCATTTTTACAACATCGTCTTTGAAAATACGACCGGTACAAATTGAGTGGCTTTTCAAATAATTATCTGTGTTATTTTGTGCAATTAAATTCACTTTGGCGAATTAGGAACGAAATAAAGATTTTCAAATAATAATCCGTGTTATTTTGTGCAATTAAATTCACTTTGGCGAATTAGGAACGAAATAAAGATTTTCAAATAATAATCCGTGTTATTTTGTGCAATTAAACCCACTTTAGTCCATTAGGAAAGAAATAAAGAGGAAATAAATTTGAGCCTGTAGGGAAGTCGTGTGATGTCCACATCAGATTTTTTTTCTTTGCGACCCTGTCGGTTTCCTTACTGTTCAGTGATGTATTGGATGCATCGCAAATGTCATTAATGGGGCTTGGAGCAGTGTTGCGAAGCTCGCTTGCCCGTAGTTGCGACTCAGAAGAACAATAGATGCTATCACAATCCTATTTTTAACGTTTTCTTTCCAAGAATTTTCAAGCTTGTTCATTCAGTGTCTGTCCTTTCAGTTGTGAGCTTCTTCTCGATTATTTTTATAGGTTAGGGTATCCCCCCTCCCCTTCCCCTAAAAAAATCATTTAAATATGGAAACTCTTACCTTCCAAAAAGCTGTCTTTTAGTGAATATAAAACCCCTTGTAATTTTTTAGAATTAAACAAATGTGTATATTTGGGGTTCCCCAAGACTGTTGAATCCACCTGTGTGCGAGGTATCAGAAGTACTTCAATAAATAAAATACACTCTGTGCAAAGGATAAGGAAAACTTATGCAAATTATATAAGCGCAAATGACACAATAATGCAGCATACAGTTGTTTCGTGGATACGCTGGATCTCCTTTGTCAGTGCAAGGGAACCAACAAATCCGAAGTCCAAAAGAAGAAAGGGCTTTTGTACTTCGGGATTTTGGGTTCTCTTGCACCGACGAAGGTAATCCAGCGTGTCCTCGAGACAGCTGTATGCTGCGTTATTGTGTTATTTGTGCTTATATATGTTGCTCTAGTTTTCCTTATCAGAAGTGCTGTTCGCTTTGCCAATATATCACAAGCTACTTAGAAATGTTTTATTGTTTAAATTAAAGGAACCCCCCCCCCTTTTTTTTTCATGTTATTTCAAGCTCTTAATATGCTGTTTTAAAATATATATGATGTTAAGAGTTTTTATGTGGTGAGTTATGATAAAAATATTACTAAAAAAATCTGATGTGGGCAGCAGATGACTTTTCCTATATAATGCAATGAATTTACTACTTTTACATTAAAAAAAATCTGATGTGGGCAGCACATGACTTTCCTTATGTACTGCAATGGATTTACTACTTTCACAGTTTAAAAAAATTTTTATTCTTATAGTAGTAAGTATAAAGTAATAGCTTTTTCTTATAGTAGATACTTATATTCCTTCCAAGATATTGAATTTTCTTCAATTAGTCGTCATTTTCATTGATTTAGCGTCATTTTTATCCATTTGGCGAGATTTTCGTTAATTTGGTAACATTTTAATAAGTCGCCAAGTTGGCGACATTCCGCCAAATTCGTCACCAAAATCTCGCCAAGCGTTATGGACGGAGAAATAGGTTATTCTTATAACAGATAAATGACTATTGCGTTGAAATACAAAAGTATTACTCAAAGTATCTTTTCTCATGAATGGAACGAGCTAGATCTACGAGAATGATGTCACCAAATTTATCGCATGATATTACATATGAAAAGTGAGCATGTTTCTCAACGGTTAATATATTTTTTTCTCTTTATGGGATTTTTTGATAAATTTATTTGAAAAATGTGCAATATCTCGAGAACGGTTCATGCTAGCGTTCTAAATTTTATGCCAATCGTTTTCTAAGGAAAAATTGCATAAGAAATGTCTATTTGCGTAACTTTATTAAAGGTTTTGAGTTTTTGGTGATTTTTTCAAAATTTCACTTGAAAATTTAGGGGGGGGGGGGGGTTCTGAACATTCGATTGTGTTTTAAAACAATAAGCTTCCAGTATTCACGGATTGTGATTTTTGTACCAAATTTCATTCGAATCGCTCCATTCGTTCGTGAGATATCGTCTCCACACACACACGTACACAGACATCACTCAAAAATGTCCGAAGAATGCACAATCATGTCGAAAATTGCGGTTTTCGACGGATCTACATGTTTCGGAGCCTCTAGAATACGAAAAAGCTATTTTTAGAGTGATGTGTGTGTGTCTCTGTCTGTCTGTCTGTGCAATGTATGTATCCACTCTAGCTCAAAAACTAATGGACCGAATTTCATAAAATTTGGTAGGTAAGTCACTTATGTGTGTCCCTGGTGCTGATTAGATTTTGGTACGATTCGGGAAAAAAAACCGGCTCTTTTTTTTTTTTTTTTTTTGCGAAATAGCCCGCAAAAATTGTATGTAGCACTTTATAGCTAAAGGATTAATCGACCAAATTTCACAAAATTTAGTAGATAAGTCACTTGTGGGTTACCCTGGTGTTGATTAGAATTTGGTATGATTCGAAAAAAGAAAATTGCAAAAATTGCGATTATTTTTATTTTATTTATTTATTTATTTATTTATTTGCGAAATGGTCCGCAAAAATTATCAAAATTGAAAATAAAAGACTACGTATGCTCAAATGTATTAATTAAACGCCATTCTTTTTTTATATAATTTTGACACTGCAAAGAATAAGATCAACCCCATTACTTTAGGACTAGCGGTTCTCGAGATATTTTAGTTTATTTGCATTTTTGCTACGCTAGTTTTGAGAATACGTCCAGTCACCAAATGGAAACGAAAATTGATATAAAATTGCAAATTCAGTGTCATTCAAAGTAATTATGCGTGTTATTTTGTGAAATTAAACTCAATTTAATGAATTATTAATAAAAGAAAAAGAAAAGGAATTTGAGTCTGTAGGAAAAGTCATGAATTGCCCACATTAGATTTTTGGTGTTGTGCATGAGAGTATGGGTACGAGCTTAAATAAACAACCTGCGTAGTAAGTAAAATGCGCAGAAGGGCATTATTTTTTCCATAGCGCGTAATGGTAAACGGACTATGATGACCAATAAAAATTGAAACTAAACCCATTTAAACATCGAAATTTATCTTTGTGATGAAAATAAGTTATTTAGAGTACTTGAATACATTTAAAGACAGACCCGGATTAAGCATATCTGTGGCCCCGGGCCAGAACTTAGAGTGGGGGCCCCTGTTGACTGTAAATTTTGCAAATTTCTTTCTTCGCAATAATATACGTATAGTAATAGTACTAACTTGTAAAACTTATACTTAAATATGTACAAATGGCTAAAATTGTTTTAATAATCACCAGTTGGATGATTCCAACGAATATTACATTTGTTTTAGACATCAAATGTTTACATTCTTTACAACATATAAGCGGGGATATTAAAATATAAAAATGGGACTGTGACATAACGATTTGTTGAAAAACAAGTTACAAGAAAACTCAAGACACATTCTGACTTACACAATCTTTTTTCTTGACTTTTTAGTAGCAAAATCATCAATTATATCGTTAAAGTCCATTACTTTAAGTAACTCGTTTTCAATGCTTAAAATGCTTAGGTCGTTTAATTTCTCCTGCTTCATCACACTGCTTTTTTCGGATTTTATAATTTTGAACTTCGAAAATGAACGTTCACCACTTGCATTGGAAACCGTCATGCAACTATATATTCGCAACCCTATTTCTATGTTAGGGAAAGCAAATGAAATTCCACTTTCATGCATATAGTTGTAAAGGTTTTGTAGGTTCAGTCTCCTTCCTTTCTCCTGTATGTATCTCATCTGGAACTAGATGGATCTGGAATCTGTTTCTCCATCATCGTCTTCATCACTCTCCTCTTCTTCGTCATCAGCAGAGATGTCCATAAAGAGCACTGCTGTCTCAGGATAATTTGCGTTAATGTATACTTTGATATGGATGCATTCTTCTGCAAGTTCTATTCCATCAACGTCATCTTTATATATTTTTGCAAAATATTCACTATGCTTTCTTACAGATTCTTCCTCTAAGAAAAGCAGATCCTCAAAGAATCCAAAAATCTCAAAGATGTTTCGGTAAACTTTAGATCGAGCATCCAAGTTATTGATTAAACTGTCTACCATAGGAAGGAAAGTTTCAATCTTCATCTTTTCTTTACCAGATAAAACAACATCTGGGGTACCTTCGTGATCATAAAATGTCAATCTAGAACTTCGTTTTTTTGTTCGGATTATGAAGTCCTGGTAATTAAGCTCTTTTTTTGATGTGACCAAGGCTTCATACCAATCATAACTTTCCCTCTTCTCCTGAATATACAATGTGAGATATTTCAGGAGTTGCACGGCGACATGCAATGTTACAGTTGATTTTTGCAGAGAAGTATTGACTTTATTAATTCTTCTCAATAAATAACACCGAAAGTATGTGAGGAAGAGTGTCTCAAATCTCCCCATATACTGTTTTAGGCCTTCAGCTTTCAATCTCGTTTCAGATGATTCAAATAAGTCTGATGACATGGAATTTAATGTTGCCTCAATAGCTGGGTAGCTTTCTTTCAAGGCTATGACTGCATCTGTACTAGCGGACCACCGGGTATCAGATAAATTTTTCAGAATATTATTTTTTGAACCTAATATGGATGAGAGAATTCACCATCGATGCGTTGAGGAATTAAAAAAGGTGTACAGATTCTGTACGAAGTCAAAAAATGCAGCAACTTCTCTGCAGCTTTCAGCTGCTCTGACACCCACGAGATTCAAGGTGTGAGCTGCACATGGTATGAATAATGCCAAAGGGTTTTCCACCTTGATTCTGGGCTGAAGTCTATTATACCTGCCGCTCATGTTAGACGCGTTATCGTAAGATTGACCTCTGCAGTTAGACAGGGAAATTTGGTTTTCCTTCAGAAGTCCAGTAACTTCATTGAATTCATTGAAAAGATTTTCAGCACTATGCCCATAAATTGGTATGAACGTTAAAAACCTTTCTACAGAGACGTCTCTTCTTACATATCTAATTATGAAAGTGAGTTGATCTATGCGGGATACGTCAGGCGTAGAGTCCACAGATATCGAATAGTACTTCGCTTGTTTCACTTCATCCACAATTGCTGCTAACAACTTCTGACCCATGACGTTAATGAACTCATCACAAACTGTTGACGAAAGATAGGACACGTTACCCTTTCCTGTCACTCCGTATTTTTTAATATGTTCATGTAAGAACGGGTCAAATTTGCTAACTAATTCCAAGGATCCCATGTAATTCCCATTTTTGGCTGACCCAAATCTTTCCTCGTCACCTCTAAATGGTAGACCCCTCTGTGCTAAATATTTTATGACTTCGACCACTCTTCGCAATATTTCTCTTCAATAATCTCTTTCTTTGTTCATATGGATTTCAAGTTCTGTGTCTATTCGTCCTTGTCCTCTGCATCGCCTCATGTACGTAAACATATTTTTTCTATGTTCGATGCTCGTTTCATGGCCTCAGAGGGATCGTGAAGCATGTTTTCAATCAATGCAACCCCCACAGCAGAATGTTCCAGTACACATCTGTTTAGGACAAAACAACATGCAAACGAAGCAGAACACTTCAACTTTGGATGGTGAATAGAGAAGCCAATCACGCTTAGTTTCTTCTCCATTTGGGAGTTTACAGTAAAAGAACGAAGGAAGAAATTTACGTGTTCTCATAACTTTCTTGCCTGCTTCTGTGCACTCATATGCACGTTCGAATGCTCCGAAATCCGAGTCCACATTTTGGCAGTGCGACGGAACCTTTCTAATCTCTTGAACTCGTTGAAGTACTCTTGAAGTTCGTTTTTACTTCTGTTAGACACCGCCCATAATGCAGGACCTGTACTTAGTTCGTAATGTTCTTGGTTTCCTACATCCTGTTTTGAGTCACTTACAACGGATTGAGTATCGAAGACCACAACATCTTCCTCAGCATTTGATGTTTGTATAAGATAAATTTTTATTTTGGAAGAAAAGCTACACGTTTATACCGTCGAAATTTAATTCATAAAATATTATATTTATATTATATTTTTAATTTATATATAATATAAATTTCATGCCACTTGGGGCCCCCCCAAAGTCGGGGGCCCCGGGCCATGGCCCGGTTGGCCCCGTGGTTAATCCGGCCCTGTTTAAAGATTTCATTTGCTACAGTGCACTTTAAGGGATTTTAAGTGAATGTACACTACTAGTCCTTTTTAACGTAGTCACTAAGTGTAACTAGTCACTAAGTGTAACTAAGTGTAAGTCCGTAGTCACTAACGTAGTCACTTTTGTTTTGGAAACGAAAGGGCAAGGACGTCACGTGCCCATGCTCTATTATGCCCACCTCCACGACTGTAAGAGCTGAAAAACAGCATCAGCTGCTGCTTCACTTGTTCCAAATAACAATTTAGGAACTACGGCAACTTCTCCCATTGCAAATATCTGTATCCATAGATCGATTTCGTGCTTACTATGCCTCGTCATCATGGAATAGCCGATATCTGCAAGGACAAGCCACCATTTTTGCGAACTTCTTTGGAATTTTGAGAACGAATTGTCTTCCCAGTTTTGCGAACGTTCCTTTATATGATATGTATGCGCGAGGTTTTCATTTGTGAACTTTGCCTTTGTAGCGTCGTGTTGTCTGAGCTAAATTATAAATGAATTTTATGTCGTTGTGACTAAAATTGTCCGTTCTGATAGAAGTTTTTAAAAATTGTGTCGTATAGCAAGTTTCTTGCTGCCATTACCAATTTTATTCTGCCCAGTTGTCGAAATCAGTTATTCTCAAAGGGTGGTGTCGCGGCAATGTTTCTTTCAGTCATATCTCCGGGGGGAGGGGGGGGGCAAACCCCCTGGAGACATTTTGTGTTGACCTAGTTTCTATCTATGTGACACATCATTTAGATATATTTATATAGGGTAAATAGAAACTCCCCCCCCCCCCCCCTCTCCTAAAATTTCATTCGTCCCCGAGCCAAAAAGTCCTGAAAGAAACACTGCATATTGGTGTGCCGCGAGCCATGCGTAAAGCAGCAAAAATATGTTTATTAAAATGCAGAAATAAAATAAAATTTGGAATAAGTATTAAATAATTTTATCGGTGTTATTTATTAGTACGGGGTGACTGTTGACTCCATGCTTCGGGAGCATTATTTGAGTATGAGAAAGGGAAAATTAGTTTGTCCTTTTTTTATGACGTGGTGTTTATCTGTCAAGTGCCAATCACTCGTTTTTCCAGAGTGTGTTTACTCTTGCCGAATCCCTCGCTCTGTTGGCTTCGAATCAAGTGCAATTGTTTTACGACTTGCTGCCCTGTCAGTTTTCTACTTTGCATTGATCTATTAGATACGATTTCGTACATCGCATCAATGGAGCAGTGTTACTTTTCTGTCCAGTAACAGCAAATAACAACAGATGGTATCTTATTTATGTTTTTAGAACTGTTACTGCCGTCGTACACAGTGGTCCCCCTGGACCATCAGCACACATGAAGTTTCTTAGAAATGATATTTGGAGAAATGAGGAACAAAACATTTTGTTAACCCCCCCCCCCCCCTTCAATTTTTTTTCTGTCGACGTTGCTGGTCGTACACTGTGGCGCATCGTCATGGAGAGGATTAGAGGAGAATTTAGCTATGATAGTTGCTTCCCCCGAAGCTGATAATCTTATAAAAGTGTGAAATTTAAATTTTTTTTATACGGCCCATGATCAAAAAATGTCAATTGGTAAAATTTACTTCGCGCTTAATTGCAGCGAAGGAAATTCGCTAACATATTTAAATTATTATTATTGGGCATTTTTCTTTCGATTTCAAGGGACTAGTAACAAAGAAATTGTTTAAAAGTAAATGATAGCAAATCTCAATAGGCGGTTTTCCTGTTTTAAATAGATTTGTTGATATCCACCATTTTTAATTTCAGAGAAAGTAAACTTTTCATACTTTCAGTTCAGGTAAAATGGAATAAGTCAAGATTTCAATGATCGATATCTCAGCGAATTTTTCATTAGTACCTAGTAAATTTCTTTCGTTCTAATTAAGCGGGGGCACAAACTTTGCTAATTGACATTATTTTGACTGAGGGGGTTGGGGGAGGGGGTATAAAAAATTAAATTTTGCGAAATTATAAAATTATTATTTCTCGTGAAAAGTTATGAAATTTTATGAAATTATCATCCGGTGGCCGGTAGGGGTGCAACTATCATAAGTAAATTATCCTATGTCTGCTGATTATTTCTCATGTTTCACCTCATTTCTACATCCAACTTCTGATTTTGTATTCCATTTCGACACTCTTCGTGAAACACTCGCATATACATATTTTACATATTGCATACACACAATCTCAGACCTCAGTTATGAGCAATGGCGCTTCATTATTTGTAACTCTTATTTTGAACAAGCAAATATTTAGCAAAGCGTAGGATTAACAATTTAGATATTTGCTGCTGTGAGTAAGCCAGCCAAGGTTCACTGATTTGCCAATAATTGGATATCCCGGGGCCCGCAGAGCTGAGTCAGCAGCTTATTCGAAGAAAACGTTGCCGTCTATAAAAAGCAAAAAAAAAAAAAAAAAAAAAAAAAAAAGATTTATAGAATTGGAACCCTGAAGGAATTATCTATCACCTGAAGTTTTGCTTGAAATTGGAACAAAGAAAAGAAAGCCCTTTAGAACTGTGGGAATTTTAGAACGATTTGTTTCAGCATTATTGTTTACTATTGTACGAAATTTATTCTAGAATGATAGATAATGTACTTATTTTAGGATTTCATTAAATGAGTATAATATGTTCGTGTTTTGAAAATTCAACAAAATAAGCAAACTTTAAGACAATTGCTTTTCATAAATCTGATGGGTCCCGTTCTTTAGCAAAGTAAAATGTATGTAGTAATTTAAAACATTATAAAAAAAAAAATACGATTAAGAAGAATTACGATTTATTACAATAAGAAGAATTACGATTTATTACAATAAGAAGAATTACGATTTATTACAATAAGAAGAATTACGATTTATTACAATAAGAAGAATTACGATTTATTTAGTTATTTATTTTTATACATTTTGTCAGCCTGCGCAGAAAATGGAATCGTGTAGAAATTGCTATTGTTTAAACATTGTAATTTTGATATTTTCGACACAATTCCGTTCTCAGCGCAGACGAAACTAAGAGTCTAAATGTGTAATTCTTAATATTTTATAAATTTTGGAATTTCAAAACTGTAAATTCATCTTTGAGCAATTTGTAATGCCAGGCCACTTTGTACTGAATTCTTCCGTTGCTTCCATATTAATAAATTATTCTGAATATTCATAAATTACTCAAAAAGAAGTTATTCCAAATATTCCTACATTATTCTAGCAGAGAAAGTATTCAAAATATTAAAGAAAATTTTCTGGCAATGCTACTGCTTGTGAATATTTTATGCATATCGTCTGCGCTGTTCAGTTTTCCCTTTTGGTACGGAATGCTGTTCCTTCTGGCCCGAAAACAAACTTTAATTGAATCACAGCGTTGAAAGGAAAGGGTTCCAGAGCTTTGAACGGAGGATAATAGAGAAATATTTATGGCGGAAATGGCTGACAGCTAGCTATTGGTTGGTATTTTAGATTCTCGCTCGTCATTAGAAAGTTCCTTGCAAGTTTCTGCCATAATTCATATACTCAGCCGTTATTGTTGCTATTTCTAAAGATACTTGTATGGCACATTTAAGAAGCAAGCTGAAACTGTTCTTTTCGAGTGATTTCGGCGGTTTTATATTTTTTCTTTGCCACTTGTGTAATTTTAATTTCACCGAGTATCGGACAAAGTTGCATTTTTCGTGAGCAAGTTATGTTGACATATTTGCAAAATGACAGCATCATATTCTGAAATTCGACAGTTTTGTTTTTTAACAACTATTTTTTTTTTCCCACATTTTTCTTATGTGATTTTATATATATATATATATATATGCTTAATAACTCATATTTACAGTTATAGATATTTTTAAATTTTTGGTAGTGTTTGTTGGTAAATATTAATAAAAAAATGTAGAATTTTTGAAGTCGATCATTCTTTGTTTAATATAAGAATTATAAAAATGAATAAAAACACAAATTTATTGTAGGAAAAAATCGTTTTCTTCATAACGCTCGTAAACGTAATTTAAAATAAATTTTTCACAAATTTAAAATAAATTTTTCACAAATCTATTATAAAAGTTTTTATAAAATCATAATTTTGGGGGGGAAAAATGGAGACTTTGTGAAAAAACAATGGGGTATGCAGTAAATTGCTTTTTCTGTGATTTCTCTCTCTCTTTTTTTCCCGCATCTAAGTTTTGGAACTTTTGCTATTATAAAAATGAATAAAAATATGAACACGTAACTGAAAAAATGCAATTTTATTGTCCATTTTGGCTGAGTGTATTTATTACCTATTATTTCTGACACACATTCAGTTATTATATATATAAATGAAAATTTAAAAACAGATGTTAGCGCATAGAAGCGAATGAATTATTCTCTTCCTTGTGTTAGTTTCTATTTCTGTACGGAACGAAAACAAACCTCTATGTCATTTCTGACATATGAACGCAATGTTTATGCATTAAAATTCCATTAAATCATGTTAAGCAACACTGCCATCCATTAGAAATGTTTAAAAAAAAAACATTCCAAAAACGTATTCCAAACAAGAATTTCTGGAAACTATAATATTATTTTATTATTATAGGTGGGGGGATATCTAAAAATTGACAATTATTCAATACAGTTATTACAATTCAGCTATAAACAATGATATTGATCCACCACTTTCAGGAAATGTACCAAAGAAATAAACTATTGCTTATTAATATTGATCTGTAAATAATCATTTGAGTACTACTTTTAAAAGTGTGATAAAAAAAAAAGTTTTTCTCTTTAAATATCGATTATGAAAAACTCGGGTGGGAATACAAATTGCGATATTATATCATTTTTAAAAATGTTTTAAATGCTTTAATAAATCTATAGTTGCAAATGATAGAACAATTTTTAATAAAATAACTCCAAACCGACGATAGATATTCTGTAAATGTCTGTTCGTCTATCGGTTGCTTAGCGGAAAATGTAAGCAACCCACAGTTAAAAAATTCGATGCAGTAATAGTTCAGGTCACGAAGCGATTTTTTAAAAATTCGAATTAGTGTTTTATTTATTTTATGTTGGAAGTATAATTTTGGTCATTTTTTATTTAAATCTATTCTTTAGCGATCGGAAATATTATCAGACTTTTCATCTAATCACCATCGGAAATATCGAAGTACTCTTTTTTCGACGAGCTTAGAACCGTATCCGTTGGTGTATTCCTTCATATTTTTACATCGAAATACGCATATTTTATGACATTTTTTTTTTTTCCTTTTATGCATCGGCGAATTAAAGATTCACACGATATTAAGTTTTGGCGTGAATATGGATTATCTTCGCATTCAAATATTTTTCTCATTACTTTATGAATTTTCTGTGAATTTTTAGTGGGTCTATGAAGTTGCGATTTTCAATTCGAACGCTAGCGGGGGAAAAAAGTGCTCCCGTTTTTAATGCGCCACAGCCAGTGTGTGTGTGTGTGTGGGGGGGGGGGGGGGAGTCGTTGCTATGGAGAACAGTGATGTATTTGTATAAATGTTAAATTGCATTGAACAATTTGCATAGTTAAGCATAGAAAAAACTGAGCAGGGGATTGATTTGTGTTCGAAACAAGCGTTTTTGAAATTGATTGGTGTTATCTATATTATTTACGTAACGAACGCATTTTTAGGACTTGCGCCGGGAAATTCGTTCTAGTACTAATTAAAAACTGATCTCTGCCCGTCACTCTTGGTGACAAATGTGGTAACATTGGTGATATATTTGCCGCCATACAGCCTGCCCTGACAACTCTTCACCCCTCTCAGCTAAAACCTGGCATACACCCCTACCAAAATTCCTGGCTATGCTAATGTCATAGCCTACCTTGTACAAAATTTAATTTTAGTCAGTTGAGTAGAGAAAAACCCTTTACATAATTTTGTTGTGTTTCATTGGGTCGAATAGTTTCAAAGAAAGTGCTGTTGTATCAATTTTGTCTAGACTGACGGACGAGACTAATTTTTCAACTGATGGAATGCTAAAATGTAGTCTTCTGTACTAAGAACCATGTAAAACATATAGATTTTTCAATTCGGCCGAAAACTGTTATTATTAAAACAATATTAAAACAGCACTTCCCTTTAGCTAAGTAACATTGACAGATACCCAACACATCATTCACTAGAATTCTCTGATTATTTAGTGTTCAATTATAGACCAATTCTGTGTTGAATGTTGGAAACCCAGACCACACGACAGACCCGAAGGTTTACTGTAGCTAAGTGTGTGGCCGGGACCAATTCTGTGTGCAATATTTTGTACATTAAATTAACTGGAGTGTCTCTCAACTCGATTTTTTAATGCCATAATCCATTTTTAAGTAGCTTGTGGTTTTTTCTTAAATTTACAAGTGAAATATTGAAAAATCGGTATCTTTGATGGAAATGATTATCCTGTTAGACTTCACTTTTTCCCAAAAGAGGAAGCAATCTTAAAACATTTCTCTCTGAGGTAGAATATGTGAGAGGGCTTGACAAAATCTTTCTATTTATACAATACTTTACAATATACTCCTCCCTGAAGAGGACAATGATGTCATGAACACGAAAAGTGTGTTACGGTTATTTTTGACAATAACTATTAAGACTCTTGATCATTGAGCCATAAATAAAAAATCATTTTATGTATATGATTATGTCAAATTTTATCCTATGCTGCCATGTTAAAAAAATATAAAGTTTTGAATAACTTTCGAAGTTTTCACTCGAATGCAACAAAATCCTATCTAGTTCTATATTTTTTCGATAGCAAAGCTGGAGATAAAGTTTCGTGAAAATCCAATAATATTTGTAGCAGCTATTGTGTGCACAAGAAATCGATCACAGACATCAGACAGACAGACATCACTCCAAAAATATTCTAAACGTGCTCAAGAGGTCTTAAAACATATATTGGCATCAAAATCTTGAAATTGAAAATTTTCAAGAAAATAATACTTTCTTATTACTATGTATGAGAAAGTAAAAATTTATAAAACTTCATATAAAACAGCATATAACACAACAATAATAGGTGTCTGTTGTCAGATGTTACCTTTCAACTGTTTTATAAACTTTCTTAGTTTTAATAACAGTATGAGCTTTACAAATTCAGCGTATTGTTTCATGAGTAATTTAATTGGTATCTTTTGTTACTCACATTCTATTTATCTATTTCAGCCCTTGTTTTGCATATGGACACAGGTCATTACGTTGACAACATGAGCTATGGATCAGGCTCCCAGGGACCAAGTGCTGACTACTGTCATCTTATGGCAGAACTTAGTGAGTGATGCAACATTCAATAAAAACATAAATTCTGTGTATTGTATAATTTTAATTTACTTGTCAACTTTTTCCTGATTATTATTTAAATTTTATTGATTTATTAAAAAAAACTAAAAACATAATGGTTACTTTAAGTTATGTTTCTTAGTGGAGTTGTTGAGATATCAATAAAAATATTTGCTTTTCATAAAATTAGGTGGATTATTTTACTAAAACTTTATTTAAAGAAAATAAAATCATATTGCTTAGCCATTTGTTATATGAAAACTTTATATATTTTTATACATATTTAAACTGTTTTCATTTTGGTGTATAAAGACCAATTAGTGTATGAAGTTATAATTAAGGACCAAAATGTTTTATTGTGAAGATTTGGGTTTGTA
Organism: Amaurobius ferox; assembly: GCA_951213105.1. NCBI lineage: Eukaryota > Metazoa > Arthropoda > Arachnida > Araneae > Amaurobiidae > Amaurobius > Amaurobius ferox. The sequence goes on from OX578147.1 coordinate 128,574,369, forward strand.
AAGAATGAGTTGGTAACGAAGTGAAGCTTCTAATGCTAAAACATCTCTTTTTAACTTTTATGGAGTATTAGAAATTCTTTTTTAACTGCAAGCATTCCTCTGCTAGTATTATATAAATTAAATGTATTTAAAACTTAGAGAATAATGAATCACGGACAAGTTTACTATATCCCATGAAATTCTGAAATAGGAAATATAAATATTGAAAATACTTCTAATTTCTAATGATTGTTTTCATAATGCTATTTACTTCTATTTAAGATAAATCTTCAGCTATTTCTTTTTTATTAAAATCTACTGTTTTGTAAAATTAGAAAAAATCTTTTTGTATCCCTTTGCTTTTGTCAAAACTTAAGAATCATTACTGCAGATACTGATATAACTTGTTCCCCTTTCTAAAAACATTTTATCCCCAGGCTGATGAAAAGTATTTATGTTCTTATTTCCAAATGGCTTTTTAGTTATCTTTCTTCCACAGACTGAAACAGAATTTTCTGCTACAGTATATTCTTTTGTTCTATCTGGTTCATTTATTCTGTTTGCACTAAAGATGTTCTTTGTTTTCAATAGAGACATTTTCAAGCATAGTGCACTAATTAGATATGATTGTAATCTTTGCTTTATATTTTTGATTTTTTTTTTCATTGTCAAATATATTTAATGGAACATTTATTGCTAAACAGCCTAATGGGAATAAAAATATAAAATATAAGTTTGTGTTCTCTTTAAGGGAACATTCATAAATTGCAACATGGACAAAATTTGCAGTTTCATACTTTGTTGAGAAATGAAATAAAACTAATAAAATAATCAATATATTGGGATAGAAATGAGTTTAGCAACTCATATATCCCAATATATCTTTAGTTATTTTTGATTTCCCTATAAATTAATCTTATATAATAAAATATGTTGTCTGTCTTTTTGCCTGTCTGCCTGTGTCGTCTGTAGCAGAAAATGGATGCTTAGGACTGTCACAAAATTTTCTACTGAGTTATCTGAGCTCTTGGTACAACATTCTTTAAAATTTGAATTAGTTTTAGTTATTCTATGCTGCAGCACTATTTTAAGTGATATTCACACTAATCGATTCCTTAGCAATCGAAAATATTATCACAATTTCCATCTCAACATCACCAGAGAGATTGAAGAAGATCTCTCTTTTCAGCTATCTTTAAACCAAATCCGTAGGACAATTCCTTCATATTTATTTATGTATAAATACATTAAAAGATGAATTTTTAAAGTTATGTGGTTCCTATTTCATCTCATCCAAAAATGGAATACTGGCACAGTTCTATACTTTTGCAAGAATTAGAGCATATATCTTTGCATTCTAACAACAACAAAAATTTGTTTTTTAATTATTATATTATTTGATTTTCTGTGAATTTTCAAGCAAACGCATAAAAATTTAAATTTTTGATTTTGCTAATGAAGTGCACTTAATTTTTCTTCTGTTCTGCATTGCTATGTAATGGGCTGGGCAGTTGCTAAGGGGAGAAGTGGTAGCAATTTGGAAATTAGTGATATCATATCTGTATTAAGTAGTGGGCACTTTTGTTTAGTACCCTGGCAATATTGGATAATACCTTCTACTAGTATATATAAAATGAAAATTCTTGTGATGACCAATTCTCAGGTTTTGATAATTTATCCTTGAACGTGAATCAACCATTTTTTTTTTAATATCTGTAGGCACATTATCTCTAAAATAAGTTGAGCAATTTAAGTGAAATTTAGTATGTTTATTATTATAAGCAAACATAAAAGTGGCATTGATTTTCCCATAGATCAGACCAAAGAAAGTTCCTTAATCAATTTTTTGGAAAAGAAATTTTAATTGAAAATTATAATATTCTCCCCCCCCCCCCCCCCTCATAGGTTTGTGTGAATTTTTACAATTTGCACCAGACTAAACAGCATTTTGTTGGAAACCAGTAATCACTTCTGCCAGTGTTACCATGTGAAAAAGCTACTTTTAGTTAATGCCATAATGGGTTTGGAATAATAAAATTTGAATAATAAAAAAAAACATCTGTACTGTGTGCAAAGTGAACTTGAGTGCACTTTAAACATGTAGATGCGAGTAAAGCACTTTGGGACATCTTAAATTTTAAAAACAGGCTTGAGATTAAAAGCTTGTTATCTACATAATATGCACTGAACTGACTAACTGAGAGGGTGATGTATCAAAATTATCGTATTAAAATTATTGAGCTCTTCCACTATAGCTAGAATCTTAATTTTAGTGTCATTCGATCAGTCTCAGCTTTGAGACCAAGGGGAAAATCTGAATTTTCAAAAATTCTAGTTAGAGCTAATGGTGTAAAGGAATAATAAAAAAAACTCAGTGCCCCTTTGCTCAATTATCAAGCACTTCCACTCTAACTAATATCTTGGATTTAATCTCATTCGATTCATGCTTATATGAATGCTTTTATAATTCTGTAAATAAGAAAATAGTGTTATGTATAAAACAAATGCTGTATCTATAATGCCACACTAGTATAATATATAGCCCACAGTAGTACCCATACTAGTACACTATAGCCCACAGTAGTATAATGTCACAGTAGAGCAAATTTTGAAAAAAAAAACCTGGTGGTTTTTTGGGGGTTGGGCCCAGTTTGGCAAACCCTGAAGCTAGGAGACTTGGTTAAGACAGGGGAAAAGGTGGAGTAATTGCAACAATATCAATTACTTATTTATTTGAAAATATAGATTATAGTTTTAAGAAAAATATATTCTGCTGCTTGTTAGTTATTCTTGTAAAGTGAAAATTGGTTTTAAATTGAAATTTTGTGCTACAAGGTCTTATAGCATTTGCATTTAAATTGCTCATCCACATTTCTCATTCTGAGCCTTTATAACTGAACTAAAATGTACATTACCTGTTTCTTTTTAGAGGCTCAAAATTTTGATGTAATGAAGTTTTCTTCATATCGTACAGCATGTAAACTCAGATTTGTTCAGAAAAGAATTAGCTGTGAGTACTTTTTTCAATACTTTATCTTATTATGCATTTAAATACTATTTAGAAATATGCCACATATTTGCTATTTTTAGACTAAATTATTATTGGTTTATAAATTCCTTGTACTTTCTTGATAGAAATAAGCATAAAATGTTTCATTAATTTTTATCAAGGTAGCACAGGCAATTATATTCTCATAAGCAACAGTTAATTCATTATGTCTTAAATATGCTCTGACTGAGTTGTGCTTGCTCTAAATGTGCTGATTCAGTTTTAAATAAGCTATTTTCTGGAATTTGTACTTCTTTAGTATTTTAAGTTTTATTTTTGATGCTTTATCTCATTATGAATTAAAATATATTTTTCAAAATGTATTATACATTTGCTATTTTTAGAATAAACTTTGTGGATATAATACTTCCTACAAAACAGCATAAAACACAAAATAAGGGTATCAAACAGTTTTGAAGATAAAACACAGTCTTCTTCGACTACGAAAAGCACAACCTACACTCAGCAGAGCAAGATTAGCATCTGCCGGTAGAATAATAACCTAGCTAAAAGGGAAAATGATTGCAAAATGGTGCCAGGAGAAATGAAAATTATAAACCAAGAAAGAAGTAATGAATAACAAGATTTGAATGATAAAAACCAAGGAGGATAGAAAGAATAGCAGAATTTCATGAATGAAAGGTAGAAAACCAAAGAAGAATGTAAACAAGTAGTAGAAAGATTCAAAGCACTCACTCAGTGAGACTTAAGTGCCCCACAATAAAGTAAATATGAAGCTAACCGATTTTGGAAGTTACATGAGTACCATCTGGAAAAATAACAATTTATAAACAACTACGAAAATTAAAAAATAATCTTCATTTGTAAAATACCATAAAACAGAAAGTGCTATCAACGGGTTCCTCTCTTTTTTTTAGTATAAAGGACTAAAAACCTATCCTTCATTTTTAAGATAAGAAATACATGTCAAACATTCTAGCAAGTGCAAAAAAATATGTATTTATGCTTTACCGTATTTCTGAAACTATCTGCCATTGACAGGTGTTTTTCTTCTTTTGGAGTAGCTATTGTATCTCTTATTTTGAAAAAGATGACATGTTCTGCTTCCAAAACAAGTTGACATCCTTGCATTTCTGTTGTATACTGTTTTACTAATGAAGATATTAGCTATAGGTATTTTTTCAAAGTGAATTATTGAAGTACAAACTACCCACAGAAAGTATAACTGTCCTATATTATAAGTACTAACTGTCCTATATAAGTACTAGCTGTATATAAGTGTTAACAGTCTTCACTGTAATTACCTGTAGTCAGCTGTTAGATTTTCAAAAACAATTATCTTGATATTTATACATTTTCAAAACACTGTTCACTTAATGCCTGGTTTATGCCAGGTGTCACATACCATCAAACTTTATGCATGAACTCTGCACTTTTCATTTGTGTTTTTTTTTTGTTATATATATATATAATGCATATATATTTTTTTCTCCATCTTATATTTTCAGCTTTATATAAAATTAACATTTTTTTTTTCTCAGTACACTTAGTGGACATTTGGAATGTGATAGAAGCTTTTCGAGAGAATGGCTTGAATTCTTTGGAACCAAGGATGGAAATAAACATTCCTCGACTGGAAACTTTAGTAACCTCAATTTATTTTCAACTAAATAAGCGCCTTTCCTCAAGTCAACAGATTGATTTGGATCAATGTACATCTCTATTGCTCAACTGGCTTATGTCTGCTTATGATCAGTAAGTGCTGCTTGCATATATTGAATAACTATTAGCTTAGGATCACACCTTCATGGCAGATAACAGTATCCGTGGAGCAGTTTTGTGCTTATTACATATATACTCATTAGCATAGATTAGCTGATACCAACAATGGTAAAACCTGCTATGTTCCACAAGTTTGCAAGCATCTATGAAAATTGACATATTTGGTCCTACCACTCAGCTGGCTTCAATTTTTTTTTTTTTTTTTTTTTTAAACCTATGCCTGTCTCCGACCTCTCGGTCATAAGTCGACGAGCAGCCCAATACAAAGAAGAACGATAAAAATAGTCACTGAAAGCCTTGTCAGTAACACATAAAGGAAAACAGTCAAGAACAGCAGGGCATATGTTGAGGTGCTCTCCAGTCATGGGAACACCATGGTCGCAAAGAGGGCAGACATCTGTATCTGTCAGTCCCATTTGATACAGGTGACTCTGTAAATAATCATGACCCGTGTCAAGTCTAAAGCAAGCCACGCCAACTGCTCTATGCAAGGAACTGGGTATTCTTGCCGACTTATTTAACAGGGAGTTCCATTTTTTTCCAGAAGCCCTCTCCCCGTACAGACTGAAATGTTTAGCTTTAATAGAGTGGGATATATTGCTTTATATGCCGCACAAGCAAGGGAGGATCCGGTTGCATAATTTGAGATCCATTCTTAGCCAATAAATCTGCCCGCTCATTTCCATATATCCCGCAGTGGCTTGGAAGCCACTGCAGGGCAATGCGGTTCTTGATGTTCAGCAGCTTATCTATTTTTTCCGTACAATTCTTGGAAATCTCACATTCCCAGAGATTGAAAGATGTTAAGGTCATAACTGCCGCCCTGAAATCAACAAAAAAGATGATATTTTCCTTTTCACATTGCTCCATTTTGTCTAAGGCTAAAGAAATGGCGGCTAATTCGCCATCAAAGTTGTCAAAGTGTTTTCCAATGGCACAAGACAATGTAAAGTCTATAGAGTAAGTGCCAGCTCCAGCATTTTTAATGGCCCCCTCAGCCGAACCATCAGCATAGACATGGAGCCAAGAATCATCCAGGAAACGTTCATGTATAGTAGTCAAGGCAGTAAATTTCAATTCAGAGTCAAGAGAAGATTTCTTGTTAACAGCTGAGACAAGGTCCAAGCATCTCTCAGCAAGTTTAAAGCTTCAAATTTCTAAAACATCGAGCTCAAGCTGTGCAAGGCCGCAGTAGCCAAGTTCATACTCAGAGTAGTCACTCACTTTTAGTGGGCATTCCTAAAGTTATGATCACACTCCCATTGCAGTTAACAGCATGTATGAATCAGTTTCATACTCATAACATTATATGCTTGTTAGCATGGAATAGACAATACTTGCAATAGTAGAAAAAAAGTATTTGCTTTGTGCCACAATCTCTATAAAAACCAACAAGTTCAATCCTATCCTGAAGCTGGCCTCAAATTTCTTAAATATTGAAATCAAGCTGCATAATCATGTTCATAATCACAAAACCTGCTTATAGGAATAGGGGACATTCCTGAAATTAAGGTCGTACTTTTACTGCAGATAAGAATAGACTAATTTTGTGCTTATTGTGCACTCATCAAAATAGAATAGTGGATACCAGTAATGGCAGTAAGTAAACATGCTATGTTATACAATTTTGTGAACCTCTATAAAAACTGACCGCTTCAGACCTACCATTCAGCAAGCTTTAAATTTATAAAAAATTGAACCCAGGCTGCAATAGCCAAGTTCACACTCATAGAACTCACTTATATAGGGGTGGGGGCATCTTCAAAGTTTAGATTGTACTCCTTTTTCAGATAACATCATCTATGAACTGATTTCACATATTTTGCACTCATTAACATGAAATAGCTGATACCTTCAATAGCATGAAGAAAACTTGCTGTGTGCTAAAATTACGCGAACCTCTCTGGAGACTGACAAATTCAATTTGCAGCCGGCTTCGAAAAGATTGATCTTAAGACTTAGATTCATTTTAGGTTGCATGAGAATGCATTGGTCAAGTTTATACTCACAGAACCCATCTATTATTGCAAATATCGACTATTTCATGTTGACATGTGCATAATAAATGTGAAACCGGTCTATCCATGCTTTTATCTATGATGGGAGTGTGATTCTAAATTGGGGAACATCTATATGCAGGTCCTGTGAATATGAGCAATCAGTTTGTTATCTATGGTATTTTACTGCTAACAGATACATACGAAACATAGGAAGAAAGCAAATTAAAAGAGAACTAAATAGAGTCTAAGGATGCTAAACAGTACTGAACAAAGAATTCATTGTAAAATCAATTTGAATAGGGTGTGCCAATAATAAACTTCTATAATGTAGATAATTTAAACTATTTTAGAAACATTAAAAATGTTAATTTAAAAAATATCTGGAATTTGAAGCACCACTTAACTTTGTATACCTATATTGTTTAGATCTCAAATAAAATAACTTTGTGCACAGAATAAAGATAACTTTAGCAACATACTTGGGCACAAATACAATAGTAGTGTTATTGTTATATTTGTGCTTAAGTTCATTGTTCAAATTTTCCTTGTTTAGCTCTGCTTGTATTGTAATCAGAATGCAAAATTTATGAACTTTTATTTGCAAGATAATTTTCTTTTAATTGTTATAATCTCTTTAGAAATTTCTCTTATATTGTCAGCAGGTCAGTCAAATATTGTCAGCAGGTCAAGCTGATGAATTTGTTAGATCTTGCTGATCTCTCAATATATATATATATATATATACTTCCATACATTTATTTCATTGCTGAAGACTTAATTTGGGATTATTTTATGTATTATTATATTGTTTATTGGTTTTATTTATTATATTTGATTATTATGATTTTCTTTTCTTGGGATAATTTTATCTTTCTTTTTTAATTTTGTATGTTTATGATTGCAGGGAAGATACTGGTAAGGTTCGAGTATTTTCTATTAAAATTGCCTTAGCTACTTTATGCTCTGGAAAGCTGATGGACAAACTTAGATGTAAGTTTCATCCTTAACAGTTTGTAACTCATTAATAGTATTTGAAACTATAAATGAATACCTAATTACACAAAGTTATTTTTTAGAAAATAATGTTCCTTAATAGCATTTATTTTATAAAAGTACTAGAATGACATACCCAGCATTGCCCTGATTCTAAATAACTGCTTATATAAATAATATAAATAGAGGTAACACCACTCAATTCCCAAATCGGCTGTTTTGAACCAGAATCATTCCCCTTTCGTTTCATCAATCCAAATCCTTTAGTTTCAACACATATGGTATTACACATAACTATTTGCCACACATGCACACAAACATCCACTTCTTCCCATAGCAATGCACAGCAAACACGAGAAAGAGCAGAATGGAAAATTTCAACTTTTATGCTCTTGGTTTATAATTAATAGAAAATCAGAAAATAAAGTAATTCAAAAAATATATTTTTGTTGTTAGAATACAAAGATATGCAACCATATTTTTCCAGGTTATAGAATTGTGCTAATCTTTCTTTTTCAGATGCAGCAAAATAAGAAAAAAATAAGACGTTCCAAATAAATATTTTTCACTGTATTTAAAATTAATTAAATATATATAAAGAACTTGTCCTATGCATTCAGTTCAAGGATCATTAGAGAGAACATTCTTTGATTTTCCCAATAATGTTAAAATGGAAACTGTGATAATATTTTCGATTGCTATGGAACTGATTTGTGCAGAAATCGCTCAAAAGTGTGCTTCGACATGAAATAACTAAAAAACTAATTCCAATTTTTTAAAAATCTCGTTGAGCCATATTATCTGGAGACATGAAGTACCTCTGTACCGAATTTCATCACTGTCCAAAGCTTCGATTTTCTGCTCCACACAATATAGATTCACAGATAGATACACAAACAAACGTTTTCTTTTGTTATGCAAGATTGTAAGAGGATCAAAAATTTGTAGTTTTTAACAGATTAACTTGTTCTTAACAGATCTAGAGTGCAAATTAACAATTTAGAGAAACATTTCTTTTCACAATATGAAAATGCTTAACTGGTCACATTTCTCCTTCCATGGACCATGGTTTTGTGGATTTTGTTGCTCATCAACAAAAAACAATCAATGAGATGACTAGAGACGATTAAACATCTTTAACTGTAAATTTTAAAATTTTTCTGATAGAAAGCAAAATAATTTTCTGCCAAAGGGGTTTTAAAGTAGTAGATTCTGGTCAGTTGAGCCATTAGTTAATTGGAACAGCTATGTATTTGAGTTGTGGTTTTTAAGAAATTTTTCTTAATGTATATTATCATTGCCAATCTAGGATATGCTGTTTCCAGACTTTTGCTGTTTAGAGAATTCTGACAGATATTAATCAAATTAACATTATTCAAGACTGATATCAACTATTAAAAAAATGAAATTACTAAAAAATAAAATGTTTTTGGAAATTTGATCTTATAGTTTTCATCAAATTGGTTAATTTTTCTATCAACTTTTTACCAATTGCTGAATTTGCATTTATTTTTCTAAATAAAATAATGATATCCTACTTTTTTTCTGATTCAAACTTTGGAAGTTAGTGAAAATTTTTCTAAAAATCTTGGTGGAACTTTATTTCTTAGTTTGAATATAAACTTTGTAAAGTTCACTGGCTGAAATACAAATCCTATCATTCTGTTCACCTGCTTGCTTACTGATAAAAATTGTATGGTGTACCCAATTTTAGTGATGCAATAATAGGGAGTATGACTGAAAAGTGAGAACTGACTTATACTATGAACATAGCTAAAATTTAAAAAAAAAATTGATAGTCAACATTGTTTTATATACTATGAAATACAGCAAGTATATCAATATTATTATTTATTAATTTTATTTATATTGAGTAATGTAAGTTTCTTTTAAACTTATTTATTTCTATTATTATAACACTAATGTGTTTGTATTTTATTTTAGATATTTTTTCACTCATATGTGATAACAACGGTCTATTGGTACAAAGTAAATTCGCAGATTTCCTGAGAGAAATCCTACAAGTTCCTTGCTCAGTACATGAATCACCTACATTTGGGTATCGTGATAACCTGCCATCAAGCATTATAGATGGGGTATGTGAAATTGATTTTAAAAATTTTAACCATTTGTCCATTTTAACCATTTATTTTTCCCTTTGAACTACATCAGCGATTTCTAACCTGTGATTGATTAACAATTTGTGGGGCTGCTTAATACGTTGAGTGCCATTAGTCCAATATTTGGCTTTCCGTTTGGAGGTTTTGTATCCAATATATCATTTGTCACTTTAAAACAATATATCATTTATCCCTTCAAAACTAATGTAATGAAATAAATTTTAATGCTTTTTTGTAACAATTTAACAATATACAGAAGAATTATTTTAGTAACCGTAATATGAAATATTCTATGTGACCATATTTCAAAAAGGTATGATTTTTTTAGTGTATATATTTACACAAAATATCTCCAGAATTAATTTTTACTTTTCAGTCAATATACAATATACATACAGGGAAAGTATTATGTAGAGTTAATAATTGGACTCAGCTTTTAAAAATTCTTGAATATGAATCATTTTTTATTTATGTTGTCTGTCTTTGGGCACCTTATATCTTGAACAAATGGAGTGATTCAATTAAAATTTGTTGCTTTTGTCATAGGTGTCAGAAGACTTAATTTTAAAAGTGCATTTTATTTAATGTAATATAAAAAATCATGTTTAAATATGCCACAAAAATAGGCTGGTTATTTTATAGTAATTTTTCATTTTTAAACAAATCACTTATATGTAGCTAATTGCAGTTATCATTATTTTTTTGTCTAAAATAGAAAATAAATTATAAAACATTAAATTTGTCCATTATTATCACAGGAGTGAGTGCTTTGTGGATATTCTTACCCATAAATGAATGAACATCATTTTTACTTTCCTTATATACATAATGTATAAGGAAAGTATTGTGATTAGGTCGAAAATTCGAATTTGAGTTTTCGACGGGAGAGCACGTTTCAAGCATCCCTGATCACGAATCAAAGATTTTTGAGGTGATGTCTGTGTGTGTGTGTGTGTGGGTGGGTGGAGATGATATCTCACGAATGAATGGAGCAATTCGAATGAAATTTGGTACAAAAATCACAATCCGTGAATACTGGAAGCCTATTGTTTTTAAACGCAATCGAATGTTCAGAACCCCCCTAAATTTTCGAGTGAAATTTGAAAAAATCATCAAAAAATCAAAACCTTTAATAAAGTTACACAAATAGACATTTCTTATGTAATTTTTCCTTAGAAAACGATTGACATAAACTTTAGAACGCTAGCATCCGTTCTCGAGATATTGCATATTTTTCAAATAAATTTATCAAAAAATCACATAAATTAAAAAAAATATATTAACTGTTAAGAAAAATGTTCACTTTTCATAAGTGATATCCTGCGATAAATTTGGTGACATCATTCTCGTGGATCTAGCTCGTTTCATTCATGAGAAAAGATATTTTGAGTAATACTTTTGTATTCGAACGCTAATAGGCATTCGTCTGCTATAAGAATATCTTATTTCTCTGTCCATAACGCTTGGCGAGATTTTAGCGACAAATTTGGTGGAATGTTGCCAACTTGGCAACTTTTTAAATTTTGCCAAATTAACGAAAATCTCGCCAAATAGATAAAAATGACGCTAAATCAATGAAAATGACGACTAATTGAAGAAAATTCAATATCTTGGAAAGAATATAAGTATCTACTATAAGAATAACATTTTTTTTAACTGTAAAAGTAGTACATTCATTGCATTATATAAGGAAAGTCATGTGTTGCCCACATCAGATTTTTTTAAGAGTTATTACAAACTAATCTCGAGATATTAGCAATTTTGCTTTACCACAAGGAGCATGATATCTCTCAAAAGATTGAAGCAATTTCCATTAAATGTAATGTGCTTCTTAAGATTTAATATGCTATTGGCAGCAGCAAAAAACATTGAATTTCAAGTGGATTCAATTATATGAAAGCTCTAATGTGTATTATTATTTTTCTATGGTATTGAAAGTCATTGATATGTAAAGAAAGTGTGTTTCATATATTAGGTACATCAGATATTTTGAGCAAGTTGTTGAATGAATTGTACACACACAGTGAACCAAGGACTCGTATACACACACAGTGAACCAAGAACATGCATACACACAATAAAGTGAGGACACGCATACACACAGTAAAATGAAGACGCGCATACACACAATAAAGCGAGGATGTGCATACACACAGTGAACTGAGGGCATGCATATGCAGAGTAAACTCAGAACTTCTGTTACGGTTGGATTGGCCATTGTTTTCTGAACGGACATTGTACAAAACAAGATGCTAGTCGTTATGACTTATTCACTGAATGAATCACAAGCCAACAAAAAACCCTTTATTTTTTCATTCCTAAACATATTTCAAAAATTTTAGAATATATTGAATAACTGAATATACTGAATTAAAAAATAATGCTAGTATTACTAAATTGGCTCTAGTTTTGAGAAAATGGATACTCCTCGTATTAGGGTCTTACTTCTATACAACTTTGACAAAGATGGCATTTGCTTTGAATATATTTGTAAATAGTCCCTTGGTCTGAGTATGGAAAAACTAAAAAACAGGAATCTTTTATGGTCTTCAAATGCATAAACTTATCAACAATTCAAATTTTACAAAATTTATAGAAAGAAAACAATGTTGAATAACGCGGAGTACTGGTGCATTAAATTTGTGCATGCGAAAGTCCTTCCGAGAAGTTAGTGATAGCAGAAGGTACGGTCCCTGTGGATGCCGCTTTAAATGGGTTCTGGTCTAAATTGGGTAGCACTATTCCAGATGGCCAAACAGATACTTTACACTTTGGGGTAGGTTAGACGGTCTGGCTCGAAAGAAAAAAAAAAGGATAAAGTTTCTGCGTGGTGCAGTTATATCTTAGTTTGATTCCCAGCTCTACCCAAACTGTCTCCGTGTACATGCAAAGTACGGGCACGTTAAATATGTGGGTCTGAAAATCTTTCCGAGAGGTTGGTTGGTGGTAGGGGATTGAGGGTACAGTCCCTATGAATGATATTGCCCTTACTGGGTTCCAGTCTAAATTGGGTGGCATTGTCACGACCGTCCAAACAGATACCTTACACTTTCTTGTAGGTAGGATGGTCTGGGTCAAAAGAAAGAAAGCAGTTGTATCTTGGTTGTCAAATTTTTTTTTTGTAAGCACGAAGCAGATAATTATAAAGAATTGCATGCATGATAACTTCAGGTACTAATGAGAGCATAAAAGTGCATATCTCTCATAGCCACTTCCATTTCATTATCACAAAATTAGAGCCAATCTAGTAAAACTGATGCCATATTCGGCATCAATATCATAAAGTTACTGCAAAACCTCTTTAATATAGTTGACAATAAAATCAATGTTGGCCATTGATATAAATATTAAGCTTTTGTCCATGAAAATGGTTTCCATTCGAACCAATGATGCCTTATATTTTAAATATTTTTATTACAACAATACATTTTAGGAGGTGGGACAGCCCAGTGGTTAGTGCACAGTGATTGTACTCTGATGAACTGAATTTGATACTTGGCTCTGCCCAAACTGTCTCCGTGTTCATGCGGAGTACGGGCAATGTTAAATATGCGAGTCCGTAGTCCTTCCGAGAGGTAGGTGATAGATGAAGGAGGGTACAGTCCATATGAATGACATTGACCCCGCTGGGTTTTGGTCTAAATTGGGTGGCACTTCCCAGCTATCCAAATAGATGCCTTATAACTTCGAGTAGGTCAGACAGTCAAGAAGAAAAATAAATTTTAAGCTAAATCTCTGTGAGATTTAGCTTAAAAGAAGTTAAATCTCTGTGAGTTCTAATTCTTTATTGTTCTATAAATTTAAAACCTTAAATAGTAATTATTATGTAGAATTATTTTTTTTTACATTAAAACCTGAATTAATTGTAGAATTTCATACAAATGTCATTCACTCTCTAGGAACAACAGAAAACATTTTAAATAAGACTTAAATTTAAAAAAAAAATACATTAACGGAAATGGAGAAGATGTTTTATGTGTACATGCAGTGACAATAAGTATTAAAACAATGTGATAAGTGTAGTAAATTTGTAAGCAAACTGCATGCTCAAATCAAAAGTATTTGTATGCTTTAATTATAATGATTACTCGGATTAAACTGATATATCAACATTTTTAACATTAAAATATTTTAAAGTGTTAAATATAATGTTGCATTTTGTATGTATTTATGAATTTTAATAGTATATTTATATTTTTAATGAAAATATAATAATTAAACGTGTCATTTATTACTGGTTCCATGGACCTTATTTCAAATGCCATTTCTATGGATGGAAAGATAATATAGTCATAGGTGTTAATTTGATTATGAAAATATTATAATTCATTAAAGAAAGTATTTTAAAGACTAATTAAAATAAATTTTTATTTAATTTTCCAGCAAAGTAAAGTCACAGTGAATGACTTTTTAGACATCATAATGTCTGATCCTGCCCCTCCTTGCATGGTATGGCTACCTCTTTTACATAGGCTAGCAAGTGTAGAAAATGGTAAATAAATTAATTTTTGATACTTTTTTTATTCTACAAATTTTGTGTTAATAAAGTTAGCATAGAAGCAATTTAATATTCAGTCAATTCTCATTATCCTTCAGTTTTAACTAAAATATATTTTATTGCTTGAAGCATACCATTATTTATGTTAGAAGGATTGCAGACAATGCCTGATTTATGTGCAATAGAATTATGCACATGTCAAAATTTGCAGCCTAAGCCTAAAATGAAATTTTTGGACCAGCCATTTTTTTTTAAATACCAAATCTTGGTATTTTTAAAAAATTCAAGCTCTGCCTAGGCTCAAATTAAATTATAAAAGTTAGCCCAGCCTGACCTGAACCTAGAGAAAATTGGCAAATAAGACCCAACCTTGCCTGATCTCATTATAGGTGAGAAGAGAATTTAACATAGTTAAATCAATCCTGAATACTACTTTCAGTCAGCTTGACTTTTTTTCTTCTTTTTTATGTATTGCAAATTGGGTAATAGATTTAACTGCAGAAATAGTGGATTGTAAATAAATTTTCTGTTAAAGTAATAATTTGCATTATGAAAAAAGATAAATTTTTGAATCTAAAGTAAATTGATAAATTGTTTTTGCAGGTATAGACAAAATTTTGAGACACGAAATTATTTTGCAACTTGTAAGCATAAAGAAATAATAGTATTTGAGTAGCTCTTTTTAATGCTTTTCAACACAAGCACAGCTTACTTAAAATTTGTAAATTCTACCCGAGACTAGTCCATAAGCTTGACTCAAGTCCATAAATTTGACCTTGGGCATACACAGGACTGAAGCCATGAATACCAAATTAATTAATAAACATTTAGATACATATTTTATGCTTAATTAAAAATGTTTTTAAAATATTTAATTAAATAAGAAAACTCACTTAGGTTAAAGAGTTTAAGAAATAATATTATATTTTAATTGAATTTTCTGAATATTTGTAATTTTTATAAAAAAAAATTTCAATAAGTAATAAATTCTGGATCAAAATGTTTAATTAATATACTTCTGTTCTCTGAATTTTTTTTTTCTTCTGGGAAAATCTAATTAATTCTACGAAAGAAAAATTTAGAAAAATTATTTTATCGTTATATTTTTAGAGATGCTTTTGTTCATATGCTTTGAATGATATTAATTCATTGATATGGATATATGGCCCTTGTTTGCATATGTGAGGGGCCACAGATCCCCGATGGTAGGGGATAGGTTCGAACTCGGAACCTTTAGATTGCTGGTCTCGCACTATGCCATCAGCTTCAAAAGAATTCTCTGACGCCGAGGGAATAGCCAGTGATATCTTTCGTAGCAATGAGTGACGCAATGACGAAGCAGCATTGAATGACAAGGTTAGATGATGAGGCAGCATTGTGTCACTCATCGCTGTGAAAGATATCACCGTCTCTTCCCTTGGCTTCAGAGAATTCTTTTGGAACTGGTGGCATAGTGTGGGATCAGCAGTCTAATGGTTCCAAGTTTGAACCTATCCCTAACTATCGGGGATCTGTGGCCCCCCACACATACAATGGTATTAAATTTATTATGTTTACTATTGCACCTGTCATGTTCAAAGAATAATAATTATTCACATACTATGAAATAATGCCTTGGTCATATATACTGTTTTGAGAATCACAGTCTTGAATGATGTGCCCTGTCTAATTGGTAGTGCATCATTGCAATTAGACTGGTCACTATCATCAAAACAAGGTGTCAAAAAGTATCTTTATATGCCCCAAAACACTGCTTTCTCAACAACTGTTCAGTATAATTGAATACATTTTTTGGAGGATGATATATAGCACCATAACACATAAATACTAACTGAAAAATCAAATATGAGTGCATACCATACAAAATTTATTTTGAAACAATTTGCCACTTCCATCAATGTCTTCCCAGCTTTTAAACGGCCGACAGCTCGCCACCTCAAACATTATTTCCAAATGATACTTTGGAGCCATGAAAACGGTTTTAAGTCCATAATCACTGAAATCAAATCCTGAATTGCAGAAGTTCGCAGGGAAAAATACTTTGTGCACAGTGGTCTCTTTCACTGATTATATTTATGTATGTAAAAATAATTTTGGACACCAGTATATAAGTAGAGCCAATATGATAATATTTAACGAGGAGCTCTTTGAAAAATTATATTGTGTGTGATATATTGAAAATTTGAGAAACACTGCACTAGATGATTAATAATGATTTTGTAAACCTAAAGTATCATTCCTAAATATGAAAAAGTGGATTTTTTGGCCAAAAATGGTGCTGTGGTGGAGCAGAGATTCTCAAAGCCTATGACTTTTTATTCAGCACAACTGTACATTAAAAGGCTACACAAAAAAGAAATTGAGGCAGAATTTCTGGAGAAATTTAGGAGAAAGTCATGGTGTGTTAGGTTCTCAGCAAGAACATTTCAGTCATTCCAGAGACTCCTCTACCGAAGCAGTTGCCAGGTTCAGACTGTCTCAGGGCTCATCTCCATCATATTGGGCTTGCTGTTTTCATGGATTGTATTTTATATGAGCTAGGACAGCTTATGTCTGAAAAGCATTTGGGCGAGTGCCTGATACTAGTGACTTTTAATGCTATCATTCATAAATACTGGAGAATTCGCTGTCTAATGGCCTAGCGACCAAATGACCGGCATTTGTAAACATCAAATATAAAATATATTAATTTTTTTTTTGTATTAATAATTTTGTTGGCACTTAAATAATGTCAAATGTACTGCTCTGTTTAATTAGTCTCCAGTTATTGAATTTTTTTTTTATGCGATAGTTTTATTTATAATGTCTTAAAATTTTTGTGTTTCGTTTCAGTGCTACATCCTGTGCAGTGTGATGGCTGCAATAGGGAAGCATTTCTGGGTTTTAGGTACCGCTGTCAAAAGTGTTACAATTATCAGCTTTGCCAAGACTGTTTCTGGCGGGGCCGGGTTTCTGGGAGTCACACTAGTCAACATGAAATGAAAGAGTATACATACTATGTGAGTATCTTTAACTCTTAATATATAAAATAAAATAAAATAGTATGGAAGCACGCCAACTAATTAATACTTTAAAATTAAGGACAACCAAAAAATAGATTTAAAAGTCTTTTATTAAAATCTCCTTTTTACGACGTACAAGATCACACTGCCATAGCATGATGGCCATGTGATTTTGTATGTCGTAAAAAGAAGATTTTAATAAAAAACTTAACCTATAAACCTATTTTTTAGTTGTCTTTGATTTTAAAATACTCTTAAAAATAGTTGATAATATATGTATTTAATTTCCAAATAATCAATAAATTCATTGTTTTCTAAATAGTATTGTATTGATGAAAGCATATTTTGATAAAAATATTGTTGTATTGATACAATGTATACTCCCTCTAATCCGCGCACAGCTTGGAAATGTGTGTTGTGCACAAATTTAGAATTTTGCAGATTACATGTCATTGCTGCATAAACTAATGTGTAAAAATGAGACATTGGTACATCCTGAGTTATTTAATTAAAAATCACTCTACAATACATTTAAGCAAAATTAGCTGATTTTATAAATTTTGCTGCTTGTTTTTAATATTTTTAAACATAGATTTAGTTGTTATTTAAGGATTTCTTTTTTTTTATGATTTTCTAGCGCTATAATAAGACTCTGTTTCTATATAAAATCAAAGGATTTATATCCCAAAGTTGAACCCTGCTCAAAAGTAACTTCACCTTTATCATCAGAATCAGTATCAGAATTAACTTTTACAGAATTTAATACATAACTAGCCGAATACCTGTTGAAAATCAACGGTCTCGCAATAAACAACTCCTGAATAATGTAAATTTTAGAATAATTCGCATTTCACATTTATTCGGCAAATTGAATATTTTGGTGTGCAGAACCCCCTAAAGAAGAAAATGTTGGAAAACTTAAATTGCGCATTTCTTCCTTTCGAACTATCTACCCGTACACTAATTTAAAGTCTCTATTTCATCCCGAAGAATGTTATTTTATCATTTCCCTTTTCGAAAGTTTTCCTGTGGAACACACCCATAAATGAATATTTTTGAAAAACTTTATTCGTCTTGGGTGTTTTCATTAATGATTAGCCCATGTACCAAATTTCAAGCCTATATCAAAATTTAAAGGAGCATTACTCATTTATTCAGCAAATCGAACATTTTGGTGTGCGGAACCCTCTAAAGTAGTAAATATTGGAAATCTGAAATTGCACACTTTCTTTCTTTCAAACTATCTACTGGTTCACCAAATTTGAAGTCTCTATCCTATCATGAAGCATGTTTTTATTATCATTTCACCTTTCGAACGGTTTTCTGTGTAGAATCAACTTAAATGAACATTTTTGAAAAACTGTATTCATCTTGGGGTTTTTTATCGAATGATTAGCCCATATACCAAATTTCAAGCCACTATCACATTGTGAAGGAGGTATTTTTCATTTGTTCGTCAAATCAAATATTTTAGTGTGCGGTACCCTCTACAATAACGTATGTTGGAACACTGAAATTGCACACTTTCTTCCTTTCCAACTATCTAGCCGTACACAAAATTTGAAGTCTCTATCTCATCGCAAAGCAGGCTTTTTTTTATCATTTTATCTTTTGAATGTTTTTGTGTGGAGTACCCATCCCCTTAAATGAACATTTTAAAAAAAAACTCCATTCTTCTTGGATTCTATCAGATGATTCGCCCATATACAGAATATCAAGCTTCTATCACTTTCTAATAGAGGTATTTCCCTTTTATTCGGAAAATCGAACATTTTAGTGTGCGACACCCCCTAAAGTTGAAAATATGGGATAACTGAAATTGTACACTTTTTTCCTTCCAAATTATCTACCCGTACACCAAATTTGAAATTGGAAGCATTTTTTTTATCATTTCACATTTCGAACGTTTTCTCTGGAGCACCCCCTTAATCAAACATTTCTGAGAAATTCTATTCGTCTTGGATGTTTTCATTAAATGATTAGCCCATGTACCAAATTTCAAGCCTCTATCAAAATTTTAAGGAGGCTTTAATAATTTATTTGGCAAATCGAACATTTTAGTGTGTGGCACCGTCTATAGTAGAATATATTGGAAATCTGAAATTGCACACTTTCTTCCTTTCGAACGATTTACCTGTACACCGAATTTAAAGTCTATCTCATCGCAAAGCATGCTTTTCTCTCATTTCACTTTTCGAACGTTTTGGTGTGGAGTAACCCCTCTATAAAACATTTTCAAAAAATTCAATTTTTCCAGAGGGTTTTATCGAACGACCGAGCCGTGTACCAAATTGCAAGTCTCTATCTATTCTGGAAGTGCCTAAAAAAACATGACAGTCAGACGGACAGACAGACACTTGGCAATTAGTATATATAGATTGCAATTTATTGTAAATTTGACTTTTTATATCCAAAATGTATTATGGATTATAGGCGTTTGCGTATTAATGAGAGTTAGTTGACTGTACTTGTTTATAATATGGACTGTATATCAATATTAATGCAATCGGTAGATATTCTATCCTACCAAAATTTTGCTCAGTCTTAATTTTGCTGAATTGTAATTTCGGAAACAATTGAGCAAATATTTATATTAGCAATCTTGTCTGAAACAAGCAGGTTTGCTACCCTGTCTAGAAAGCAGACAAAACTTGAAATCATCTGGAATTTGTAAAAATGAGCCCAAAAGTCAAGTAATGGTCAGGGAAATCTTTTTAAAAGATCAAAATCTGGGGAGTTTTAAAATTTTAAACAGCCTTTTTGCATTGAAATAAGTTCATTATCGATTGTGCACAATGTTACTTTCTATACAATTTTTGACTTTCACCAAAATGGAAACAGGCATTTTTAAACAAGAACAAAATATAATTTTGCCATATTGAATGAATATTTTATAAGTAATTTGATATTAAGAAATAAATGAAAATTTTCTTATATAGAATTATGCACCATTCTCACTGTAATGAACTTTTCTTGAACTTGTTGTCATTCAAAAATAAACATTGTTGAAAAAATCATTGAAAAATAAACATTTTTAATACTATGTAACACCCATTCTTCGATTTACAGATGACATATTAACATGTAGTTAATAATTATTGCTAACCATTCTGGAGATGTAATAGTTTTTTATGTTCCTTACAATATATATTAATGCATGAAATCTTGTCTGGAGAATGACTCCAGATTTTTTCTTTAATAAGATATAGCAAAATTGTTTCATTAATTCCTCACCAAAATGTCCCCTTTACACCACTTTACTGTAACACAAATTTTGCGTTGTTAATGTGGGCTTTCCTGCAAGAAATCTATCCATTTTAATATTGTCATATCTGAGTAAATTATATTGCTAGAGAGACCAACCAAATTGGTTTTTTTCAACTACTTAGCGGGAGGCACAACTTTTTCTAATCAAGCACTTTTTGTTAAAGTGCTGTATGAAAATTTAAATTCCCAAATCTTTTTATACTAGATTTAACCCTTTGCGGACAGCGGCTTTCCAGAACTGCTGTGACCCAAAGGATGGAGCATTTTGCTTCTGAACAGTACCCAAAGGATGGCGCATTTTTTGCACTAAGCCTAACTCCAGAAAGAAATTCACTAAAAATCACCCGTTTAACACGTCATTCTACTTTTTACAGGAATAAAGGAAATACTTATTTTCCATTAGATGTATATGTTACATGCAAATTATCTTTTATTTAAATAGTAAAATTTTAAATGATTAAAAATGATTAATTAACTTGATTAAAATTGTTATTTGTTATGCAGGAAAAATATTCAAATGATTGTACTCAATACTTTATACAGCTAATAGAGATTATGTACAATTTTAAAGAAGATAGCTTTATTACTAATTAATACACTTTTTACGTATAATGTATTTCAAAACATGAATTCATGCACAGACAAACATTGCAATTTTTGCATTCATAAAAACTGTCCATACACTCATCAGAAATACCAAATATTCACGAATCTTCACTATCTGCATTACTTTCATAACTATCTTGCTCGATTACCATGCTAGTATATTCTTCTTCTATACTTAAAAACATCTTGACATAGTCATTCTCTTATCCGAAATAACCTAATACATTCACTATTGCATATTCCTCTAAAACCCAAACTTGAAAGAAAATACTCTCTTACATTCCAATAATTCACCAACGCAATCATTAAACTAAAATTTAAACGAGAACACATGCACAATTATAGCATAGCATAGCAAAGTCTGCAAGAAATGATCTGTTTGTTTATATTACAAAACCACATTTTACTTCTCTAGATGAAGTGATGATTCATAGGGACCCCCCTATACCAAGGTCAAGT
The DNA here is from genome assembly GCA_951213105.1 of Amaurobius ferox. Classification (NCBI taxonomy): domain Eukaryota; kingdom Metazoa; phylum Arthropoda; class Arachnida; order Araneae; family Amaurobiidae; genus Amaurobius; species Amaurobius ferox. The sequence goes on from OX578147.1 coordinate 128,596,085, forward strand.
ATTAGCAAAAACATTGTCAATGTTAGAATGGACATTTAGCGCCATTTAGTATTCAAATAAATTCGAACAAAAACATTCCATATGAGAAAACGCACATTGATGTCGGTCGTCCTTTAGGGTAAATTTCTCCTGGACGTGAATGCGTGATTGCCGTCCTTGAACGCAGTTTCGCAGGTGATGCGCGTCTGCCGTCCACAAAGGGTTAAAGCCCATCGTATAATGGGGGTTCATAAAGTTATGCAAAAATTCCCTTTCATCCACACACATAAAATATTTTGCACACCTAAAATATTTGAACAGACATGAATCATTGATCTCTCCCAATCGATATCATTAATTACTATAAGATCTCTTAACAAAATATAATTATTTTAGGACCCCAAACAGACTTGTCTTGTGAACATCAAAACTTGCTTTGTTTTAAATCAAGAATGTTAAATTAATAATTCTCATAAAGCAACATGGATTTTCAAAGAAATTATATTTAATTTTCAGAAATATTGAATTATTGCCACCTTAGCTTCATTTCCCCAAACTCAGCAAGTTGAGGATATTGTGTCCAGATTTGTTATCAAGTTCGCCAAATTTATTGCCAAGTATGGCAGACAGGTGGAGATATTGGCTTTTCTATATAGATACCATCTCTAAGAGATGAAATTACTATAGTAGAATTCTGCACTGGATTGTGAAAGTCTTTAAAATTGAAGGTATGCATGTTCAGTCAATAGTTGAGGTTTTAGATTGGCTCAAATTGCTGTCTAAAATAATCTGGAAAAACAAAAGTAACTTTGTAACATAAGCATTTAATTAAGAGTATCAACCAGATTCAAAGCAAAAAGAAAAGAACCTTTTACATCAAGAACTACAAGACATAGCAGATACTACAGCAAAGGTGGAGAAATTTATGTCAACAAAATAATTTTCCAAAATTATTAATACAACAATCTATCCAATTAACAGAATAATGTTCACGGAAATTTGTCTACCTTAGCTCTAGTGGCTATCCTGTTTTATTAACCTGAATAGAAGGAGACTTTGCTTGGCTTTCAAAAGCAGTTGATACTTTTAGTCAACTGATTATGCTATTATTAACAAAGTATTTTTATCTTTAGACTAAGATACAATGCTTATGAAATATCCAATATTGTCCCCTGCAATTTCTTTATTTTGAAATTGTTATATTTGTTATAAAATTTGTCTTTCAGAAATCTCCCAGCAAACAGTTAGGCCACTCTTTGAAGAAATCTTTCCGTTGTGTACCGGAAAAACAGATTAGCTCAATTCCTAGGTTTCCAGAGGAGCCTGAGAAGACTCTGAACTTACAACATATTGTGTATGTTTATTATTGATGTTTATTCATTTGAAAAGTATGGAAAAACTTAAGTTGCACACTAATATGTATCAAAGGTGGTTCCCAGCCTTTGAAGAGGTCCACAATACTTTGATGGTATGCTACCGCATGCATCAAATGCCTTAAAATTTCATCTGAGACTCTTTCTCTAACAGTGTTGTTAGTTATTGAATTTTAGCAACTGGAAAAAAGCAGGACCGTAACACAAAATGAAAGCAGGTTTACAGTAAAATTCAAGGAGGGCTCAACAGTGCTGAACCTTTATTTGGGGAAGGGGGATATGCTAAAATATTAAATTTTAATGCCAAACAATTACTCTATTAAAAATATTTAATTATAGCTAAATACAGTACTTCTTTATTAGAGACCACTATTATGTATAATTGAGTCAAAGTTTATGTACTTAGTCATTAACATCTCCAAACTAATAGTTTTTATTATATATTTCAATCCATATAAATTATTATTAACAAATAGATAATATTATAGCTATATATTTGTAAGTTAATAGTTGATTGTGAAAATCCATATAACGACTATACATCAATATTAATGTGCATGAATTACAGTTAATGATCATATAACCTGTAACTAGCGGTGAAACATTTAATTAATTCAAAACTTTTAATTATTTTCTTGTTAATGCATAATATTATCTGCATAATACTTATCAGTTGACTTTAAATCAATGTCTATAATAGTGGACTTCATAATAATGGAAAATAACCTTAAATACTATTGTTTTAATTTTTTTTAATTTTTAAATATTTTTAAATTACATAAAAAATTTAGTGATCATCAGTAAAATTACTTATTCAGCTAAATTGCATCTTATTTCTCTACTATACCAAATAAAGTAATCTGAAAAAAAATTTCGCAAGTAATTTTCTTATGCCAAATTAGGATGACATTTTGAATTAAATTTTGTGTCACTACTGAAAATAAAAGTATTTTAATCTGGGAGGCTGAGTACATCTCTTTTTTTTTGGGGGGGGGGGGGCTCAGTCCCCTCAGGCACCTGTCTGGATATATCTCCTCCAATCCCTAAGAAAAAGTGTGCTTTTCAAGTAAAAGCTACTGTTGTATTAATGTTTTCACACATATCCATTTTAAAAATATAGACTTTGTGTTAAAATTTTATTGTGGCTACTGTTAATACAATTACATTCATTATATACCTCATATACTTTAGCAATGCTATAAGTACTACATAAATACAAAGTTATTTTTAAATGTATTAAAAAGTAACTTTTATACTCTTAAATTTGTTAGTACTTGCACAATTTACAGACTTTTTATAGCCAAGAAAAAAGATGGCCTGCCAATTGTGATACATTTTTAGTATGCACTGTCCTACATATTTCTGCATGTGATGTCATCATTTATCTATGTGAGAGCCATTTTCACTACTGTGAAAATATTCTAATGTTATCTTTTTGGTTTTGTGTATTTAATTTGAATATGATGAAAATATCCAATCAAACTACCTAAATCTTTATCTAGATGAATTTATGGGTATGAACTAGCAAAAAACTTTTCGAGCAAATTCTATCTGAAATTAATAAAATTCTTAATTCCTCTTCCAAATTCTTAATTTTGTGGTTTCTTTCAAGGAAACTGCAGTTAGAAAAATTTGACTATTTCAAAAATCTCCTTTCTTTGTAACAAAATTTTAAAAGCAAACACAACATTTTAAAAATTTGCATAATTTAAAAGTAAATATAAGCATTTTAAAATTTAATTTATTGAAAGTAAACAATAGAATTTTAAAATTTAAATTATTAAAAAATAAACAAGGAATTTTAACATTGAAATTATCAAGAAAAACAAAAACAAAATTTTATTGTAAACTATTGAAAAGCAAACAATTTTATTTTAATTTTAAATTCTCAAAAAATAGAGAAAATCTTTCAAAATTTTAGTTCTTGAAAAGTAAATAAATCTTTTTAAAATTCAAGCAATTGGAAAGTAAGCAAAAGTATTTTTAAACTTAAGTTATAAAATTTAAAAATTTAAAATAAAGTAATTCTGAATAAGCAAGAGATTTTTAAATTATTGAAAAATGAACAGCTTTAGAAATTACCAATTTTGTGTATTTTCATCTATTGCCATCATTGTATGCTTTATTATTGCTTAACATGTGTTATGTCATGTTTCTCAAGCAACCATGTAATTTCCAAAGGGTCCTCGCTGGCACTGGCTTTTTACTATTTACAGACTGTTTTCACTATATATAATATGTATGAAGTAAACAAGCATATGAAAAAATTCAACTTTATTAATATATATAGCATGTAGAATGCATTTTTTAAATGTTCACTTTTAAAATAGTATTAATAGTGAATAATTACAAAGTTTTCATTTGAGAACTTTGTTATAAACAATTTTCCAACACTTTTTTTAAGACTATGCATAAACATATTTTTTTATAGTCCTACTCTTGAAAATGGACCTATAATTGTAATTCTCACACATAGTTATTCAATTGGAAACACCACATGTATTATTGTTTTCGTATGAAAACCCCTGTATAAAAGAGGAACATGTGTGTTATTTGGAGCCATCAAAGGCTGTACGAAACTTTTATTACATGCAATTTTTGTTATAAGCAAAACAATAAATTCCTGCAAGTAAACTAAACATTTATTTTACAATGCATTTACAGCCTTCGTATGTAATATCAATGCAAGAATTTGACATACTTCTGTGTAACTCTTGCATTGCCCACTATTGTGTTGTTGTTGTTGAGACCCAGACCGTCCGACCTACCAGAAAGGTGTAAGGTAACTGTATGGACGGCCGGGAAGTGCCACCCAATTTAGACCGGAACCCAGTGGGGGAGGTGAAGTAATCCATTATTTTCTACTGTATTTACATTCATGAAATATACTTTAGAAGCAGTAGGAGAATTTGTTAAAAAGAAAGCGTATAGTCTCTCTGTTGCTTCATGTATTTTTAAAACACTTTGTTATTTTAAAACACTTTGTTTATGTTCTTAAAACATTTTGTTTGTATTTTTAAAATACTTTGTTTATATTTTCAAAACACTTTGTTAATATTTTTAAAACACTGTGTTTATATTTTTAATGTTAAGTACTTTCAAAGTTTTACTGAAAAAAGACTAATAATATTTTTATTGACTATTTCTGATTCTCTTTTATATATGTTTTGCAAATATGCCAGTGAACCCTTTATTGTGTGATATAATGCATTTAGTTGATTAGTGTCTTAATTTTCTTAACTTCCATTTAATCATAGCCTTTTAATTGTGCAGTATGTTTTACTCTTTTATGGTTTGCTAATGTCCTATAACATATTTTCCTCATATAACTCCAGGCCTCCTTCCCCCATACCCAGCCACAATGGTTTTAGTGATATTCCCAATAATTCTTTTGACATGTCTTCATTAGATGGCAGATCTACAACTCGAAGGTAAAATGTACTCCGTATTCGTACCCATATAATTCATTGAAGTGTGTTTCATTTTATATTTATTAATGTATATTAGAGTATTTGCTATATTATTTACAGTGATGTGATTACTGTGCCAATTGCCCCAAACTGTGCCATTCAAAGTAGGCTGTGCCATTCTGATACAAAAAGCAAATTTTAACTGATTTTGTACCAACATTGCACCATTTCATGAAAATACCGGAAAACATAATTCTTCTCCTTAACTCTCGGAACAAGGAAACATTATCAAACTTGGTATCAATCGAAATATATTTTCAAGCCCTTTAAAATGAAGGGTAACATGCTATAATTTGGATCATTTGGAACAGTGATACAGATTTTTCAAAATTTTCTTATGAAATTTGAAAATGTAAAAAATCCAAATTCTATAATTCGGAAAATTCCGGAATCGGTAAAATCCGGATTGGTCCTTATTTTCTAAGTTGTACTGTATATGTGAACAAAATTGTACATTTCAAGTTATTTTGAATGTTTTTTTTTCACTCATGTATTCACTACATTATTTTTTTAAATTGGCGTTAAAATAGCAATATGCAGTACCTAGAATTTTGATACAGATAATAGGGAAAACTCGTGGAATTTTACACCATATTAATGGAAGTTTACTGAATTTTTTAATATTTTAATAAAGTTTTAAGCGTAATATTTATTTGCTTTAGCTTGTGATTAACTTCCATTTCGATTTAAGGGGGGGGGGGTTCTCTTATTTTATTTTTTATCGTGCTATATTTATTTTTAATTTTATAATTCTATTTTTTTTTCTTGCGTTATTTCATTTTTTAGCGCAATATAAAAGACCAGTATCCTTTTAGAAAAAAATAGTTTTAGATCTTTTTAAAAATTTATTATTGTAAGTTTTTAATTTTGTAGATCTTTCCTAAAATTATTTATTTTATATATTTTTTCTAAATATTATTTTTTTCCCTAAAATTATTTATTTCATTTTGTTAGATCTTTTTTAAAATATGTTTTAAAATTATTTATTGCAATTTTTTTTTAATTTTTTAGATTTTTTTCTAATTATTTAATGTAATAAAATTTATTTAGATCTGTAAAATTATTTTTTTTATATATTTTCAAAAATTACTTATTGCAATTTTAAAATGTTTTACAGATCTTTACTAAAATTATTTATTGCAGTTTTTTTATATTAAAGAATATGTATTGAAAATAGATTTTTTTTAATAAAAAAATAAACATTTTTTATTTATGTAATTTATATACTATTTTAGTTTATTAAAAGTTAATTGAAAATTCTAAATGTTTATACTTAAATTATGTTATTTAGATTTTTAAAACTTCATTGTCTTGGATTTACTTGTTATATGTACGACAAACTGTTGAAATAAAAAAATGCCTTGCACCGAACTGCTACTATGTCAAAATATCTCTTGCAACAAACTGCTACAATTTCGAATAATTGCCTGCTACAAACTGCTACATTTTCAAAATATCGCCTGCTACAAACTGCTACAATTTCAGAAATTTGCTGCTCCAAAAATTGCTCCAAAAGAGTTTTTTGTAATCACATCACTGTATTTATTAGTTATATATGTGGTGTTATCAGAAATTGATGATAATGCTGATAGATTGAGCAGTAATGTTATTCTCAGGGCTTCTTTTTATTTGATGATTAATTTTTGATGTGAATAACATCAATGGTCAGGAAAATGGTAGGAAATCAGGAAATCCCAGCAGTATGAAAATGTAAACATTTTGGATGCTTGTATCGCCTAACATAATAGATAAAAATGTAATCAATTTACATTTGTTTTGTCAGAAAAAAAGTACCATTTATGAATATATATAAATATTTTTCAATATTTTTATATTTGAACTTTTTTTTTCCCAAGAAAAAAATTTTGTTAATCAATAGGAATTCCAGTTTCTAATTTTTTTTTTCCCAGAGCACTTATAATTTTTGAGCAATTGTCTTGTCAAGTTAAAGAAAATTAATTTTCCATTTTTTACATCTATAATGCTTATATCTCAAAAACAAAGTATAAATAATATAATGTAATAATTGGGTTCATAGTTTTTGAAATATAGTGGTTATTACTTGCATCAGATTCTGTAATTCTACCATGCACTCAAACTTGTATAGGCTTACTATAAGCTCTTAACTTAAAAATATTAAATTGTTTCAATTATGTATCCTACTTTAGTTATCATAGGCCCATATTATTGTTGTAAGCGAAACAAAACGAGACTGAAAAGAAGGAGAAGCATATTAAACTTGATTATAACTATATTTTACAAGATGTTATTTATGCAAAACCATTTGGCTCCATCAAACTAGACACAAAACACCACTAAATTTTTATTTTTATTTTTTTCTCGCTCCTATGTCTGCATAAGTATAAAAAATGTGATAGGATCAAAAATTGGAATCTGAGTTTGAACTCATTTTAAACATCACTAAATAAATCGATGTTTTTTTAAATTATGGCTGTCCTTGTATGTCTTTGCAAAATGTCCCGATAAATCATTAAAAATATGATGACTATTGAATTTCAATCATATTAGACTTGGGGAAACTTCTGCTTTTTTAATATTTACAAGAAAATTATAAAGAATATTCATGACAAATATTGTTAAGCGAATGGTCATTTTATGTGTAATTTTTTATGACATATATGAAATACCAACATTCACTGTTTTTTTTTTTTTATATAGCATGTTTCCTATCTAAAATTGTAAAGACAAATAAAATTAAATTTTACTGTTAGCAAATGTATCAATATATAATTTTTATTTTGTGAGTTATATGTAATTTTTACCACATGTTACATGTTGGCTTTTGTACCAGAAATTATGGTAATTTGATCTAACTTAACTACCATCGCTATACCATCTTTTTATAAATTATTGAATGTCAAAAAATCTAGCTGTAAAATGTAAAATTAAGCCTTTTATCAAACATATTGAAATGCTTAGAGTTACTATCTTACTAGAAAAAAGGAAAAACTTGGAATTGTCAAATTTTAAAAGTTGCTCAAAAAGTCAGGAACGTCTTCTAAAAAGTGCAAAACCTGAACAATTTTAAATTTTTATCCAACATCATAAACAGGATGCATGAGTGCTTGAAAATCGGAAAAGTACTTGAATTTTTTATTATCATTTTCAAGGCCTTAAAAGTACTTAAAAACTTGAAAAAAAGAAAATACTTAAAATTGCACGGTACTCAAATGTACTTAATTCTTTGAAATTTTGTTATAGAAAAATATACGCCCACTGAATGAAGGTATACTGTATTTAGCTATTAATTTAAATTGTTTTAATCTATAGTTAAACTGATAATTCATTTCAAATTAAACAGATTATTATAATGTAAACTTTCTTGATTTAATTATAGTTGATTTAATCTATAGTTAAACTGGTAATTCATTTCAAATTAAACAGGGTATTCTAATTTAAACTTTCTTGATTTAATAAATAAAATTGTCAGGCTGTTTCAAAATAAAAGTCTAGCAGTATTAGAATTTTAAACCTGGAAATTATAAAATCTATCTGAAAACCCAACATGTGTTTATTCCTGTTAAATACACTATGAAGGCTATAAAAATTGTTAAATTAAATTTTGGCCAGTGCCTTTTTTAAAAACAAAATGTAACTTGACCTATTTCTGTAGCATTGTGAATAATAATCAAATTTTATTAACTCCTTGTTTTAAATATGATCAATTGTTTGAAAATAAGGAATGGTATAAAAAAAAAATAAACTGTCAATTTATTTATTAAAATTTCTCATACAGTTATTTTTTTAAGAACATTTTTATTATATAATATTAATATTACATGAGAGTCGCCTATTTTTTCATTTTCATTTTACAGCTTAGAGTCCAATCGTGGTGATGATGAACATAGGTTAATAGCAAGATACGCTGCCCGTCTTGCTGATACAAGAAGTACAGTGAGTTTACTTTAGTATTTCATTCTGTTTTTGACTTTAATTTGAAAATATAGTAATTCTTCAGTACATGAGGTGTTTCATGAACATTGTATTAGATGCTTTATTTTCTCCATGGACTGGTCATGCACACAACTTCCAAATTGAAAAAATGTCAAAATCAAGGCCACATCTTTATTCAATCTTTTCCTCAAAATAGAAAAGGCAGAATATTTTCTGTAAAAATTAAAACTGAATACTTCATGCTTGATGATATTAAATTTAGTTAAAATGGACAAGAAATATAATATCTATAGCAATTTTTTATTTTTATTTTTTATTCATTTATTCCATGTTGTTTTTATTCATCAAAATATTTATTTTTTTAACCATTTTACGATTTAAGCTATTTTTTATTTCCCTCTGAAGGGTACCTTGATTAACATTCTCATTTTTAATTGAAGTGGGAGCTCATTTAATCATTTCATTTTCAATTATTTTCATTTCATAATTAAGTGAAAAGGGATAACAAAATGTAAGGTATTGTAAAGTCAAATGGTGGACATATCTGGTTAATATTTGTGCACATTATTATTATGCATTTTTATTATTTTTTTTACTCATTATAAGACAATATTAAATTTGCGAATAAAATAATAAAAGTTAGAAGAGGTTAATAGCAATTTTATTGAAAATTGCGATAATATCTCATATTTACTGTAATAATATTTCATTTTTATTGTAATAATATTTAATTTAGAATGTACAACTGTAATTAGAGGTAAATTTGTTTAAAATCATTTTAATGTAAAAAGAATGATTTGGAATCTTGGATTAAAAGTTAAAGAGGTAATTCAATGCAAATTGCAATATTAAAGGAAAGGGGCAGGGAAATTTATAGGACAAAGTGAGTAGGTTTGTGCCATGTGAGATCACCAAACTTTGGACTTGCAACATTACATTTCATTCACAAGTACAAAATTTAAAACATAGACAGTTTAAACAATCCATTTTTATTGAAATATTCCAATTAAAAGCTTTTAATAATCAGCCTTAATAACCAACTTAACTTCCCGATCTGACTCTTAATTTAACTGCATATAATAATTGCAATTTTGTTTAATTAATTAAGTATACGTTTTAATGTAGATGACAAACTAACATTATGCATTATGCAATACATTTATGTTTAAAAATTGTATTATAATTTTCTATAACAACATTTTGGAGCATTCCAATAGGTTTTTAAAAGAGCATTTAGAAAACGATGCTTATGGATTGCATTTGGCGTATCTGCGTTAATATAAAGTACTTTGACAACATTAAAATCCATAGCATAGATCAACTTATCAATTTCCCCCATATACTATATATTTCCATCTTTATTACAAGAATTATCATTGTTTTCCAAAAGAAATAATGCAATGAAAATCTTAAAATTTGAATTATTGGAAATCTAATCGAGAATTTCGAACAATTATATCTAGTTCTGTTTTTCCAATAATGTATCTATACATCCAATTTGATATCGATAGGTGCATTTGTTCTCGAGTCCACACTTCACAAACATACATGCACACAAACAGACATATTTTCAAAAGTTTTCAAAATGGGTTCAGGTAGTCTTTGAAAGATGCTTACCTGTCAAAATCTCGAATTTGGAAAGTTTTAGGAAAACAATACTTTTTGTACACAGTAGTATGAGGAAGTAAAAATTAATTGTTCTTTTTATTCTAGATGAGGAGTCCTTCTGATTTAAGCTTAAACATGGATACATCTAGACAACGAGAGCTCATTGGACAGCTTGAATCTAAAAATAGGTTAGCAGTATTGCATAAAAACTGTTAATTATTCTTTAAAAATGTGATGTAATTCAGAATTATTTTCTATAAATCTGGTATATGCTGTTACCTTCTGTTATATGCTTGGAGAGTCATATGTCTGAGCAAGAACAGAGAAAACTTGAAATTCTCAGGGAATTTAAATTCAATTCAAAATTTTCAAAGTAATGTTATTTATTTTTTTCGACATTTTTTTCCAATGGCCAGGTACTTCATTGTTAATCATTCACCTATGCGGTAGCCGAAGCATGAACCATTTTGCAATCATACAATGTTTCCCTGATACACCACAAGTGGTGTATCAGAGAATGTCAGGGGTATGTCATTATGCTCTTTAGCCACCCAATTTTGACTGGAATCCCATTGGAGTCAGAGCTTGATTAATGCACAGGCCTCCTGGGGCCGCGGCCCTGGGCCCCCAAATTTTAGGGACCCCTAAATTTTGTATGTGTTAAAACATTTTAATCAAAAATAATTATTTATTTAATTATTCCAATAATATAAACTGATAATATTAGTTTTTATTTTAATTTTGAAAATATGTTAATAGTTTTAAATATTATACATCTAGATGAGGAGTCCTTCTGATCCATTCTTTTATTTAAAAGTTTTACTGTTAAATAAAAAGTTCTATATGTACAAAAGTGCTTTCTGGACAGTGGTCCTAAACTTCCAAATTTGCTTAGTGATGTTTTATTGCATGTATTTGGTATGCCATGAGTGTATGGGGGGTCCTTACTTAACTCCAGGCTCTGGACCCCACATTGGCTTAATCAGGTCCTGATCGGAGTGACATCCATAGGAACTGTATCCCTCCTTCTTTTGCCACCAACAGGCAGGGTAGGAGGCTCAGTAGGATTTTCAGACCCACAGATTTAATGTACCCGTACTTCGCGTGGACATAGGGATAGTTTGGGCAGCTTCGAAAATTAAACTCTTGGTCTGTAATCCCCATGCCTTAACCACTGGGCTATCCCATCCTATTTTTTCTACTAAAACCTATAAAGTACATTAACTAAAGTGTGGCTCAACTCAACTTCCTCATATCAGAAATGTTGCATTAAAAAAAATTTGAAAAATCTGTATCGTTGGTCCAAATGATCACAATTATAGCATGGTACCCTTCATTTTAAAGAGCTTAAAATCTTTTGATTTATACCATATTTGACAATGTACACACTCGTGAGGGGACTAATGATGACATGAACACAAAAATTGTATTGCAGGAATTTTTCACTACAGTGATTAAAACTGTTATGCTTCATGATCATTGAGGCCACAAATAACCCCTTATATGCATAATTATGTCAAATTTTATCCTATGCTGTCATGTTCAGAAAATAAGTTTTCACTCGAATTTCAAAATATATTATATCTAGTTTTAGATTTTTCATTAACAAAGCCGCATAAAAAGTTTTGTGAAAATCCATTAATATTTGTGGTAACTATCATGTACACAAGAAATCGACAACAGTTTTTTTTTTCATCACTCTAAAAATAGTCAAAACAACATGTTCAAGAGGTCCTAAAACATATATTGGCATCAAAATCTTGAAATCAAAATTTTTTTGGGAAAACAATACTTTATTATATTGCTCCAATAAAAATGTTAGCCAGAGATTAAAGTCAAAATTTCTGTGTAGTGACCATGCCTTGACTATTGCCTTTTCACTTACAAGACATGCAACTTAGTCAGCTCAGTCAAATAAAAATTATTTCATTTGAAAAAGCATTTACCAGCCCATAAGTAAATTAAAAAATGCCCAATTGAAATCAACCGAAAATGATAAGTATTTCAATTCTTAAAAAATATTAATAAATGTATGTTAATTTGTTTATAATTTTCTCTTTTTAGCATACATTTGTTACAAATCATCAAAATGCTTTTACATGTGTAGTGTTCCCCTAGACTAAAAAAAGGGCAGGGTTCTCATTCATAAAGAGGGCACTGTAGCTGAACATAAGGGGCATTTTTTATGTGAAAGGGGTAATTTTTAACGAATGGGGTCTTTTTTTGTTTTCGTTGGGATCACAGCCTAGATCATTGAATTCAACTCTTTATAATATATATTTAATAAACTAGTTCCATATTATTCAAAATAACTAAAATTGATTTTGTTAAACCAGATTTTATGAATATGGCCTACACAGATTCTAACAGCAAAACCAGTGATTAAAATAAAATCAAAATATAGGTCACATTACATGCACAAGTACTACCGTATATACTCGCGTATAAGTCGAGAAATTTGTGACAAAAAAAAAAAAAAACTTCAAAGTGTGTGTGGGGGGGGGGGGGGGTCAACTTATACGCTGAGTCTAAAAAAAAAAATCGTAAGTCTAAAAATTATTTTTTCTCGCGAGACAATCCAACCAAAAATGATGTGGTAGTAATTATGCAATCGCGCACTCCGAATTTCCCTGTACTTCAAAACTCTCCTGTGAGTCACTGTCCTCCTGAATGCTCCCGACTACCAGTGTATCGCGTCATAAAAAAATATGCATACATTTTCGTTCGAAGTTTATCACTCGTTTCTCGGGCTAGAGCCGATCGTTTTCGAGAAAAAAAGGATTGTTTAAACCTATAATGCAGGATTTTAAGTTGAGAGTGTTTTTTTGTTTTGTTTATTGAAGAGAGTTTCTAATTTCTACTGTGAAAATCAGCTCAAAATAACGGGTGAAAGCCAGATATTGTTTGATTGCGCGGTGGGTCAAAGGACGCTTGAGAGACAGGGATGCATGGTCTCGCGTTCATATTGAGGACGCTGCGTGCTGAGAGTAAAAGAATGCCTAGAGCTTGTCACACGAGAATGAATGTCCCCCAAAACAGATGGGAAACAACGCTCATATGTCATAGGCCTTTGGAATCAGACTTTAAAGAGTTCCAATGAAGTTTTTATTATGGAAGTTAAATTTTATTATATATATATATATATATTTCGTTTTCAAGTGTTTTTGAATAATTTATGGAAAATTTTATTTTCTCTTTTTGGGATAGATTTATACGCGAGTTTTGGATTTTTTTTTCCTCTGAAAGTAGGGGGGTCGATTTATACGCGAGTTTTGGATTTTTTTTATTCCTTTGAAAGTAGGGGGGATGGGCGTTTTATACGCGAGTTTTGGAATTTTTTTTCTCTGAAAGTAGGAGTTTGACTTATACGCGACGTAGACTTTAAGCGAGTATATACGGTAATACTCGCACGCGTAACTCAAATAGCCTAGAGCCATATGAAAGAAAGACAAGAATTTCTTCACACGTGTTCGGAGGAAGGCTGAGGTTTTATCAACTTGTTCGTCCACAAAGGTATGGACTTCTTTGGTACTGATACGAAAGGGGTCAGGGGGGGGGGAATTCTTCCACGTGAAGGGTCCAGAAGAGATCACCCGGAAGCAGGAAATAATGAGTCATGCTCCTATGTATCAGTAGCGGAAGGACAGAAATTTTCATGGAGTCCGAGGGTATTTTTAAGCAAACGGGGGCAGGGCGCATTTACTGCTATTAAAAAACGATAGGGACAGGGCTCATTTATCTTTGTACAAAAACGAGAAGGGCGCGTTTTACTACTGTAAAAAATGGGCAGGGCACATTTATCACTATGAAAAAACGGGCAGGGCTCTGCGCCCTCCTGAAAATGCCTAGGGAAAACACTACATGTGGTTAAAATCAGCAATTTACTGTTGTTGTTTTATCTGTAACAACAAATGAATATTACAAGAAGCAATTATGCATAATACAACTTACATTTTACAATATTTTTTAGCATTTTCAAACACTTATAATTTTTTTAGAATGATAGTGGACATTTTTTAATTTACATATTAACTCATTAATGTTCTTTTGATTGATTCATTGGGTTGATGTAACTGAATTACCTGTTTGTTAGTGTATGTTTGTTTACTATGTATCATATTGGACAATTTTTTAACACTTTACAACAAAGTTGAAAAGTGTTTATGACTTTGTTCATTCTGTCTGTCTGTCTGTCTGTCCGTTAGCACGATAACTGCCATAAAAATGACTTAATCAAAATGAAATTTTAGTATGTTGTTCAGACGATCTGTAGAACCTATGGGAATATGAATGAATAATATCACCCAATTAGTTTTGGATTGAACCCGGTCGAAAAAATGAAATACATTGAGCCCTATGGGACCTAATTTTTCAAACATTTTTTAAGCGGATTTAAAATTCACAAATTGCTTCGAAAATTTTAGGTAATATTCAAATTGTTCCATAAAATATATAAAAAAAAATTCAGCGAAATATATTCAGTAGTTTTTTAAATTAAAATTAAAATAATAATTACACCTCTTATATGAAACGATCACGTGACCATGATATGAAACGATCACATGACCCACTTCAAAATGATATATGGCATCCATCTTGTTTCAAAATCGTGATTTTTTTTAAATTCTTTTTAATTCATATTGAGTGTTGTATCCGTCCTAAAACTACTTTATTTTTGCTTAAATTCTGTGCATCTACATACTGAAACAACGCAATGACAATATATTTGAGTTTAAATGCTCATCTAAATTTGATTATTTCTACAACTAAGCCTATTTTTCACCTATGTAAAATGTAAACAGCAAAATATATAGAATGAGTTGTATTAGAATTCCTGTATTTTTTTAACACAAAATAATTTAGTCCATGGAGTCTGCATGGCTGATATGAATGAAATATTAATTGATTTCATAAAGAGAAGGACGATTTTTTTTTCGATGAAGTTTCAAGCATAGAGTTTAATTTTTTGTAGCTCCATGGTCTTAAACAAAATGTTTAAATAAAATAAATTATTATAGTATTGTGATGAATGAAATGAATAGGAGAAAGTTATGAATGAAATCCTGTTTTTATAGAGAGATCCAGGCGTGTTATTTTTTCTATGACGTCATTTGAATTAATTTCAGTTGTTTTCGATGAAGTTTTCAAATATAATAAATTATCGTAGTATTATGATAATTCTAAAACTATTACCGAGGAATGTATAACATTTTAGAGATGTTTAAACCAGGCAATTTATATTTCAATGCCGTCATTTGAATGAAGTTCATTTTTTTCGATGAAGGTTTAAGTTTTCAAATATAATAAATTAATGCAGTATTGTGATGAGTTTCAAAATATTACCGAGGAATGTGTTGCATTTTAGACTTGTTTAAATAAAATTGCATTGAAGTTGGAAAGTGTTTCATAATCAATGCTTTAAGCATGATTGATCTTTCCTGTTTCTTTTTGCCAGTGTGATAAACATTTTGATGGTGAGGATTATCACTTTAATTTTAATAATTTGGTTTAAAAAAATTTTGATACCTAAAAAATAAAAGTAAATAAAATTTCAAATATTCATCACTTTTAATCTTTGTTTTGAATCTAGGGAAATAATGAGAGAAATTGTGAGGCTACGTAAGCAACAGGAGCAAGAAGATGCTCTGCAAAATGAGCAAAATCCAACATTGTTAAATGAGTTGCGGGCACTCAGGCAAAGAAAAGAAGAGTTGGAAAGCCACTTGTCCACCCTCCAAGAAAGCAGAAGGGAACTTATGGTCCAATTAGAAGCTCTTATGAAAATGCTCAAAGTATTTATGTTTTTATTGCAGTAGTTTTTTATTACTTACATGTAGTGTTTTGTGTAATAACTATATTGGACCCCTGGGGGATCTTTTTAATGAGTACCTAGTTGCAGATTAGCTGTACCTCAGAGTATAATGTGTAGCTGAACATTTGACGTCATTTTTATTTAGAACTTTAAAGGGAGTAGGGGAAATTAAAGTTTAACATGACAGTTAAAGGAGAAAGACAGAGTCCTAGGAAGAGGTTCTCATTGGTCAAGGGCAGAGGCATGGTGACCCTCACCTGATATTGGTTGAATGAGTGATGAAATGGTTGAAATGAAGAAAGAAGTTTAAGTCCTTGGCTGAAGAGCAGGATAAAACACTTTAATTTTCATTCAGAATTGCTAAGTATTTTTTTAAATAAGAATTAACTATTTAAGTATAAACTATATTTTATTATTATAAACTTTGAAGTTTGGAAGGACTGCTCTTGATAGCAGGATTTGAACCTGCAGTGTACCGACTACAAGCCCAAAACTAATCTGTTAGACCCAAAGCTATCTTCAGGTCCCACCCCTTAATTGGGCATGGGCTTAGTGCAGTAAAATAAATATATCATGTGACTGGAATTACAACCTTGAGTTTTCTGTGTTATCTACCAACTTTCCCCTTTTAAGCCTTTGAAATGCTCATAATAATATTCTCTGTTTTCAGAACCATCAAACATCACCTCGTTCTACCCCAAATAGTTCACCACGTTCTGCCACATCAAAATCACCCCCACTTTCCACCCCTTACCCTCTGTCATCACGTAGTGCTCCAACAACTCCAGGAAGCAACCCACCCACATCAGAAAGCTCAGCAGGAGTTCCCAACAATGTTATGGCTGTGTATGACCAGTCCGGGAGCACAAGGAGCTTAAGGAATGACCTACTGGTAGCTGCAGATTCTGTCACCAATGCAATGTCATCATTAGTGAGGGAATTAAACTCAGGTATATTGTTTTTATATCCTCGGCTAAAGGAAAGCATCGTCTCTATATTCTCTATATTGAAAAATCTTATTTGCCCTACATATGATTTTATTTTCATACAAAAAAAATATATATACCCAGGATTTAAAACAGGGATAATTGCATTCATTCATTCAATTTTTCAAAAGGCACTGTCGCCTGCTATGTGGATGCACATGCAGGCTGCTACCTACTGTGCAAGTTTAATATGCCCTAAATAAGTGTCTAAACACGTTTTTCCTGCTAATTTGACTGCATAAGATAGTACTGCAATTTCACATAATAATCAAACAAATTAAAACCCTTTTGTTTTTCAGTTTAAAATATCATAATATTATGTTGTTTACAGAACCTGACATTAAGGGAAAAAATACAAATAGAACAAAGTATTTTACCTTTTTCAAAGACAATTTTATAAATGTATTTAGTGTCTATAACTCGGGAAATTAAGATGTAAATCTTAAGAACTCAAGATGAATTCCTGAAAAGTAAAGAACACTTTAAACATCCATTTAGAACAAAAAATAAATACTATGTTGTGACATGACTTCTGAAAATGTAACTTCTTAAAAAATGTAACTTCTTTAAGTAGAACATGTGATCGAAATGGGCTGTAGACAGGATCTCTCCTGTACTTTTCACCAATTGGCTGCCTGGTCAAAAATTGTCCCAAATGAACAATTTTTTCTGCCCGGTCAAGAAAATGTTGTTCCAACTGTTTTGCCCTTATCACAGAGATTAAATTTGTTCAAAAAATTAGTTATCAGAAAAATTACCTAAGAAGTTTTTGAATATGATAGAGACTGTATGAGAGTGTTATTGAAAACTTTCAGAAAAATACCCATGTTATAAATCCTGAATAATTCAACAATTATGAGGTTAGAAAAGCATTTCAAGAAACTGATTCTGTTGCAGACAAAGCGAGAACAGGCCAACTTTCCATTTGAAACTCTTAAGTGAACTCTTCTAAAATTCTTCAATGATACTTTCATAAGAATAGCTAGAGAAATATTGCTCTAAAATAAAACTTCACTCTGGGAAAACATCATGTTCTTTAATTGATAAAAAAGATATCTTTATCGTTTGACATATTAAAAACATCAGACAATATTTCTAATATATTCTTGAATCTATATTAGTGCCACCTAATAGGAAAAAAATCTATTTTAATTTCTGAGTACATTATATGATTTTAAAATTTGATGTGTACTACTTTTCGATCAGCCTGTATCTTTATGGTATTCTGTTTCAAGTTTGAATGGCCATTTTCATAGAGGGGATTGTTATTCAGAGGTGGGTGCGATGGTAGGTTTAGTTGTTGTAACATTAATTTTATCTAAAATGTTTAAATCATATGCAGAGTGCATGCATGCACATTCACTTACTTTAGAAAATCATTCTTTTTTAACATTCTGACCAAATATCATACAATTAAATATTAAATAAGGATTTATAAGACCTAGATGCATATATGCAACTCCGAAAAGAAAAATCTTACTTTATGTTTATATATATAAAAAAAAAGATTTCTTAGAAACAAAAATGTTTCCCCAAACTAGTTTTGTTTTGTAAATTTCATTGTATTTTATTTTTAGTTTTTTTATAAAATTACAATTTTTTCATAAATACTATGTTAAAAGTTTATTTTGAAATTTAGTATTTATACTATTATCTTCATAGGATCTGAAGATGAAGATGGAGGTGGTGATAGTAAAGTGTTAAGTAGTAGTAGAGGTAATTCTTTTATATCTCATTCCATTGAAATTCTTGATGATAAAATCTTTAAAATGTTTTTGTAACAGTGAAGACTCTATTAATGGACATTGCTAAATAAAGCACGGATTTGGTGGCCCTAATCCCACGAAACATTGATAATAACACTTTTGTGGCAGACACTAATTAGTAAATACAATATCAGCTAAAATTAAGCTTTATTTCAATTGTAAATGTAATAACTTGATTTTACCATGGGAGTTTAAATGAGAATTATGATGTGAAAGCATCAAATATCACACATCTATACATGCACCTTATGACTTTTTAAAGTTCAGTAAATTTGAAAGTGTAATGTCCAAAATTTGATAAGGAAAGTGCTTACAGCATCATCTGCTGACTGGAATAGCATGTACTAGCTAGAATAATGTGCATTGACTAGAATAGCAACTCTTTTTCTGATTGATGCTGTTGTTTTACTAAACTGATTTTAAAATGAGCATTGATTTTCTTTTATCTTCAAGTGAGAAAACTTAAAATACTTAAATTTTGACTAAAGCAAATCACATCATACAAGATGGCAAAAATTGGCACTGAGAAGCTTACAGGATGTACTTAAAGTCACTTAAACCAAAAAACACTGGAAAATATTATTATATTTTCTATAAATTTATTATATTTTGTTACCACAAAATAAATTGTCATAGAATAATTTAATTTAAGAAATATCTTATATGTTCATTTCACCCAACCAGCTTTCCTATGATTTCATCTGAAATTAATAGGTTTTTATTTATTTATTTTTTGTACTGATTAAAATTAGCACACACAATTTTATAGAAATAGCTTGCTTCTTTTGAAAAATATAATACTCTGTATGGAAAAGTAAAATATCCAAAATCTGTAGAATAGCTAATAATAACTCTTAAAAATAATTAATAATTTCAATTCATTTCTTTTCAAAAATACTTATAAATTATCGACATATTTAATAATAATGAAAATTAACTTATTATTATTTTGTTGTTGTTTTCACATAGCATGAATCATGTTTGCCCAGCACAAGCATTCTCTTTCCCATTCTTTGATTGTAATCCTTATTTTGCAATTATTTTAGATTTTGAAACAGAAGATACTGAAAGTGCCGTAGGAAGTATAGAAGGTGGTGATACCTTATGGCGAGAAGAACGGCAACGGGCTCAAGAAAACCACTTTTTACAAGAAATCCAAGCTCGAAACAATTCTTCAATATTAGGGCACCCTGATGGAAACACAATTGAAGAGGAGGATGATCCAGAGCTTTATGACGATGATCCTAGAGTGAGCACCATTTTATTTTCTTATTAAAACCAATTATTTTCTTACATTGTTTTTAGCAATATTCTCCGCCCCCATCACTTAATGGCTGAGCTTGCATTTCAAATTAAGTGGAACATTTCTTTTTATGGTCTTTTTACATACTGCATGAAATTGATCAATAAATTGATTGTTTAAGTTTTGATTTACACGCTTTCAGTTTGCACTAAGTAATTTATTGAACAAACAGTTTTCCCCCATCTTTCAACTTTGGTTTATTTTCATAGTTCTATTGAACACACAATTTCATATTTTCACTAAGGAGTCACTGCACTCTTTATACTTAAGTCTAATCATGAACTACAACATCATATTTTCTATTACTGTTCTGCCACTTACGGAAGAATTGTGACAATTATATTTTGCCACATTTAAGGGTGAGCTTCAGTAAATCTTCTGCTCTATCTGTGCTTTGTTAACTTTCGCTGCACATGTTTTTCTCCGAAATTCTGCTCAAACAGTTGCGAAATATTTTCTGAAAGATAAAATGCAATGCTTAGATTATATTAAAACTAAATTTAATACCCAATAAAACACAGAATATATTTTTTATTTTAATCCAAAATATTTTTGGTGCTGCCATCTGTTGTCATAATTTAATTCATACCGATTATTTTTATTTAATGAACATTTTTAAATATCTATTCCTTCTAATACAGTATTAAATACAACAACAGATCATATATACTAATGCCACAATAACATAAAAGTAATTTCTCATTCTATAAATTTGATAAGGTGATCTGAATGTACATCACTGAAGACTGCACTTTTGTCTTCAAGTTCCTATGAGTTCAAGTCCAAGTTCAATTACATTTTCGTGATTGTGGCATTATTATATATGATCTGTTGTTGTATTTAATAGCGTATTAGAAGGAATAGGCATTTAAAAATGTTCATTAAAAAATAAAAATAGTCGGTATGAATTAAATTACAATAGATGGCAGCATCAAACATATTTTGAATTAAAATAAAAAATATATTCTATGCTTTATTGGGTATTAAATTTAGTTTTAATATAATCTAAGCATTGCATTTTATCTATCAAGAAATATTTCGCAACTGTTTGAGCAGAATTTCGGCGAAAAATGTGTGCCGCAAAAGTTAACAAAGCGCGGATAGGGCAGAAGATTTACTGACGCTCACCCTTAAGTTAATACTAAAAGACAGCTGCCAAAATTTTAACAAATGGCATGCTGCAAAAATTTTTCAATTGGCACTTTTTTAAAATGTCATCATTCCCAGTTCATGATATCTTGTAAACTAATAGGTAAATCTATGGTACATTTACTTATATCTATTGTATTGAGTTACACTGATGGCATTTTCTTTTTATAAGCATGTTTCATAATTTATTTCAAATATTTTTTGTAATTAAAACTGCTACTCAGACCTTTTGCTACTCAAATCTTGGTTTAATGTAGTTTAAAACATTTAACTGACTTGTACATGGATCCCATATTTAATGGCATAACTATAATATTTGGGCTCATAAGCTAAATTAATTTGATTCCCCCCCTCCCCCTTTTCTCCTTTCTAGCTGAAATGTTTTAGATGTATTCTAAAATAATTTACAACTGATGACTTCATTTATTATATGGAAGAGGATGTAACATACAAGTATCACATAAATATACTAATGCAACTTTTGCAAAAAAAAAAAAAAAAAAATTCTAAACTTTTCATCAACCTTTTCAACTCTGTTATAGTCATTTCTCCAGCCTCATTATTTTCAATTTCACTAAATCATTTAATCTTGATTGTTCAATAATTTTTTTTTTTTTAGTCTTAAATATTAATTTGTTGAATGGCTATTCAACAGAAGATATTGTGACTGGCAAAGTGAAATGCAGCGATAATACAGAATACACATCTGAAAAATCACTTTCCATTAATTTACATTTGTAAATTAAATTTTCTGTGAAATTTTTTATCTTCATCTGTGATTTTAGAAAGTGCTTATGACTTTGGTCATTCTGTCTGTCTGTCCATTTGCACTTTGACTGCTGTAAAAATGACTATCAAAATGAAATTTTAGTATGTTATTCAGACAGTTTGTGGAACATATGGGAATGTAAATGAATAATATCACCTAATTAGTTTTGGGTTGAACCCGGGTTGAAAAAGGGAAATACATTGAACCCTATGGGACCTAATTTTTTAAACATTTTTTAAGCAAAGTTAAAATTCGCAAATTTCTTTGAAAATTTTAGAAAATATTCAAATTATCCTATAGAATATATAAAAAAAAAATTTGAGCAAAATATGTTTGATTGTTTTTTAAATAAAAATTAAAATAATAATTACACCCATATTATATGAAGAGATCATGTGACTCACTTCAAAATAAAATATGGAATCTATTGTTTTCCCGAAGTTGTTTTGAATTTATATTTAGTGTTGCATCCGTCCTAAAACCGTTTTATTTTTGCATATTTTCTGTGCATCTATATTCTGTGCCAATGCAATTACCATATTTTTGAGTTTAAATGATCATCAAACTTTGATTATTTCTACAACGAAGCCTAATTTTAATGTATGCAGAATATAAACAAATCAGGCTGTAAGATGAGTTGTCTAAGAATTGCTGAATTCTTTAAATGCAAAATTATCTATTTCTGGAGCCTGGAATATAGGTGATATGAATGAAATATTCATTGATTTTACATGGAGAAGCAGACGATTTTATAGCATTGCTTTTTTTCGATGAAGTTTTAAGTATGGAGTTGGAAAGTACTTTTACCTCTATGGTTTTGAGTTTTTAAGTAAAATACATTATTATAGTACTGTGATAATTTTAAAAATATCACCACTGAATGTATCACAGTTTAGAGATGTTTAAATAGAATTGCATTTCAGTTAGAAAGGGTTTCATAATCAATGCTTTATGCATGATTGATCTTTTGTATTCAATGCTTTAATGTGTACAAGTTGAATGATGATCAGTTATGGAAAGTCGTCCATCAGTCAGAGAGATGAAACGAGACAGTGCTAAGTTTATTATTTTATTATAGCTATTGATAGATATCTAGTTTTACCTAAGGCCTCTTTCAGTCCTAAAGCCAATACAATCCTAATGAAACAGACGATTTGGAAATTGAGTGGCTTTATCTATATCTGTATTATTTAAGTAGCTGATGCTTATTTAGGACCCAGGCAGCACCAAGTAATTCTAGTATTATTAATAAATTTTTGTTTAAGCTTTTCTGTATTGATAATATGTAATAAGAGGTAATTCGCTTGCATATATTTTTATATATGTTTGATTGTTTCATTGTATGACTGCAATGTTAAAATTTTGATTGTTTAGTTAATTCATTCATAATTTATTGTTTTTAATACACCCATTTTTAAGCATGCTATGTTATGCAATTAAAACATTTTTTTTTAATTATTTTATTAATTCTTTTGTAGAATTTCTCTTTTTTGCACCCTTTTAAAATACTTTTCTATATTTTTATTTGGATTGAAAGCATGCAGATTTTGCACCACTTTTAATTTTGTTCAGTTCAATCTGAATAAATCAGTTGTCAACAAACTTATTTCAGAATGCCAGCATATATTGATTTAAATAGAAATCTAATTTCAAAAATAATTAAAATATGTCTCATGTTATTTTTTTTTCTTTCTAACTATGCTCATTAGTAGAGAATATTGTGATGCCATAATACTTTATTCACACTGGAAAGTTAGGGTCACGATCGAGAAGAATTCAGAGAAACTGGATAATCAGATTAATACATCGAAAAGAATGTGATCAAAATTTTTTATCTGGATTGAAACATCAGTATCTCTATGTTTTATTAAAATGTTGATGTTTCAATCTGAATTCAAATTTTGGATTCTTTTTGCAGAAGGGATTAAACTCGATCCTATTCCTTACAATGTATCCATTCATCAGTTTTGTTCTTTTGAATCGATCAAAATTCAAATTCTTACTATGAACAAAGTATAAAGTTACGGTGCCTAGATTTCAATCTATAATAATAAAAGAAAATATCTGTTTGTAGTGAAAAATCTAAGTAACGTACGACCATGAAATTTGGTACAGGGGTACCTTGACTTTCGAAAGAAAGCACTTTGGGATTTTTTAAAAATTCAAATTAATTTTTCAGTTATTGGATGTTGAAGTGCCATTTTGAACAGTTTTCGCACAAATTGATTCCTTAGCGATCAAAAAAATTATCGCAGAGTTTCCTCTCAATAGATGAATTTTCCTGGTTTGAAGACACCTTTAGAAAAATTGAATGAAGGAATGCAATTCATTCCTGCATTAAATTCCAGACAATGCCAGGTACATTTTCTAGTTAGGGAATACTTGGGATTTGTTTTGGATTCATATTTTAAAAGCTGAAAAAACTTTTAAGTGATGAAGTTGTTTGAACTAAAGTAACTTGAAGGTCGTGCTGCCAGTGCAGTAGCCAACATTAGTAGTCTGGATTTGCATTTATTAGAACTCATTAGCATAACCTTAACTGGTACCGAAATTTTTTTTGTGCCCCAATTTTACTAACATCTATGGTGGCCAGTTTTGCTACCTGTAGTGGCAGGTTTTGCTAAATAGCTAGAGTAAAATTTTATAAAAAGAAATTATATTAGACTACAAGACCAGGTTCATTCTCACAAAACTAATCTACCAAATAAGGGAATTTCAATGATTTGAACCCGTAAAATAATTCTTGTTGAATAAACTTTTGAATCTTGTTGCAGTGAACCTGGCATTACAGTGTTTGTTGTTCACTTTGACCTCATTTATAAATTCGATGTCAGTAGTGCGGTATGATTCACTTTGTTGGTTACTAGAGATTTTCTTACTTTTGTTGTTGTTGTTGAGACCCAGACCGTCCGACCTACCGCAAAGGTGTAAGGTAACCGTTTGGACGGCCGAGAAGTGCCACGCAATTTAGACCGGAACCCAGTGGGGGGGGGGGGGGGGGGGGGCATCCACAGGGACCGTTCTTATTTTTGTAACATAGGTTCTTACTTTTGTAACATATGGCAAGTTTTTAGGCTGATAATGTAGTTAATGGCTATTTAGACAACCACAATATTTCCTTGTCTGCCTGTATGGGCATAGTACTGTTTAAAACAGAGTTGGCAATTTCATGCCAAAAATTAGTTTTTGATGTTAAATTGCCAACACGTGGCAAGCTTTTAATCCATGTTTCAACCATATAAAAATATCAAAACCATTCCACATTGAACAAAAAAAGAGAAAAAACAAACAAAATAATATTAATCATATTGTATTTTGGTTACTTTTCAATTGCTGCTAAAATTTCAATTATTGTAATTATTTTTTTATAAAGTAACTAAGTAGTTTTTTATAAAGTCCATATTTTAAAAAAGTGTTAGTCAGGGGCACAATTTATGGGACCTTTCTAAATCTTTTGAAGGTATTTATGGGACCCTTTTAAATCTTTTGAAGGGAAACACGTTTTTTTTTTCATACCTTTTCAGTAATCAGTTCTTGGTCTGCATAATCACTTTAATTCTATGGAAGGTTTAATCTTTTATTATTAAAAATACAACCCCTAAAGCTAAAAACTCAAAACATAAAAAAAAGTTACATGTAGTGATATAAAGAATAACCATATTGAATTTGATAAAAAACCCATCAAAATCTGTGGATTTGATATATATATATATATATATATATATATATATATATATTATCACGTTATTTAAAGCTAAAATGCTCAACTTTAACTCATAGAAAATTTGATATTGTCAAAATTTACTTCTATCAAAATTAGGTACTACTCTGTTGATATAGTTAAAAAGCATTCTGTATTATCTGAGTTTAGAAACACTGATTTAGCCATTTACTTCCTTCCACTTATTTTACTTTTATTCTTTTTTATATTCTTTTGTTTTCCCTCTCCTGCACTTCCATAGAAACCAACATTAGCCATTACATAAGTCTCTTGAAGTGGCTGTTCCAGTTTTCGATAAATTCCCATTGTAGGACCTGGACCCCTTTCAACATCATGCATCATTGACAACAGACGATGAGAGCTATGTCCGCACCGACGATGATGATGATGGCAACAACACCGACTGGGAAGAAACAATGCGAAGATGGGTAAATCGTTAACATGGTGAATACATTAGTTTTTTGTAATCTGAAGTCATATCATATGAGATGAGGCAGCTAGTATTATCATCAGGTCCTTTAAGTGCCATATGGTGTTTGTTGACCCACACAGTTAAATTTCAGTGAGTTGATCTCGATTTGAAACCTTCAATGAACTTTTTGATAAAATCTGGTTTGAGTCGACTGGGACTTATAAAATTATATTTCATTAATTTCATTTTCAGACATAAATTTGAAATGAATATGATCAGGAGTGTGTGGCTCTACTCAACTTTCTCATGCATTCAAATCCATATTCTTTAATTTCCTTTTGTGCCATAATCGGTATAAAGAAAATGTATCTCTTTTTGAACTTTTATTGAAACTTATTCTTTAGAAATTTTTATTAAAATTAATTATAGAAGAATTTTATGAAAAATTCATTAAATTTATCATAAAATTGTTTTCTTAAAAATTTACTTTTTCAAGTTGGCAAGTGGTCAGTCATTCTGATGAATTGGAAAATTTTAGCAGACTTCTACTAATACTATTTTAATACTATTTACAATCATAGCATAGTTCAAATCATTATTTTTCTGCTTAAGCCATACTATTATTGTTCCAGGAATTATCATTTTTTTTCCCTATTAGACCCAGTATTGTAAAATTCTTAAATTTGAATAAATTCTATTTGTGAAAATTACAAACTGTTCTTTCTAGTTCAAATTTCTTGCATAATGTAACATTACTTAAAATTTCATAAGGATATTTGCATTTATCATGTACACACCTCACAAACACATAGATGAAAATCTTTTCATATGTATGTTAAATATGTTCAGGAGATCTCAAAACTTTTTTTTTACCAGAATCTCAAATTCAAAATTTTGGAGTAAAATAATACTTTCTTTATACTATATTGTATGAGAAGCATATAGTGTTTCTTAACTACATTTTCATAAAAAATTATTAACTACTTTTAATTATTAACTGCTTTTAAAATTAGCTACTTTTAAAATTATTAACTACTTTTTTCATAAAATTAACTACTTTTTCATAAAATTAACTACTTTTTTCATAAAATTATTAACTACTTTAATTACTATTTAATTCTGAACTACATTTCATAGAATTATTATTATTTTCATAAAATCATTACCACATGTTTTAAAGAGTACTTCAAAATTGAGTTTTAGCCACTAAATATTTCCGCAGATGGCTTTGCATAAACTTTAATTTTGATTTCCTTGTGTATATAATAAAATATAATAATTTTATGCAGTATATCCTCCAAGGAATGCAGATTTTATCAAACTGTTTCTTGAAAGTTATTGCTTTTGTTTGAATTTTTATACTGTGATAATTGCAAAACTGATCAAAGTGCTAGTGTCGACAACGAAAATATGTTTGATCTGAAAATTGAGTGCTATCTGAAAATTTGGACTATTGAGTCCAAAAAAATATATGAAAAAAATGTAGATTGTTTTTAATTGATTTTTATTGCTTTTGAATCTATTATTATTCAGTAAAGCTTAAGTTCACAATTGAATTTTACTTTTTTATTACTTCAGTTGAAATATTTGTTATTTACAAAATTCCAAAGTATTAATTGGTTTTTACTGCTTTTGAATCTACTATTATTCGATAAAGCTTAAATTCAGAATTGAATTTTACTTTTTTATTATTTCAATTGAAATATTTGTTATCTATAAATTCCAAACAGTAAACTGATGAATTTTGTTCTTAAATATATTTTAAGGTATTGAAAATATTTTATTCTTATCACATCATTTGAAATTTTTTATTTTCATCCCATTTTAAATATTATACCATTCCATGCTCATTAAAATTAGGCATAAATTTATATATTTATGCTTTTGGATTTTTCTTATCAATTTTATTTTTCCTTATTAAATTTTTGTCTTAGGCATTGGAATGTTACTTATTAAATATGTAATTTTAGAGCAAGTCTGAAATAATTATTTTTAAAACAGTAGTTATTAAAGAACTATATATAAAACAAACCATTGTCATTAATATAATCCATGTTATTATTCATCATCCATGATATCATACTTAAACAGTTAATGTTTGCTTTATAAAATAACAGATGTAATACATTCAATTTGTATGGGAAACAGATGGATCTTTCTGCTTAAGTAGTATACTTCTTTTACTTCTTCTTGTATACTTCTTTTAGGCATTTAAACATGTTAAATATTTCTTTTAGAATAGAGCTTGAAGACACTTAATTCTTTAAGTTTTCATGTTTCTACTGTTTAAAAGTGCATTTTTTTTTTCTGTATTCCTATCTTTGTTTTCCATTTGTTTTGTGTTCTTTTATGTTTTGTTTTAACATTTGCATATTTTTTTATTAAAAATCTGTTTATAATTCATTTAATAACAGATTTAATAATTACCATGTATATTTTGGTATCATGTTGATGATATAACAAAATATGAGAACCAGGAAAGACTGAGCTGATAAGAGAATTTTAGGGTAATAAGAAATTTAGGTTTCTGTATTTTGGTTTAATTTTGCCTTAATGCATGAGCCCACAATTTTTAAAATCGGGAAATACCAGAAGTATGTTGCATTTTTTAGGGAACACTGCAATCATGTTACATTTTTCTTAGTCTCCAGGACTATGTTAAATTTCTCTATGGAACCCTAGAACAATGTTAAAATTTTCTGATGAGCACCAAAACTATATTAATTTTTTCAAAGGATCACCAGAGTGGTGTTAAGTTCTTTTAGGGAACAGTAGAACTAGGTTTAATTTTTCTACCCTTACTGCTTTGGATTCTTGTAAGGGAATATCAGTATTACATTTTTCATGAAATAACTAATGAGAATTTTCAGACAAGTAAATATAATTTTTTTATATTAATTTAAATAAAATGTCTGAACTTTAGGAAATTTACAATCTTTCAACACAGTGTACTAGAACTTGAATTGTGGCTAAAAATTAGATTTTAAAATAAAGTTCTAGTAATTAAAATACCAAAATTTTTTTTCTAATATTAAGTATTCCAATTGATTCATAGTAGATTCCATGGATACTGTCTGAACATACAATGTTATCATAGTTACAGATTTTCTTTTAAAAAAGATATTTATCAGTAAAATGTTCACTAAATTACCCAGATAAATAGTACAGGATTTAAAACACTCTTTTTACAGACAAAATTATTAAAAAGAATGCACATACCAAATATTATCAAGCACTTTATGATTAAAAACAACCTCTAATTGATAAACATGAGCACAGTGATACTCACAAGCAACAAGTTGTGGCATGAGTAATAAAAAGTTATTCTTGAGTTAGCAGAATGCAGGTGAACATCAACAGCATTATAAAAGTAGTAAAACCAAGTGTATTTTTTTAATTCCTTTTTATCTTGTTACCTCTGTTCTGAGTTAATAAAAGATGTTTGTTCTCTTATTTCTCCCATTTCGTATTGTACCAAAAGCACTTTTTATTTGAGATTATATTTGCCGTGGTATATATTAATAGAATTGATTTCACTGCTATATTCCTTATAGAATCTGCTATTGAAATCAGTATTGATAATAAGCAAAAATTAAACATCTTGTTAACTAAAATATTATGTTACAGATTCAGGCCATTGAATATATAATTTTGATTAATCTAAATTTTTAAGTGTTTGACATTCAGTTCACAAATATATTGCTTCTAATTTATCATACATATATTAAATTTCTTGATTAATATTATCTTATTATGTAAATAAATTTTTGTTGCCCTATTCTCTTATTACTTGAGTCTTCCCTGTTGCATCCAATTTTTCTTATTTATGCTTATTTTAACATAATGAAAGACATTTTATGAATTACTTAGATTATTTTATTCATTTTATAAATGTCAAATTTATATTATTATCTAATTATGCAAGATATTTATTGATAATTCAGGATTCAGCATCATAATCATGTTAACTTATGTTTTTTCAATGAAATAAATTTAAAGAAAGTACATGTATATATCAAATAAAAAAAACTGCAATATGCCACAAAAATTAAAATTAAATTATTATTGTTGTAAATACTTTTTAACCAAATGATATTAAAAGAATTAAAGAAGAAAATTAAGGAAAATATTCCACAGATTTTCCTCATCAAATGTAGATTACACTCTTTTCTCACAATTTGTTTTCCTCATCTTGTAATATATTTCTCTCTTATGTTTACTTAGATAGTTCCTATTCACACTTTGTTTAAAAGTCATAGCTTTTCAATTTCCATTTTTTATTAGAATTATTTTTTGTACTTGCTATATAATTTTTATTCTTCAATCACTGTATAGTAATGAAGCAAATTATTTTATCAATTTAAAACTATTTATTATAACTATTTATTAAGATTTAATTTTTATTTTTTATTTTTATCGTTCTATTTTTATATAAAATCAAAATTTTACAAAATTAATAACATTGGTCAGGAGACAGGTCCGGCTAACAATTGATTTGTTTATTGCATTTTTAAAATTCAGTAAACAAATTTTATCTGTAATTGTTTAAAATCTGTAGTAATTCTATTAGTAATTGCTAACTTCTAATAAAATGACTGGGTTAACTCCAGGTCTGCATTACATGCTATATTACGTACGCCCTAATTTTCATTATTATAAATATTTTATTTGGATTACATTTTGCACTCTATATTTTTTGCCACTCTGTACAGCCGCACCCCTCGATTTTGATTGAACCATGGACTGGTCCCGATAACCTAAATATGTTGATTTCTACTTTCTACACACACACATACGTTAAATTAATTAATAGTTCTCACTCATAGTTTAGAGGGCACTCTTAACAGTTCATTATTTGCATCTGAGTATTTACCTGTGGTTTTAAAGGAATCTTCCACAATTCCAAATACCTGATTGTACAAATTTCAAATAAAAAGTACAAATAAATCAATTTTAGAACTTAAAAATAGTGCCCTTCCCCACTGAAAAGGGCAAAATATAATTTTAAATGTTAGTAAATACAACACTGGCTTATAAATACTGCATTTTTTAGTCTAGCTTTTCTTTCTGAAGTACCTCAGGGGAGTCATTTTCACTTTTGATACAGAACTAATAAGTTTTTAGCTATGAAAATAGTGCACTGAAAATGCCAAATGATGTTGCAGGCTTTTAAATTCAATATTGTTATAAATAGTTTTAATTTATTTAATAATT
The DNA here is from genome assembly GCA_951213105.1 of Amaurobius ferox. NCBI lineage: Eukaryota > Metazoa > Arthropoda > Arachnida > Araneae > Amaurobiidae > Amaurobius > Amaurobius ferox. The sequence continues at coordinate 128,627,562 of OX578147.1, forward strand.
TTGAAAATAACTATTGACACACACTTTTAACTCACAAATTATAATTACAAGAAGCAGATAATTTAATTATATTAATGAAAGAATTTTAACAAGGTATAGCACTGAAAAATCATTATTTAAATCAGTAAAAATTCTAACAAGCTTACACCATGCATATTTGTTTTAAGTAGATAATTTCAGTGCAAGATAATTAAATCTCCTAAAAGACAAGTTTCAATAAAAAAAAATATATGTTAAATATCCATATACAAATTTTTGGTTTGAGTAAAACTCAGTAATTAGCTAATATCTTTCAAAGTACTCTCTTTGGCTGTGTACACACTTTTTCCAACATTCCTGTCACTTTCGTGATGCATTGTCACATGATATGTAGTATGAATGCACAGTCTCATTACTCTTTTACTAGGGCTGTCACTCTCTTTGCCTTCAAATGTGTGCTATACATGCCTATTAACTCCTCTCGAATTGTTAGAATGTGCCCTTTTTAAAAAAAATATAATTGCAACTTAAATGATTGATTTCATATTAAATTGAAAGATTTTTCAATAACTTTTAATTAAAAAGGAAACAGGATCTAGCAAAAATTTTATTCTTCTTTTTCATTAGCTCGACAGCCTGAAGGGGATTTTTACCTTCTCGATTTTGTTCCCTCTTGATCATTATCAGCGATAGTTCTCCAGTTCTTAGTTTTGCAAATGCCAAAATCCTTGTGTGCAAAGTCTATAAGTTTTGGTCATCTTCTAGGCCTAGTTCCAGTTGGCATGCCCAGAAATATCCTTTTAGTACCCATTTTGTTGGGCATTCAAATAATATGTCCGACTCATTTCTTTTTTTTTTTTTTTTTCTTTTTTTTTTTTTTTTTTTTTACGTGTTTAATAATTTCTGGTTCTTTATACAGGTGGTATAGTTTGAAATTAAACATTCTTCACCATACTCCATTTATCTAATCTATATACAACTAAATATGCTTCTTAGAAATTTTCTTTCAACGGTCTGCAGTGCATTTTTGACTCTCAAAGTCATAGTCCAACTCTCCAAGGCATACAAGGGGCAGATCTAATTAGAACTTTGTATATTAGTAATTTAGTTCCATTTATCTGGACTTCAAGTAGTTACACAGTCCAAAAAAACAGTGATCAGCAGCAGTAATTCTTCTCTTAATTTCTTATCCTATATCATTTCTGATACTAACTTCTGAGCCTAAGTAAACGAAGCTCTCAACTTTCTCAACCTACTCCTATCTGGTACCAATTTTCAGATAAGGAGTATATGTTATAAAAATTTTATTATTTATTATATATCCTTTTTGTGTCATTTGTAAACCCCATTTTGATGCAGACTGTGTCAAACTAGGTTTACCAGACTATTTAGAAGAGGCCATAGACTCAAATTTAAAGGAAATCTGGTTTAGACCCTCGTTTGAGGTTTTGATTCAATTCTGGATTTTTCATTTAATAAACTTTTAATGCAATCAAGTTAAAAAAAAATTCGTTAGAAATTTTTAAGAATCACCATACCATTGACATATATTTTGATGAAAATTAAAAATTATAGATGCTACATCTGTTTAACAAAATTTGAAAATTGTTACTATGGGTTGATCAAGGGGCTCATGATAAAAAAATACTTGAACAGAAGTTGTGTGAGGAAAATAGTTTGTGGTTTGAAACTACTAATTTAGAAGATAGAATGTCATATGGCAACATGATTGTATGGTATGGCTTCTGTTAGTTTATAAAACAAGAACTGGTCAGCCAAGTTGACTAATGCCATCCTTGAAATGCAATGGAACCATTTTCATTCTTCAACGACAGTTTTCAATATTTACTTGTACTAAACAGAATTCTTCCTATAGTTCTTTCTACATTTTTGACTGTTAAAATTTTTAAACCTGTTTTCTAACTTTGTAATACAATTTACATTGACTACAAACCATATAGCAAAGTACATCAAAAGATGCATAACTACCATTTTCATTACTTTGAAAATTATTTCAGTTCAAACAGTGGTGTAAATAGAACAAAAGAACCAATGCTGTTATATTGGGACCCAGAATTGAAAGAAGGGTAACCTGTAAAATTAGATGTTTAGCTCATTATATGATCCGGTATTAAAGTTATTTAAAACATTCCTTTCAATCTACCTGTCTGCAATTCATGGACTCTTAAAATTCTAGGACACATGGACTATGCACCTCTTGTGATTTATAATATTATTTAGTATATGACCCCTAATAAAATGAAATTATTTTAGGACCCCCTAGACTCTCCTAATAGAACAAATTCTGTATGAGCTCTTAATAAAATGTACCTATCCCTCAAATTCACAATTGTGAAACTCTAATTTGAATCAAGAATATTACATTAATAATTCCTATAAAACAACAAGGATAGAATTAGTAAAAAATAAATAATAATTTAATTTTCTAAGATATTGATTTATTGCAAACTTCTCCCCCAAATTCCCCCCCTTGCTAAATTTCTCCCCCAAATCCTCAAATATATCATTAAGTGTGACAGACAGCTATGTTGGCATTCCTTATGTACAGCCTTCCAGGTCATTAAAGGGGTGGGGACTTCTAGAGAATCTGGACAAACTGTTTGCCCCCATTTTGTACTTTTTGGAAGGGAGGGGAAAAATGGAAAATTCAGATCTGGTAAGGTCAATATTATGTGTACAGAGATTCAGCCTTTTAAGTCACCGGAGGTGCTTCTGGAAGATCTGGAAAGGCTTTTCAAAAACCTCCATATTTTTTTTTTTTTTTCTATCCTGGGGGAAGGCAAAAATAAAAAATCTTTCTCTATTAGGTTCTGTCTCACGGATGATACTGTAAATGTTCAAAGATTCAGTCTTCTAGGTCATTAGGGGACTTCTGGGGGATCCAAAGACATAAAAATAACTTCTTCTATGCCCTCTAATAGGAAAAAATTGAAAAAACAGCTTCATTAGGTTTTGTCCCATGGTCAGTGCTACAAGTATGCAAAGACTCACGGATGATACTTCTTCGTCTCCGACCCAGACCGTCTGACCTACCAGAAAGGTATAAAGTATCTATTTGAACGGCTGGGAAGTGCCACCCAATTTAGACCGGAACCCAGTGGGGGAGGCATCCAGAGGGACCGTACCCTCCTTCCCCTGCCACCAACCTCTCAGAAGAATTTACAGACCCACATGTTTAACGTGATTGTACTCTGCGTGAACATGGTGGCAGTTTTGGCAGTGGCGAGATCACGGATGATACAGTAAATGTGCAAAGATTCAGTCTTCTAGGTCATTAGGGGACTTTCGGGGGATCCAAAGGCATAAAAAAAGCATTTTCTATGCCCTCTAATGGAAAAAAATTAAAAAGAAGCTTCATTAGGTTTCGCCCCATGGTCAGTGCTATAAGTGTGCGAAAATTGACCCTTTAAGTATACTGAAAGGCTTCTGGAGGGTTTAGAAAGACTCGAACATATTGGGCAATTATTATATAGATTCTGTATTAAGAAGCACTTAAAAGCACAAAAATAGTTCACAGAGCCTCCCCCTCTCCTCGATGCATACATGCTGTATTATTGATATTGGAAGTTATGATTAAATATCTATATTAAAAATCAAATGTATTTAAGTATCAAATATCTATAAGTATTTCTTACATGTTTGCTTTTCTACTGCCCAAGGGATATAAATTCACCACTGAAACTGAGAAGGGCACATAATTTCTGATTGCATTGGATCTCATTGTTGAAGTTTGCACCACTGAATTCAAGTTCTGTTTGTCAATAGTAGGTGTCAGTCCATTATGTTTGAATGAACTGTAAATATAGGAGATATAAATACCATGAATGATGTGTGACTTTTATCATATCATGTACATGATTGTGTGATGTCATTATCGAAATTCTGACTTAAAGTGTATAAATAGTTTAATATTCGAGTACAATGCATGTATCCTGTAGATTTAGGATAAATCCATTTTTTTATTGATAACTGTTATTTGTCCAGTTGAATATAGTATAATTTAATGGTGCTAAAAATAGATTATATGAATTATGAAAGAGATGAAGACGGAAAAAGAATAAATGCTTTGAGGGAATACATTTACTCTTGGGATGTCTACTAGTCATAAAGTTCATTAGAAAGTTCTGAATTACAGAAAAATTGTGACGGTCAACTATTTGGTGTGGAGAAGCACTAACAAATGCAAAACTGGTCCACTAATGCTGGTTGCTGTTCTAGGAGCACAATTCCAAATCACGTAATCAAATAAAATCATTTACAATGAAATTTGGAAACTTTCATTCAATAATTTATCCCATGTTTGAATAAAACTGTTTAGGTTACTGTTTCTAAAATATGTCAGAATTATAAACAAACACTACATTAAAAAACATTGTGCAGAACTCCTATAAAAGTTTTCAGTAGGTGCATATGATTTAAGTTTGTAGTGAGAATACAAAATCACCGTTTTGTATTATCATTACTCTGTGTTTGATTCTGGAGCCAAAGCATAATAGGCTAGCATCATAACCTTGAAATAGACATCAGCAACTCAAAGCATTTAATACTTCCTTATGAGTGTTTCACTGCTGATCAGTTCACATACTCCCTCTCTCAGTGAGTTGTCGATTAAAAATAAAGTTGTTACTGGATTATAGAGGCATATAAACTAGTTAAAGGAAGAAAGTGGTCATGAGGAGGCATGCTGCAGGAACTGTGTTGCCGATCACATGGCTGATGAAGAATGTCCGGTAAAGTTTAAATCCTTCATTCAAATTTCCTCCTGGCTCCCTCTCATGAGGAGGACAGAAAGTACATTTTTGCAATGCATATGTAATTTTCAGAAAGCTAATAATCGTAAATAATAAAAGCTAAAGATACTTTGTGCTTGTTTAAGGTCACCAGTTTAGCGAGAATGCAAATTCACCAACTTGGCAATGCCGGAGTTTTATCTCGGAGCCATATCGTGGTAGGCCATCATCATAGCTTTAAGCTAAAGATGTCTCCAGCTCAAGGGATCTAATACCTCCTTATGAGCAGTTGCTGCAAGTTATTTCACATATTTAGTTAATCCTAACAGTTACCTTACACCTTTCTGGTAGGTCGGACGGTCTGGGTTTCAACAACAACAACATATTTAGTTAATCCTGCAGAATATAGTTTAAGAAACTGGTATAGGAAATGATTTGTTTGAAAGATCATGAAATTCAATAAAAAAATTAAGAAATTTTACCTGGTAGGCATCCTGTTTTGCTATGTGATAATCAGTGTATAGAGTTTTCATTGTGTGCATTGATTGCAATGCTCTGTAATCATTGCACTGCATGTTTTCATTTTAACTTGAAGAGCAGAATTTATTCTCTCAACCCATGTAATGTTATACAGGTGTCTAAATTTTCTTTAATCACCTATTTCTCTGAATAACACAGTTTTTAGAGTAATTGTGTTTGTTTATATTGAAAGTCATGACTGGAGTTCACAAGGCAGGTACTGTAAGCACAAAATATGTTATGGTTAGTACATCTCTTTCCTTATAAAAAAAAAAAAATTTCACGATTTTTAAATATTTCAAACAAATAAAGATTTTAGATTTTTTTTTTGTTGTTACTTATAGGTCCCATTGTTGTACTAAGTTTCAAGTTTCTACCTTCCACAGTTTGAGCTGTAAAATTCATCTCTTAACCAGTCTGTCTAACTCAACTGTATGATATATGTATATATTCACCTAGAGCAGTGGGTGTGGTTTCATTTGCATTGAAAAAATTACATAAAATTCAACAGTTTGCTTAATACTTATTATAGTTAAGCATTTTTCTTATATTTTCTCTTAATTTCATAGACCATTTAAAAAAATATCAAGTTTATTTTTTATTATTTATGCAAAAATCTAATCATAAGTAGGTTAACGCGTAAGTAACTGAACTACCAAATTTGGTGATAGTTATATAGATAGTTTTTCAACTGTAGAGTTAATGCATACATTGACAAATGCACAGATGTAGTGCTAAAAATAAGATTCGTTCTAGCGAGCACAAATCCATTCCAAACTCATATTCAAATTTTTTGTCCTATTACAATACTTACATTGTGCACTGTATTAAAAAAGATAAAATGACAATTATTGGCATTGGGATAATGAAAGGAATGCAATAAGGGAGATTAATAGCCTCTAACATGAAGATTTTCAAACCATTGAAGTTAGCAGAATCATGGCATATAGCAAGTTTCCTTGCTGCTATTGCAGGCATCAACTATTTTATGCTGATGAGCACATAAAAAATGCGAAACCAATCCATGAATACTGTTTTCTGGACGTATGATCCTGACTTTGGGAATGCCCCATAGGCAGGTATGAACTTTACCATTGTATATGCAAGTATGAACTTTACTATTGCAATCTGAATTTCATCTTTAAAAAACATAAAGCTGGCTGCATGGTAGTACTGAATTTGTCAGTTTTCAAAATTGAGGCACATAAAAAATTTTCTTGTTGCTTTGCAAATATCTGCTATTCTATGCTGATAAGCATATAAATGCAAAATTTCCTGGTATGTTTCCAGCTGTAACAAAACTGTTGAGACAAGTGAACAATGAGGGAGGGACTACTTTGAAGGATATAGTTAATGCTTAATTTATAAGTAATAAAAATTAAAAACATTTTTAGCATTTTTTTAAAAGTCAAATCTTGACTTTTGCATATTCAAAGAACATTATCTCAGACTTTTCATCAATTTTTGCTGAGTTTAACTAATTCTAAAACCCAGTAATTATTACCTGGTGTACATTGGCGTGCTATACATTGCTAACAATATTTTTATATAAATGTCAAGAATTATAGTTATATTTTAATTTTATGTGTAACATGCTGTGTAATATATGTTGAGAAATAGATTATTAAAGAATTAAGTAGTGCAAAGCAATGTTGTAATATTTTTAGTTTTGTAATATTTCTTCCAACTTAAAAATTGTTTTTATTAAAACACCTGACTTTTTATATTGATAATAAAATCAGCCTAATATACAGTAAAGCACCATTTATATTCTTTTCATTCATATGATTTTATCATATATATGCAGAGTGGTATAAAATTGAAAACTGTCTGTGAACAAAAGTATTTGCTAAAAAATTTTCTGCAAAAACCTGCAAGTCATATACGGTATATGCGCACACATCTCACACAAAAATATTGATTTTCTGGTTACCTAATTTATTCAGGTAATGTTTTCAGGGTACCAGTAAATGGACAAAAAGGGAAAAAAACATGATTTACCAGAGTTAGATATTAATATAGTTTTTGAAATAATTTTTTTTTTTAAATAATTCTCTAAAATTTTTGCAATTCGAAAAACTTTCTGCATTCGTCACTTTCCATTAGTCTTCCCATTCTTATATCTTTTAATGCTAAAATATTTTGGCTATGCGACTAAACTCATTTTACAGTTTCATTTATATGTAATTTCTATTTTTATTCCAAGTTGAGACTAAAGGAAAGTTGAAATCCAATAATTTCCAATTCAACAATTAAGCTCTAAAATACAACTTCTGTTGTTTCTCCTCTCTTTCCAAATTAGAAATTTTTCATTAAGCATGTGTAAAAGAATGCTTTGATTGCAATTTAAGCAAAATCATCATAACAAGCAAAAATCAATGACATTTTTGAGCAAAAATCGAGATATTTTCTTTTTTTAATTATATAATTTCAAAATATGTTACAAATCTCAATAATTAGGTATTTTATAAACGCATATATTACTTTCTAATAAATATATAAATAGAATTCAGTAATAAATAAAAAAATAAAGTAATATAAATAAATATAAATAAAGTAATCTAATATAAATAGATAATAAAGTAATAAATAAGAATTATACATTTCTACAGTTATATACTGATGAATCCCTTCAGAAGTGTATAAATAGTGCTTTACTGTCATTTCATTCTTATCTATAGAAATCCAATACTTTGTTTGAAATTGGAAGAAGCACATGTAAATGAAAATTTTACATTATGCTTATATTTTTATTTCATCTTTATCATAAACGCAATTGTATATTTTCAACTGTAAATATCTTTCATTGTTACTCAGCGTCCCGAGGTTTCATGCAGCTCCAAGTGAACTTTCAAAGGCCCCAATCTGAGCCTTGAAATCTTGAGTAGATGCAGTAAAAAAGTACAAATTTTAAAGTTGATAATCCAAAATATATAGATTATATGAGAATTTATGTTGTTTTACAAGTTCACAAATAAATATGGATTCATTACGTTAGTCTTTACGCTTTATGTTCTACATCGATTTTTGAACCCATGGGTCAGAAATATTTTGGAGAACTTTGTTTATGATATAAAAATATTCTCTGGCCCAAAACTACCTTACCCCTATAGAATCTAGCCCTGATTATATAACCAGTTTTTTATTTAATGTTGGTAAGTTTTTTTCTATTTAATGTTAGTCCATAGTTATAGCTCAGACAGAAAGAAAGAATACTGATTATGAAAATGCTTTTAGGCCGAGTTCCATTAAGCTCTCCTGAAATCATAAAATACTGAAACTCGAAGAGATGAAAACAAATACAATATGCTATAGCACCTACATTAAAACGTCCAAATCGCATACCATGGGAATTATAGCATCCTGATCTCGATATGCTCATATACAATCTGATAAAAAGATCTTAGCCAAAAGGTTGTAAAGACAACTGTAAACTGATAAACAAATGGCTACAAATAAAATGCAGAATTATATAAAATTCAAAAGCATTAAATAAGCTATAATACACTAATAAGTCATTAAAAATATATGAAAGAGGTCCAATAAAAAATTATCTACAGGCCCTCAGCAAATATAATTGCCCAAACAGTCGCTTGGGTTGCTTGGCCCTCGGGATGCCCCTGTTCTTACTGTTCAAAGAGTGGAACAACATAGACCTTTTAGATTGTTACCCAATTTCTATCAACCTTTATTTTTGCATTCTTTATTTCATAGTTTTGTACCTAGCACAGTACAGTCACGATAGCTAATGACCAAGCACATTGAATATTTTTACATTCCTTGGATTCTTGTGCACTATTTGTATAACTGTTGGTTAAAATATTTGTTACACCTACTTGTACAGATCTAGTGAGGGAGGCAGTGATAGACATTCTGGAGTCATACATTAACACATCATCATGCTAGTTATAGTTGTAGGAAATCTTAAAATGTTATGGATTCAATGAAGTTTTAATAGGTTGCAAACAGTCCCCTTTTGTCCTTATATGTATATTAAATTTGAATTGTTTGGATTCATTTTATAATATCTAAATTAATTTCACTTCAATCACATTCATGTTTAACAAGCATTTTCAATGGAGAGCCAAGTACAGTGTAGCAAAGAAATAAAAAAAAATGTCTTTTATTGCAGCTCTCAAACTTTTTGACGATTTGATGCCATTCATGTAAATTTGGATGTTTATATTTTTATGTGATAAAAAGGAGAAATTTCATTGTAGTTGTAAAAGTTATAAAAATGAATTTATAAAGTTTTTTTTTTTAAATATAAGGAAAAATACCTTTTTTTTTGTTGCAATTACAGTGTTTTAATGGTGGTTATTTCATTTTTTTTTTTTAATGATTACTGCTTGGGTTTTTTTGTTTTTATGAGTCGATTTAAGATTATTTAAAAATTTCTGTAGTTTTTTTTATTTATGAGAACTTACAAGAATCTAAATCAATAAGCATTAAATATTAAAAAATAAATAAAAAACAAGGGAAATAGTGGATTTTTTTCTAAGAAAACCACTATTTGTGTACATAAATATACAAAAGACCAACTGGCAGTACTGTGTTTGTCTCCAGGGTCAAGGCATGGTAAGCAAGCATTATAGCATCGAGCTAAAGACATTGCCAACTTGAGGCATTTAACACTGCCTTATGAGTGTTCACTACACTGATATTTTGATTTTGAAAAATTATGCATGAAATTTTCAGTTGAAACCCTATTACACCTCTATGCTTTTCTACATTTTATAACTTTATTATTAGAGGCATAATAAAAAAAAAATTGGTTTCTGGTCAAAACTAAAATGGTCTTCCTTACATTGAATTCCACCCTTAAGATTTTCTTCAAAAGGCACTACCTTTCATTGAAACCTAAGGCAATTGCCACTTTCACCCTATCCTGCTACAAGACTGCTTGTTTATTTTTTTTTCTTAGTGCTGTGATATAACTGTTTGTAATGTATTAATCTTCATTTTAACAATACCTGAGACCATACAAAAAATTTTCTAATGATTGTTGTCACCTTGCACATTTCCACAATGTCAAAGTTGAAATTGTGTATACCTATACATGACATAGGATTTTAGGAAACTTTTGTACTCTTAAATTATCCGCAATTCAATGACTGTGCACTTATTTTTTTCCCTTGAAATGTCTTTTACGTTCTGAGTGTGTTTTTATCTTTGTTTTGTGGGTAACTTTTCACTCACTATCCTGGTTTTATGTTTGTTTTATAACTACAGAATTTACAGAAGAAAATAATGTATGTATAATTATCTTTATTCAATGTACAGTTTTAATTTAGATTTTGTAGATTTTATCTTTTTGAATGTGATTGTGCTATATAAGTAAAAATAAAAACATAATTAGTCTTTGAAATTGTTATTTTTCATTTTTCTTCAATTCCTTTCTTTATAACAGCAGTTTTTAACTTTGCAGAAATGTCTTTCATACAATAGCGCAGACATGGAGTGGGTTTTAGGTTTAAGACCCCCCTTTCAGAAGAAAATTTTAATTTTAAAAATATTTCACAAAATTAAAAAAATACTATATAATCTAGTGTTTAAATTACTAGAAAACAAACCTTCAATTTACAGATATTTGAGGTTGTGGCTTTATACCTGGTGATCTTAATTAAAACACCCCTAGTCTGAGCTCTCTATACATCAAACTACTCAGTGTAAAGGCTCCAAAATTGTTGAACCTACTATTCAAGACATGGGGAAAGGGATTACGCGAAAAAAAAAAAATAGTTCCAGAAACACCGATAGGTGGCGCTGTACAACAGAAAATATGCTGAAAAGACACAAAATAATCGCCAGCCAAAAAAAAAAAAACATGCGATACGGAATTTTTCCTTTTTAATTTCTTTTGCTGATATGAAAAAAAAAAAGATGAAGAAACTTAAACTGTCATTGTAACTGCAAATTCGCACTGTAAGCACAAAGGTTTGCATAAACCCTTGGTTTGCAGCTACTATGTTCTGGGCATAAAAGGGGATAAAACTGGGAAATTTTCATTCTTATCAGCGATGGCTGTCACACTGCCAGAACGCGCTTTGCTTGTGAAGCTGTTTTATGAAAACAAAGGAGATGCCGCAGCTGCACTTCGAGAGTTTCGTCAACTTAAGAATTTGCGCAAAGGACCATTACTTCCACATGTTCTCAGGAGAATGATCGCTCGATTCGAGAAAACTGGACATCTTGGAGTTCAGCCGGGTAGAGGAAGTAAATCGACTCGTTCAGATGTCGTTGACGATGTTGCCACCGCTATTGTTGAACAATCAATGGATAACGTTATAAGCTGTAGTGCACGTGGAGTGTCACCACACTTGGGTGTTCCCTACAGCACAGTGCGGAACGTACTGAGAAACATGGTGCATTTTTTCCCGTACAAAATTAGTCACAATCACCACTTGCTGACCATTGACAGGGAGAAACGACTGACATTTGTATTGACATTTCTGGCTGGAGATGAAGTGGATGCATCGTGGCCATAGCAGATTCTATGGAGCGATGAAGCGCATTTCTATCTAAGTGGAACAGTCAACACCCATAACTGTCGCATTTGGGACACGGAAAACCCTCGTACCTTCATTTTTGGACCTTTCTTTTTCGAAGAGGCTACTCCCAATGGCCCTGTGACATGCACCGTGACGGCCAGGAGGTACAAAAACATGCTCGAAATTTTTGTTGTACCTCAACTGCAACAGCACCAATGTCTCGATTCAATTACCTTTATGCAAGATGGAGCGCCTCCACACATTGAACTCTGTGTACAGCAGTTTCTTCGACAACATTTTACTAATGGTAGAGTAATTCGTCTTGCTTTTCCGACAACCTGCCCATCTCGTTCTCCAGATCTTAATCCCTGTGATTTTTAGCTGTGGGGATACTTAAAAAGTGTTGTTTATCGCGGACGTCTGGTAATCTTGGCAGATTTAAAAGACAGTATCACTCTACATGTGAGAAGCATCTCAATCGACCAATTACGATCCGCAGTTGAACAAGCTGTCCACAGACTGCAGATTTTACATCTTGAAGAAGGGAACCATATTGAACAGCATTCTCTGCATCGATAAGGTCCTTGTGATATGAATGTTTGGTACGTTCGAATAAAATGTGTTACAAATGTGTATTTTGTGTCTTTTCAGCATATTATCTGTTGTACAGCGCCACCTATCGGTGTTTCTGGAACTGATTTTTTTTCGCGTAATCCCTTTCCCCATGTCTTGAATAGTAGGTTCAACAATTTTGGAGCCTTTACACTGAGTAGTTCGATGTATAGAAAGCTCAGAGTAGGGGTGTTTTAATTTTGACCACCCGGTATAATAAACCCAATTCAGTTGATAAAATGGATAATGATATGAAAGATAAATTTTCGAAACTATATTACGAATGTAGCAGAATTTTTTGAGTTACCAGCACATACATATTGCAGGTAATGAATATGGCGCCCATTCTTATTTTAATCCAAGAGAAAATTCAGTGTGCCTCAAAATCTGACGTCTTTCTAGTAAATACATCAGTTTTAAATTATAACTCGCTGCTGATTTAAAAGATAGTTGATATTAAAACTATTTACTACGCGGGCATGGCTAACAATGAACATCAGGAGGGCTCAAATCGAACAAATAGAACCATTGTGTAGCCTTTTTTTTTTTTCCCGACGAACTGCTATTTAATATACAGGATGTTTAAAAAAGGATGGGCCAAACTTTACGAGGTGGTAGTACACACCAAACCAAGCATTTTTTGTCATAGTTTACCGGGTCGGAAATTAAACTTAAAGGCGTTACAGGGCGCTTACTCGTTGGAAAGCGGTCGCTCCTCAAACTTAAAAGCGTTATTTTGGTTGTTATTTTCTGGTTGAAGAAAACCACGTATGCAAATTTCATCTGGGGAAGAAAATGAACCTTTATGCAAATTTTCGTAACACCAAATGTACGACCTTATCAATTTGCAGCAGTTATTCGCAGCTCCAACTTTTGAGAGGCCGAGCGCCTTATCTGCCGTGTCTTAACATCTTTTTGTGGGGATATCTCAAGAGTCTCGTCTATGACACTCCCCTTGGATCTGAAAAGGAACTCGTCGCCAGAATTTTGGTCGCTGCTGCCAAAGTGCGCGACATGCCTGGTTTGTTCGAGAGAGTTCTTCAATCCCTCCATCGTCGCTGTGAGACGTGCATTCAGGTTGGTGGTCTCTCTTTTGAGCCATTACTGTCTTTCATACAATGTCTTTCATACAATGGCGCAGACATGGAGTGGGTTTTAGGTTTAAAACCCCCTCTCAGAAGAAAATTTTAATTTTAAAAATATTTCACAAAATAAAAAAAATACTATATAATCTAGTGTTTAAATATATTGTCTATTAAATGTCATTTTATAACCTCTAAGTCATTCTTCGATCTTCTAAGTCATTCGAAAACATGCATTTTCGCCACACCTCATCGGTTTCACCATTAAGCGCCCACTGGAGCCTTTACCTGTCATTTTCGACCCGGTAAACTATGACGAAAAAGGTTTGATTTGGTGTTATTGTTGAGACCCAGACCGTCCGACTTACCAGAAAGGTGTAAGGTAACTGTTTGGACGGCCGGGAAGAGCCACCCAATTTAGACCGGAACCCAGCGGGGAAGGCATCCACAGGAATCGCACCCTCCTTCCCATACCACCAATCTATCGGAAGGACTTACGGACCCACATGTTTAACGTGATCGTACTCCTCGTGAACACAGCGGCAGTTTTGGCAGCGGAGGGAATTGAACCCGGGCCTACCGAGTGCAAATCCCTCGCGCTAACCACTGGGCTACCGTGCCCTAGGCTTGATTTGGTAAGTTTGGCCATCTTTTTTTAATCACCCTCTATACAAGACTAAATTCGAATCAGTGCACTCCTATGCAAAATATCTCTTGAACTACTCGATCGATTTCGGGGAAACTTTCAGGCAATGAGGCTGAATTCAACAAGACTAGGAAATTCAAATACTTTTCAAATGCAAATTGCATACCTGCCAACTTTTACGCATTGTACGTAAAATTTACGCATTTTAACTGCTCTTTACGCTTTTACGCATATATTGCTATATTTTACGCATTTCCGCATTTGAATTTTTTAACATTACTAGGAAATCAATCTCCGGCGAAATTCTCCGGCTTTTTTTTTTTTTTTTTTTTTTTTTACTTTATCAATTAACCAGATATGGTATAATTCCTCGAAAACACCGATTTTCCGCTTTTTTAGCACTGATATCTACCATTCCCGGGATCGCAGCAAATCCATAATAAAATCAAGGGTAATGCCAATCAAATTAACGGAGATTTACGGCCACATGTAATGTAAATTAAGATATCGATCGCTTATTTTATGAAAGTAATAAATATACTTCTTTAAAGGTTGTCTAATTCTGCATAAATCGCTAAAATGTTATTTTGTTCATTAATTTCGCATAAACAGTGCGATTGCGCAATTCAGTTTGTTCTCATGAATCGCCGAGAGTACAATAGTATCTTTTTCCATCCACCTCCATCATTTAAATGTTGCTTATTAGATCGACTAAACTAGCTTATTTTCATATTCTGATTAATTACTACGGTTAATTTCTTAATTATTTTCGCATAAACAGTGCGATTGCGCAATTCAGTTACTTCGCATGAAGTGCCGAGAGTACGTTAGTATCTTTTTCCATCCATTTCCATCATTTAAATGTTGCATATTAAATCGACTAAACTAACTTATTTTCATATTATGGCTAATTATTAAGGTTAATTTTTTAATTATATTTGCATGATATAAATTTTTCTATTTAAAAAATAGGTGTGAACTCTGTGAAGGGCTATTTTCCAAAAAGTAGTATCAAAGCAATGATTTAGGCAAATAAAAAGGAAACCATTTTGGCAGGGATATAATTCAGTGCTATATTTTCTTTTTGTCTTTTTTAATTAGAGATCAATATTTGTTACTCTCTTTAGTGAAAACCTGTGTTTTGCCAAACATAAATATTTGTTTTCATTATAAAGTAATTCTCACCGGATAAAACCTTTATATATTTTTTGTTTTATAATTTATTGTCCTGAAATCTTATAAAATTGGTGTCCTAAATTTTCATATTCTACCAGTACTATGCCTGATATTTAATGCAGTATTTTTTTAATGCAGGTACTTGTTCATAGTTAAATTCATTAGAAATGTCGTTTGCGCGTGTTGTTTAAAAAAAAAATCATTATAAATGTTATTCATGTAAAGTTTTACACATTCCAATTTTCCCAGGTTGGCAGGTATGAAATTGAAAAATACCGGCGATTTTTGCAAAAAGTAAAAATAGAAAAGGATTCAAAATATTAACTGTCTTCTCTGGTCCGTTTACTTCGATAACAAATAAACCTCTGTCGTTCCAAGCGCTAAACTAGTCCATGAATATTGTTATCTGTAATTAGAGCATGATCGTAACTTTGGGAACACCTCTTTTAGTTGGTTTTGTAAGTATGAACTGGGCAGGTGAAAGGCCCGCTCTAAATTGCTCCTATGCATTTTTAAGTCAATCTAACTTTTGTGACTAATTATTTTGTCTATTGATTTGCACATTTATTTACATTTGTCATAAATGGAGGTGTTCTAGAAAGGATTCTAGGATATAGTAAAATTTTCAATATATTTGGAAAATTCTTTTTTTTTTTTTTTTTTTTTTTTTTTTTTTTTTTTTTTTTCTAATTTACATAAAAAAAAAAAAAAAAAATTTTAAATTTCGGGATCGTTGGTCCAAATGATTACAATTATAGTATCCTTCACTTAAAGGATTTGAAAAAAATATTTCCATACTTCAAATTGCACCCACCCCAGGGAGTTAATAACGTCTCGAACACAAAAGTTTTATCACGGCTATTTTTCACTACAGTGATTGAAACTATTAAGTTTCGTGATCCTTGAGCCTTAAATAACCCTTTATATGCATCATTATGTCAACATTTTGTCGTATGCTGCTATGTTAAAAAGATATACAAATTTCAAAGTTCTCGCTCGAATTTCAACAAAATTCTGTCTAGTTCTAGATTTTTCGATAGCAAAGCCCGACACAAAGTTTCGTGGAAATCCGTATTTGTGGCAATTATCGTGTACTACTCAAGAAATTGACCCTGTACAAACGGACATCACTCCAAAAATAGTCAAAACGTGTTGAAGTCCTATATATTGGCATCAAAAATTCGAACATTTTCGCGAAAACAATGCTTTCTCTATACTGTATTACATAGTATAAGTAATGAAGGAAATTCAATCCGCGGGTTCTCGACCCGATGCAGGATTGACTCTCTTGATTGTGTTTAATTTTGCGTATGATTGAAATTTATTTTCTACTTTTCCATGTGCCACTGTTTTCTGCGGGAGGACATTGGGAAACTTTTTTTTTCTCATTTCCTATTTTATTACTTTCCTTATATACATAATGTATAAGGAAAGTATTGTGACGGGGTCGAAAATTCGAATTCGAGTTTTCGACGAGAGAGCATGCTTCAAGCATCCCTAATCACGAATCAAACATTTTTGAAGTGATGTGTGTGTGTGTGTGTGTGTCAGTGATTCTGTGGAGACGATAACTGACGAACGAATGGACCGATTCGAACGAAATTTGGTACAAAAATCACAATCCGTAAACACTGGAAGCCTATTGTTTTTATACGCAATCGAATGTTCAGAACTCCCCTAAATTTTCGAGTGAAATTTTGAAAAAATCGTCAAAAAATCAAAACCGCTGATAAAGTTACGCAAATAGACATTTCTTATGTAATTTTTCATTAGAAAACGATTGACAAATTTTAGAACGTTAACATGAAGCGTTCTCGAGATATTGCACATTTTTCAAAAATTTATCAAAAAGTCATATAAAATAAAAAAAAAATATTTCCTATTGAGAAACATGTTCACTTTTCATATGTAATACCATGCGATAAATTGGGTGACATCTAGCTCGTTCCATTCATGAAAAAAGATACTTTGAGTAATACTTTTGTATTTGGACGCCAATAGTCATTTATCTGCTGTAAGAATAACTTATTTCTTTGTCCATAACGCTTGGCGAGATTTTGGCGACGAATTTGGTGGAATGTCCCCAACTTGGCGACTTTTTTCAATGTTGCTAAATTAACGAAAAACTCGCCAAATGGATAAAAATGACGCTAAATCAATGAAAATGACGACTCATTGACGAAAATTCAATATCTTGGAAAGAATATAAATATCTAATATAATAATAATCTATTTTTCTTTTACTGTAAAAGTAGTAAATTCATTGCATTATATAAGGAAAGTCATATGCTGCCCACATCAAATTTTTTTTTTTCTATGTTTTAGTTTAATAAACTTAATAAGCACGCCAATGACCAAGTTCTTTTTATTCGAAAATAAGTGGCTACAATCTATCCTAAATAAATTTTGCATAAAATTAGATCGTGACATTTATTAATTACACTCATATGTTCGATTCTCGGAGGAGCAGGGGTAAATATGCTAAGAGAGTTAATAAAACTAGAAAAATGTGTTTTGAATAAGATTAAAGGTTGCCGCCCTCATTTGCATTACTCTGGCAGTAATGCATTGTACACATTCCATTGATAAAATCAATTTTGATATTTACAGCATTATCAATCAAAAGTGATAAGGACTTGGTACTCTGCTTAATCTGTTTGTGCAGGCGCACCCATTGTTACACCTTCGAAGTAGAAACAAATACGATTGGACGTAAAATATCTTGCATTACAGTATTTGAAATATACATTTTTTTTTTTTTTTTAAATCTGATATATCCAACAAGACACATTTAAAATATTAATTTCGGTAAAACAGCAAAAATTGGAGTTCTATAGTATAATATTTCTAAAAAATCAAGAAGCTTCTCATTGTAATGGTTTATTTCATGAAAATCTCTTGTTTTAAGGGATGTCGCTCTTCTTCTGAGGAATGTGAAATTTTGAAATCTCAAGAACTCGTTCGTCGTAATTCTAAAGAACGGGTGTTACATAGATTTCATTAAAAATTGATTTAAAAGCAAAAAACATAACTTAGTCATTTTAATAGCGTGCCCACAGATTTGGAACATTTGGAAACTTATTTCAAAACTATATCTCGCTGTTCTATAAGGGCGAGCGTGGATTTAGCAGTATAAGTTTAATACTGAAAAAGTCTTGTCGTCGAACATGTGGCCCTTTTCACTTTTTCATACTATGTAATTTGGTATAAAGTATTTTTTTAACGAAGTTTTTCGAATTCGAGATTTTATTTTCATGCCAATATATGTTTAAGACCTCCTGAACACGTTTTGACTATTTTTGGAGTGATGTCCATCTGTATGTCTGTGATCGATTTCTTGTGTAAAC
This sequence comes from Amaurobius ferox, assembly GCA_951213105.1. Taxonomy (NCBI): domain Eukaryota; kingdom Metazoa; phylum Arthropoda; class Arachnida; order Araneae; family Amaurobiidae; genus Amaurobius; species Amaurobius ferox. Next base: position 128,646,165 of record OX578147.1, read on the forward strand.
GATATCAGTCACACGTATTAATGGATTTTCATGAAACTTTATGTCCGGCTTTGTTATATATATATATAAAAAAATCAAGACCTAGATAGAATTTTTGAAATTCGAGAGAAAACTTTGAAATTATATATATTTTTTTAACGTAGCAGCATACTACAAAATGCGACATAATGATGCATGAAAGAGTTTATTTATGGCCCAATGATTACGAGGTTTAATAGTTTCGAGCATTGTTGTGGGAATGGCCGCGATACATTTCTTTTGGTCGTGGCGTCATTAGCCCCCTCAAGGAGGGGGGTACATTATAATAAGTGAGGTATCAATCGAAAACAATTTTCAAGCCCTTTAAAGTGAAGGGTAACACGCTATAATTGTAATCATTTGGATCCACAGCACCGATTTTTTAAAAAATTTAAGGGGAGAGGAGAAGACCACTAAATATGGATTTTGGTATAAGTTGAGTTAAGCCGCACTCCAATTAATGTTTAATAAGCCACACTCTCCACTCTAGAACTTCTTTTAGAACTCTAGAATTAACCGTTCTTAAGATATTGTACTATTTACAAATGAATTTTTGAAAAAACAAATTATTAAAAATCAGAGCGCTTCAATATTGGGAAATAAATGATCATTCTATACGTAATTTTTCATTATAAGACGAATAGCACATACTTGAGAACGCTAGCATGAACTTTTCTCGAGATATTATTCGTTTTTCATTTAAATTTGCTGATAATTTTGCACGTGAGTATAAGCCATTTTGTTTCGTCTCATAAGTTGCCAAAAGCGTCCCATTGCAGTTTATGTGGTGTTTAATTTAATACCAAAAACATTAGGCTGTAAATCTTGTATATCATAATTTTGCTGTGAAAGAAGTTATTATATTATGTAGGGAAATCATGTGCTGCCCTTATCAGATTTTTTTTTCATTATAATAATTATTGGAATACATGTATTTAGAACTAAACATTATGTAATATGAATGTATGAAAAGTTCTAGTGGAACCTCGTATTTCAGATATTTTTATATCGGAGGAGTCATATGGCCGCCCATACAAATTATAGACCCCCATATAAACATTTATCACTTACCCCCTCCATATTTAAATTTCCCCTCTCTCAGAAAAAAAAGGTCCCCCTCCCCCCTTCAAAATGGTTCAAATCACAAACACATCAACAAACACATTTTTCTTTCTATCAAAATCTTGAATTTGAAAATTTTCGGGATCCAATAATTTCTATGCGTACTTATAATGCGAGAAAATAAAAACAAGACTGAACAGTGCCGTCAACAGAATTTTCGGACCCCTATGCAGCGAATGCTCTGGGTCCCTCTATTTTGCAAGTTATGGATCATTTTTCATAAACTGTTTATGCGGGCCGATGCCTCAAGAGCCTATGCAATGCATTGTTGAGACCCCCTCCCCAGGGCCGCTGCCAGGCACGGGCCAGAGGGGACTAAGTCCCCCAAGAGATATATTCAGCCCCTCCTGATAAAAATATCGGAAGGGCTGAATTTTAGTACTGATAAGAAATTTCACCCAATATGTCATACAAATTTTGCATAAAAAATTATTTATGAGATGTTTTTACTTTCCACATCCATTCCATATACATAGTATAAGGAAAGTATGGGGTCGGAAATTCGAATTCGAGTTTTCAACGGGAGAGCACGTTTCAAGCATCCCTGATCACAAATCGAGTGAATCTGTGGAGACGATAACTCACGAACGATTGTGGCGATTCGAATGAAATTTGGTACAAAAATTACAATCCGTGAATACTGGAAGCCTATTGTTTTTAAACACAATCAAATGTTCTGAACCCTCCTAAATTTTCGAGTGAAATTTTGAAAAAAATCATCAAAAAATCAAAACCTTCAATAAAGTTACGCAAATAGACATTTCTTATGTAATTTTTCCTTAGAAAACGATTGACAAACTTTAGAACGCTAGCATGAACCGTTCACGAGATATTGCACATTTTTCAAATAAATTTATCAAAAAACCCCATAAATTAAAAACTTATGTTGAGAAACATGTTCACTTTTCATATGTAATATACGATAAATTGGGTGACATCATATTCTCGTGGATCTAGCTCGTTCCATTCATGAGAAAAGATACTTTGAGTAATACTTTCGTATTTGAACGCCAAAAGTCATTTATCTGCTATAAGAATAACTTATTTCTCCGTCCATAACGCTTGGCGAGATTTTGGCGGAATGTCGCCAACTTGAATGCTGCCAAATTAACGAAAAATCTCGCCAAATGGATAAAAATGACGCTAAATCAATGAAAATGACGACTAATTGACGAAAATTCGATATCTTGGAAGGAATATAAGTATCTACTATAAGAATAACATTTTGTTTTTTTACTGTAAAAGTAGTAAATTTATTGCATTATATAAGGAAAGTCATGTGCTGACCACATCAGATTTTTATATATTTTAATATTGATATATAGTAACTATATAAATTTTCCTAATTAACTCTTAGCTTACAAATATAAATATGCAATTATTTGTTAATAATTTATATGGATTAAAATATAATGACTATTATGGTCAATAAATGCTAATGATTAACTGTGTTTTGGATGAGCCCCCCTTGAATTTCGTCTCTGGCTATGGCCCTGCCCTTCCCCGTCTATCAGCACCCCTGTTTTTGCGAAGCTTTCTATGGAAAACAGCTATTTGAGCCAGGGCAAATTTGAACCAGTGTAGTTACTGAAGGACATCGACCTGAAGGACAAGTGGCGTCACCGCAGAAAACACGTGATCTCCTTCCCTTGTGTTCGTTTTCATTGGATCTCGACGAGCGTGGTGTTGTTTAATGCCCGCCAAATAAATATGCCTCGGTTTTGTGGAATGGTAGGCTGTAGTAATAGAGGAGATCGTGATAGAAAGTCCTTTTTTCGATTACCATCAGAATTAATTAGAGGTACAACTGCCAAAAAAGAAGCTCAAAGCCGACGACGGGCGCTATGGCTGCAAGCTATCAGAAGAGCCGATATGACCGAAAAAAAGATGAAATACTTGTGGATTTGCGAAGATCATTTCATTTCAGGTAATCTCTAAGTATTGTTCTTATATTATTTTGATTGTTCATTTTGAACTTTTTTATACAGGTTCCCTAAGAAGTCCTTAAGCACCCCAATGACTTTGTAAGAGAGGATCCATGACCTCCTACATATAGAAGCCTCACGTTAGATAGATCTGGCTATAGAAGAGTGACCATGCTCGAACGAATAAAAGCGATTGTAGCGTTCTTAGCGGAGAATTTAAAAGTTAATAAATCGAACTCGGCAGCAAAGCGAGATAGAAGAAAAATGTCAATTACAAAGTTGTAGAAGATTATATAATGAGCAGGAATCGACATCAGGAACGCACGAAACGTACCTATATGGAAAGCAATAAATACCAGTCAGAAATAAGCTGTATCATCGGTGCAATGCTTGTCAAAATACTCAGTCACATTCTTTCTCGAATTTAAATGTGAATTATTGTCGACGGAGGGGATTTTAAATAGCCTGGGATTATCCCCAGTGTTTCTTTCAGATATACTTCCGGGAGAGGGTGAGGGCGAATGAAAGTTTAGGGGACCAAGTTTTCTGTTTTATAAATATATCTAAATGCAGTCACATAAATAGAAACTAGGTTAACATGAAAGGTTTCCGGAAAAAAATATTCTCTATTTGTAATTTCTCTAAATGTCTCCATATGTATGTCGGAAAGAAACAAAGGACGAAGCCCCCCCCCCCCCCCGCAGGTGACATTTTGTGTTAACCTAGTTTCTATTTATGTGACAGCATTTAGATAGATATATATAGGGCAAATGCAAAACTTCCCCTCGAAAGTTTCATTCGGCCCCACGCTGCCAAAAAGTCCCGAAAGAAACACCAATTACGTCTGTACATTATATTCCGGTGCATGCAAGTTTATTTTAGTATTCTTAAATAAGACAGTCCATTCGCCAATAACTATATTGTGTGAAATGCCTTCAGAATCAATTCTATTATCGATTCCTACTCAAGGGACAATGTTCTGTACAACCTTGTAACTGGCTATTTTCGTCTACTTCCCTTTGTCGTCCGAGTTCGTTATCTTATCTTTTTTTTTTAATTCTCCGCTAGGGGTGTGCAATCCCCTTCATTCGATCGGTCATGGTCACCTTACTGTAGATAGACCTAACGTGGACACTCATGCATCTTGCCTTACAAAGTTTATTAAGGTGCTTAATGACTTCCCAGGAACCCTCTATAAAATACTGTCTTTCTTTTTTTTCGATACGAAACTAGAAAGCAGGAATACAAAGACAATTATTATTATTTTCAGAGTCCTGTCTTTTTTAAAAACTTTACAAATGTCTCGAGTGCAGACAGGCAGTCATTCGAAACATTTTTTTTTTTTTTTTTTTGGGGGGGGGGGGGGGGCAAATAGAAAACTTGTCCCCCCCCTAAAATTTCATTCCCCCCCCCCCCCTTCTGGCCAAAATATCCTGAAAGAAACAGTGGGGGGGGGGGTCAAGTTTTCTATTTGCTCTATATAAATATATCTAAATGCTGTCACATAAATAGAAACTAAGTTAATATAAAATATCTCCGGGGAGGCGAATAATCGTCTCCGGGGGGGGGGGGGGATGCCTGAAAGAAGCACTGAGTGCAGATTTTCTGCACAGATACAAATATATACATAGTAAAAGAATATGTCTTCCTTTCTTCCGACCCAGACCTTCCGACGAACCCGTAGGTGTTGTTGATGTTGAAACCCAGACCGTCCGACCTACCAGAAAGGTGTAAGGTTTGGACGGTCGGGAAGTGCCACCCAATTTAGACCGGAACCCAGTGGGGGAGCCGCTACGCCACCAAGATAAGTCCAGTTACCAAATGAGAATAAAAATTGAGTTAAAAGTGCAAATTTAGTGTTATTTTAAACAATTATGGGTGTTATTATGTGAAATTAAACTCAATATAATGAATTATTGAAGAAATAAAGAAAACTTGAATATGAGTCTGCAGGGAAAGTCATGTGTTGCCAACATCAGATTTTTTTACACTGCACACGTTCCAGTTTCTTACATCACAAATGATTCGCTACTGCACGTTTAAAACAAAAAAAAACCTATCAGGCTATCTACGGATAGCCTGATATTTCAAAAAATATTTAAACAATTTCCTTGAAATTGGGTAAGCTTTTTGCCTTTTCCCACAATGTAATATAATATACAGAAGGTATTGTTTTCACGAAAATTTTCAAATTCAAGATTTTGACTCCAATATGTTTTAGGATCCCCTGAACAGGTTTTGACTATTTTTGGAGTGATACCTGTTTGTCTGTCTGCGTTCGGTTTCTTGTGTAATGCCACAAATAATAATGAATTTTCACAAAATCCGGCTTTGTTATCAAAAAATTTAGAAAGAGAAATTTTGTTTTATTTATTTATTTATTTTTTAATTTATTATTATTATTATTATTATTATTTTCTTTTTTTTTTAATTCGAGCGAAAACTGATTCAAAATTTTATATTTTCTAAACATAGCAGCATAGGACAAAAATTTGACATAATTGCGATGTCCTTCTGTTTGTCCGTTATTTCAAAATGGATTCTGGTAATCAAAATGGATTCTGGAGTTCTAGTTGAGCTACATTCCGGTTATTTTAATCCTTGTGTTTAGTTAATCGTTAAAATGATAAAAATGATGCTGGCATATCTTTTGATATCATTTTAGCGTTTTTATTTTGGAATATCGATTCAATTTCCTATTTTTTTTGTACATTTGTTTTCAAAACTGGAGCAGGATGTTTTATTCTTCAGATCCTACTTCGAGGATAGTTTTGTATAGCGAGAACAGAGATTCTTATACTTTTATTTTTAGGGGAATTAAATAATGTAATACAATTTTTGTATTAAATTAATAATAATAAATAAATAATAATGCTAAATTAATTATTAATAATACAATTTTTTGCATTAATTTTGTACAAACAGTTAAATTCTTCAAATGTCTTTACTTGAAGAACAATATTTTCAAGTGTTTTGAAAAACAATGTCATTCAGTATTTTTCAAGAATTTGCACATATTTAAAATCACGAGCAACGCGGGTATATCTGCTAGTCAGCCTATAAGAATGGGGTCTCGCACTCGAAATTTTTTCTTATTATAGAGATATTTTATCTATTTTGCTATTGTGTTTGCCTTGTTATTCTTTGTTATTGTTTTTAGATATTCGAAATATCCAATTGTGTTATTACGGAAAGTCATGTTTGGATACATCAGCTTTTTCATTTCACTTTCCCTGCAATACATGCTAATGTATAGGGAAAGTATTGGAATCATGCCGAAAATCACAACTCGAGTTTCCGACGGGTCTATACGTTTTGGGACCTCTAGAACGCAAAAAAACATTTTTAGCGTGACGTCTGTGTGTCTGTCTGTGCAATGTATGTATCCACTCTAACTCAAAAACTAATGGACCCAATTTCATAAAATTTGGTAAGTAAATCACTTGTGTGTGACCCTCTGGTGCTGATTAGTTTTTGGTACGCTTCGAAATAAAAGAACCCGCCTTTTTTTACGAAATGGCCCTCAAAAATTGCCAGTATCCACTTTAGCTGAAAAACTGATACATCAAATTTTACAAATTTGAGTAGATAAGTTACTTATGGGTTACCCTGGTGCTGATTGGATTTTGGTACGATTCGAAAAAAAAAATAGTCTTTTTTTTTTTCAAAATGGCCGCAAAAATCGTCAAAATCTAAAATAAAAAACTACGTAGGCTTAAATATATCTATTAAATGCCTGTTTTATAAGTAATTTTTGACGACGAAAAGAATAAGACCGACCCCCATTACACTAGCACTAGCCGTTCTCGAGATATTTTTTTTTTTCGCATTTTTTCTTCGCCACCTTTGAGCATACTTCCAGTTACCAAATGAGGACGAAAATTGAATTAAAAGTGCAAATCTAGTGTAATGTAAAATAATTATGGGTGTTAATTTGCGCCATTAAACTCAGTTTAATGAGTTATTGAAGAAATAAGGAGAACTTGAATATGAGTGTGCAGGGAAAGTCATGTATTGCCCACATCAGATTTTTTCTTTTTAACAAGAATTTTTATTTTTCAGGAAAACCTGCTGATTTGATGGATTTCGAAAACCCCGATTGGATCCCCAACGCGAACTTGGCGTACAAGCGGCCGAGCGTGTTATATTTATCTGCTGAACGGTGTAGAAGGCCGCCCTCGATATCTGTTCAAGAAGTGGAGGGAAAAGAAGGGGATGAAGATGAGTCAGATGAAGATTGTGAAAGTAACATTACGGATGAATCCTCTTTCAAATCCGTGTCGATACAGACAGACTTGAGCATGGACGACATCGATAAACTCAGAAGAGCTATCGATGATTACGTCGTAGAAGTCTGTAACCTGAGGGACGAGGTGAAAAAATTAGAAAAATTAAAAAAAATGAAGAAGTAGGCGTGCATTGTTTACATCTTCTATTCTGTCGAGGAGAAAGCACTTATAGGACAGTAAGATAAACTGATGCAGACTGTGTTTTTATAGAGACTATAGAAGGATAAGCCCGTCATGAGGCGGGATAAAGTTGCAAAAGATTATTTCAGTTCCGCTGTTCATAAAGTTGCAAAAGATTGTCTCAGATCCGCTATTCATAATTGTAAAAGATTATCTCAGATCCGCTATTCATAAAGTTGTAAAATATTATCTCATATCCGCTAGTCATAAAGTTGTAAAATATTATCTCAGATCCGCTATTCATAAAGTTGTAAAAGATTATCTCGGATCTGCTATTCATAAAGTTGCAAAATATCTCAGGTCCGCTGTTCATAAAGTTGTAAAAGATTATCTCAGATCCGCTATTCATAAAGTTGGGAAAGATTGTCTCAGATCCGTTATTCATAAAGCTGTAAAACATTATCTCAGATCCACTATTCACATAAAGTTGCAAATAAATTCCCCATGCACTCCGCGCTTACACATGTGAGTCATACACCTATCCCATTCAATATTATTATTTATTTTATGGCTCCTTACCAAAACACACATGCTATACCATCCGTTAACATAACGCAATTAATCTACGCTCTATTAGACCTGTGACGGTGATACATTGCATCACTCACTGCTATGAAAGACATTCCAGATTATTCCCTCGGCCTCGAAGAATTCTTTTGGGACTGACAGCATAAAGCGGAATCAGCAATCTAAACGTTCCGAGTTCGTCTGTAACCCTCCCCCCCCCCCACAGTTAAATGTGGGGCTGTAGGAGACCGCAGATCTTCGATGGTGGGGGATATGCTCGAACTAGAAACCTTTAGATTGCTGATCCCGCGCTATGCCGTCAGACCCAAAAGAATTCTTCGAGGCCGAGGGAATAATCTGGGATCTCTTTCATAGCAGTGCGTAACGCAATGCAGCCCCGCCACAGACTCCCTATTAACGAATTTATCAAATTTAATGCCTCATTTTTTTATTTCAAGTTTTCAATGACGGGTCATACCGTGGAGATAAAAGGGACTCACTCTTTCTCCCTTCATGAGTCATACCATTCAACTCAAACTACTCAATCTATAAATGAATATTACAATTTATTTCATTGTTTGAAACATGAATTTTAAGACACAGGAGGAAGCAAGTTTCTCTAACTCCATGGTTTAAATATTCAAATTCTGACTTTTTACATTAGGAAGACCTCTCAATGTTAACTTTTCTATTCAGTTGAATCATAGAGGTAAAGGGATGGTCTCAATCTAACTCCATGGGCTGAATATTCAGGCAATGAAATCTCCATGACTTTGCAATTGCATTCTGTTGTGGCAACACATTTGACCTGAGATATAAACGCATAGAGTAAGAAAGGAGATGAAACCCCTATGGATGAAACGCTTGAAATGCCATAATGCTTTGAGAATTATATCTAGGTGTCGTAAGTGTTAGTAAAGTAGTCGCTGTTAATTGACGCAACAAAAAGACGTAGTATTTATTATACGTATTTTTGATTATTTTTAAATGAAGAGTTGGTTCTCTATGTTATAATTAACCAGTACTTTTTCATAGTTGTAGGATAGAATACAGAATATAGGGAGATAAAAATAAATTGAAAGATAAAATGACTTTGAATGCGTAAGAATATTCTTTATTGTTTCAATTCTGTTTGGTGTCACGAGATGGCGCTTCTCAAAATGAGCCGCGCTACATCGGGTTTTTTTCTTCTTGAGGATTTGAGTTCGAGAGTAGCGTCTTTCAGTATGTGCATACATGAGTGTATTAACTTTGTGCTTTTGTTTTCTATTTGTGTATTATTACTACAGTTCATTAATAAATCGACACTTGAGTGAGTGAAATATATTTTTGAGTTGTGCATGCTTCTACTTTCATTCATTCAACATTTAATTTGGTCCGTCAGAGCCTCAGTTTGTTTACATCAGCGGAGTGAGTATAATCGTTCTTTTTCTTTTGAAAATGGATCTCAAAGCATTGAAGACTAGAAAGAAAGTTGTTAAAGCTAATTTAACGAAATTGAGAGATAAAGTGGCTTCTTGTGTTGATAGTGCTGATTTGGCAGAACTTGAACTTTTTAAATCAAAACTTACGAATATTAGTGACGAATTAACTAATGTGTTTAACAATATTTTCGATTCATGTGAGGAATCGGAACTTGATTCCTTTATTACGGAGCAGCAAAATTTGTGTGATACAATCGATGAGTTGGTTCTTAAAGTTTCTAGAGCTAATTCTAAAAATAATATTCTCGTTAACCCTAACGAAACCAGATGTTCTGAATCAGCAGATATCAAGCTACCTAAGTTAACACTTCCTAGTTTTGGCGGTAGTATTGATGAATGGATATCTTTCAGTGACCTTTTTCAAGCTGCGATTTCGAATAATGAAAAGTTGTCTGGTGGACAGAAATTGCAGTATCTAAAGTGTTCTTTAAAAGGTGAAGCTCTTAAAATTGTGCAATCGCTACCGATTTCGGATACGAACTTCGACATTGCGTGGGAGTTACTTTCACAGAGATTTTCACATAAAAGAGAACTTATGTGTGCTTTAATAAGAAAACTTTTATATTTGCCTTCATTACAATCAGAAAATCCTTCACAAATATTGAGTCTAGTGGATACTACGAGGGAATGCATTCGGTCTTTCGAGACTTTACAATATAAAGTGGAGAATTTTTCGGATACTATTTTAATGTTTATTGTGCAATTCAAATTAGATATATCGACAAGAGGTTGGTGGGAAAGTTCACTGAAGGGAGATAACATTCCAAAACTTGAAGAATTGATAGAGTTTTTAAAATCTCATTCAAGAACTCTTCAAACTAGTAAACAACTGGTTATTAGGAAACAAAACATTCCTCAAAAGGTTTCAACATTTGCTTCGGAGATCCATGTTCAATGTGTTTATTGCAAGGCTAATCATTCTTTAATGAAGTGTAATAAATTTTTGAGCTTAAGCATTCAAAATCGTGTAAATTTTGTGAAGAAAAATAATGTGTGCTTCAATTGTTTACTTCCAAATCATAGAGTATCTCAATGTAAAAGTGTTTACAAGTGTAAAAAATGTGCTAAAAATCATCATACTTTGCTGCATTATGGTCAACCTGAGAATAACATTGAAGTGATTAATCAAGGTGCGAATAGTTCTAATTCTTTATCTGCAAATGCTAAGGTATTTTGTCCACAATCAACACCTGTTTTAAATAGTGATTATACTGATAATTATAGAGATTCATCAATAGCTGAAGGTGTTCCTACACGTATAAATTCTTGTGTTTCAGATTTTAATTGTCAAAAACAGGTGTTGTTGTGTACAGCCCTTATCAGAGTAGTGGATTTTTCTGGCAAGTTACAACTTTGTCGAGCATTGCTCGATCCTGGAAGTCAAGCTAGTTTCATAACTGAGGATTGTTTGCAGAGGTTAGGTCTAACTAAAAAAAGAGCTAAATTTCTCATTTCATGTCTAGGATCAGCAGATGCTAAAACTAATGGAATTTCAGAAATTAACTTTGTGCCACATTTTTCAAATAAGTTATCATTCAAAACCCCAGTGTTTGTAATTAATAAAATTATAGGAGAATTGCCTCATTTAACTCTAGATAAGGAGTTTATTGAGCTATTTAATGATCTCACATTAGCAGATCCAACGTTTTTTAGAAGTGGACCAATTGACATTTTGTTAGGGGTTGACATTTCTCTGCCAATGTTTAAAGGAGAAACCATTAAGGGAGAAGAGAATATGCCAACTGCATCTCGTTCTGATCTAGGTTGGATTATTTCAGGTAGTGTTACTATTCCTTCTGAGTTAAAACCTGCTATTCATGTGAATAATATTCAATTAGAAACACAAGAGTTACTAACTAATTTTTGGAAGCTAGACTCTGTACCTGAATATTCTAATTTTACAAAACTAGAGCAAGCCTGTGAAGATCATTTTAAATCTACCTTTTCGAGAGATGAAAATGGACTTTATGTAGTCAAATTGCCTTTCCATTCGTCCCCAAGCTTACTTGGTGATTCAAAGCAATCAGCAATTCGTAGATTCAAATCATTGGAAAATTCATTGCTATCCAACCCCGAGGCGTATGAGCAGTACAAGTCTTTCATTAGTGAGTATTATAACTTAGGACATATGGAAAAGGTTCCTGACAATGAGGTGTCTTCTGATTCAACTTTCTATTTGCCCCATCATGGTGTAGTGAAAGAATCCAGTACTACTACCAAGTTAAGAGTCGTTTTTGATGCTTCAGCGAAATCAGCTTCAGGTCTGTCTTTAAATGATCTTTTGATGACAGGTCCAAGAATTCAACAAGAGTTGTTTCCCATTCTCCTTAGGTTTAGAACATATCAGATTGCATTTTGCACGGATGTGGAAAAAATGTTTAGGCAAGTCAGAGTTCATCCTGAAGATATAAATTGGCAAAGAATTTTGTGGCGAGAAAATACAAACGAACAGTTGAATACTTATAGATTAGTAACAGTTACTTATGGAACTGCTTGCGCGCCCTTTTTGTCTACAAGAGCCATGAAACAACTAGCATTGGATGAGCAAGACAATTTTCCTTTGGCAGCTGATGTAGCTATTCGTGATTTCTACGTTGATGATTTGCTTTCAGGCGCACAGAGTGAAGAGGTTGCTAAACTTTTAGCTAAACAAATGTTTGAAATGATGAAAAGAGGAAACTTTACATTACGGAAATGGATTTCAAATGTGCCAAGAGTCTTGGAAGATATTCCTGAAGAATTTAGAGATAACGATACTTCCATAGAAATTAATAGTGACAAAAAGGTCAAGGTCTTGGGAATTAACTGGAAACCAACTACAGATACATTTCATTTTACTGAATCCACTAGCATCCAAAACACATGCACGAAGAGAACTATTCTTTCAGAAATTGCAAAGATTTTTGATCCAATGGGATGGTTGGCACCTGTAATTGTATACGCTAAAATTCTAATACAAGAATTGTGGAGTTATGACATTGGTTGGGATGAACCTGTTAATGAGAAAATCTACAAAAAGTGGAGAAGATTTTATTCGGAGTTGCCGCAGTTATCAGAATTTCAAATTCCACGTTATGTTTTGTGTTGCAATCCCATTGTCATAGATATTCATGGCTTTTCTGATGCTTCGGAGAAAGCTTATTGTGCTGTCATACATGTAAAATCTGCAAGTTCTAAGCATTCAGTGCATGTGAATATGTTAACTGCAAAAACCAGAGTTGCACCTTTAAAAATACAGTCTCTTCCAAGACTAGAGCTGTGTGCAGCTTTGTTGCTATCAAATCTTTTGAGGGTTGTCCTCTCATACATTGAATTACCTATCAATTGTGTCTATGCTTGGACAGACTCACGTGTCACATTAGCGTGGATTTCTTCTGAGCCACGTCGTTGGCAGCCTTTTGTTGCAAATCGTGTGTCCAAAATTCAAGAAGCTATTCCTAATGTCAAATGGAACTTTGTACATGGGGTAGAGAATCCCGCAGATTGCGGAACTAGGGGTTATCTTCCATCAGAACTTTTGGAGAGCACATTATGGTTGCAAGGACCGCAATGGCTAAAACAACCCCTTGAAATGACAGAACAAACAATTGATATCGACGCTGAGTACAGTGAAATTGTGTTTAAGGAAGAGAAAAGGAGTTATAATTCTCATGTCTCAAAGGTTCAAGAACCAACTTTAATTTCAAAATTTTCTTCGTGGATAAAGCTATGCAGAATAATAGCATGGAGTATAAGATTTAGAAATAATTGTTTTAAACAACCGGAAAATCGCTTAAAGAGTCACTTATCAACAGAGGAACTTTATACCGCAACATCCTTAATTGTAAAGATTGCACAGCAATCTGCATTTTCCGAGGAACTTACTAGCCTAAAATCTGCGAAACCTTTGAAATCAAGCAGCAAGCTTTTATCTTTGACTCCGTTTTTAGATTCTTCAGGAGTCATGCGTGTTGGCGGAAGACTTACAAATGCGAACTTATCAAACAACAGAAAACACCCGATGATTTTACCTAAGAATCATCATATTACAAATTTGATAATCAGTTACTATCATCAAGTTTATCTTCATGCTGGCCCACAATTACTTCTGTCTATTTTACTCCAAAGGTTTTGGATTATCAGCGCTAGAGATGCCGTTCGTAGATGCTTACATCGATGTGTCATCTGTTGCAGAATACGAGCCCAAAATGCAACACAGTTGATGGCTGATCTTCCTGCCTCAAGAGTTACCCAAAGCAGAGCATTTTCTCGTGTGGGTGTAGACTTTGCTGGACCTTTTAATATCAAGAATCGTTCTGGTAGAGGAGTCAAAATTACTAAATGTTATGTGTGTCTTTTTATTTGCTTCTCTACTAGGGCAGTTCACTTAGAGATAGTTGGAGACCTTTCAACAAAATCCTTTATCTCGACATTAAAAAGGTTTATAGCTCGTAGAGGTAGACCTGTTGAAATACATAGTGATTGTGCAACGAATTTTAAAGGAGCTAGTGGGGAGTTGAGAAGAGCTATAAATATTGAACGGAATGATCGACTTCATAGTTATGTGTCTTCCGAAAACATCAAGTGGATTTTCAACCCTCCTTCTGCGCCTCACTTTGGAGGTCTCTGGGAGGCTGGAGTTAAATCACTAAAATACCATCTAAAGAGATGTCTTGGGAATGTCGTACCAACATTTGAAGAGTTTTTGACGCTAATCACACAAATCGAGTCCTGCTTAAATTCAAGACCCTTGACTCCAGCTTCTTCGGATCCCAATAACTTAGAAGTCCTGACTCCTGGACACTTTTTGATTGGAGCATCAATGAGTGCCCTTCCAGAATCAGACTTAACCCAAGAAAAAATAAGTCATATTGATCGGTGGCTAAATATGCAAAAGCTGTTCCAGCATTTTTGGAAACGTTGGAGTAACGAATATTTATCCAAATTGCAGCAAAGACCTAAGTGGTGTAAACTACAACGTGATTTTCAACCGGGTGACTTAGTGCTAGTGAAAAATGAGAATCTTCCTCCTTTACGTTGGAAGTTAGGTAGGATTGTTAATGTTTGTCCAGGCAAGGATAATAAGGTGCGCGTTGTAGAATTACGTACTGCTAACGGTGAACTGAAAAGACCTATTTCTAAACTGTGTGCTTTGCCACTGAACTGACTATTCGTGAACTGAATTTAGTGACATTTTTTATTTAACTTTACTTATATGTTGTATATGTTTCCTTCTCTTTCAGTAAAATCAGTTTAATTAAAAGTGTTGAACCCCCTGAGGCTTCAAGGCTGGGGGTATGTTTGGTGTCACGAGATGGCGCTTCTCAAAATGAGCCGCGCTACATCGGGTTTTTTTCTTCTTGAGGATTTGAGTTCGAGAGTAGCGTCTTTCAGTATGTGCATACATGAGTGTATTAACTTTGTGCTTTTGTTTTCCATTTGTGTATTATTACTACAGTTCATTAATAAATCGACACTTGAGTGAGTGAAATATATTTTTGAGTTGTGCATGCTTCTACTTTCATTCATTCAACAAATTCTATTATATATATATATATATATATATATATATATATATATATATATATATATAGATTCCATTTATTCAATTTCCAAACTTCTTGCATAGCTCATCGTGCTACACTAGGCTTCTGATTTGCAATTTTTTTACCTTTACCTTCAGTTTACAAGCAATTTTCTTTGGTATTTCTCGGGTATCTATATATTACAAGTAATCATAAAAATCTTCAATTATATATATATATATATATATATATACTATATTTTAATTGACAGTTTAAATAATTTTTAAGCCTTTCGCCATAGAAATGTATGCAATGCAAAACTACTTATCTTACTTCAGCGCCACCTGAACGATTATCTCAAACGACATTGGTGTTTTCTTAGTATAAAGTTCTAACTCCTTATTTTTACCTCCATGTATATACCTTTTATTTCACATCGATGGGCTACACACACACGGATTGAGTGTTGTCTTTTATTATATAGAATGGGCAAATGCCGTTCTCGAATACTGGAATGTAGTATTCGAGATCTCGAATATAATGTCACTAAAAGAAATTCGAATATAGCGCCATAATTAACAGCAGAGATTCTGGAACAGTTTGGATAATCCAGAAGAAGGAATTCGAAAGCATCTAAAGAAAAGTTTGCCTCCATGACGGAACGTGTTTGAATGTCTGTTTTCTTAAATAAAAATCCGCAATAGTTAAGAAGGAAACTAGTGTAAAATAATTTAATTTTAAAATAAAATATTTCTTTTCTATAATAATGTGAACACTTTTTTTTAATTTATTTCTTAATTTTTCTAATAATGAAGAATAATTAATAAATATAAGTATTATTTATTAACAATTTGAAATTACTATTAGAATATTCAAGATCGGCTTAATATTCGAATTCAAGAAAAGTGTTATTTGCCCATTTGTAGTTTATACAGTGCAAAATATTTGTCAAGAGCTGAAAAATGCCAAAACAAAATGTTTTTATTCTGAGATTTAATGCTATGAAGATACTTAGGTATTTGACATGTTAAAAAAATACCGCAATTAACATTTAATAATTTAAAAATTGTGAACTTCACTATTTATAGTAATCTAACAATTTTGTATATAATGATCAAACTCCTTTTATCAGATTTGTACAGTGAATAAATATTTTTCATTACTATACTGTGTGATTTATATCTATTGAAAAGCACTTATATATGTGCCAGCAATGCTAGGTTAATATGAAACGTCGTAATAAGCCTATCCTATATAATAGAAGGCGTTTGTGTTTCTGTCTTTGTCATCGGTAGCAGAAAATTAACATCTATCCTATTCCCTAATAAAACGCAATTAATTGACTCTCCCCTAGACACTCTAACAAACGAATTTATCAAGTTTGTACCTCACACTTTTTATTTCAAGTTTTCAATTTCTGGTCATACCATCGGCTAACTCTAGAAGTCATACCATGGAGGTAAAAGAAGATTAAACTTCATATTAAGAAAACGCCAATATCATTTGAGACAATCATTCGCTGGGATAATATAAGTAGCCCTGCATTGCATTCCCATGGCGAAAGATCTAAACTATTTATTTAAACAGTATTTTGTAAAAATAAATTATTAGAGCAATGCAAAGTAGAACTGAAAAGAATAAAGAATATTCATACGTATTCAAAATTATTTTACCTTTCAATTTATTTTTATCTCCCTATAATCTGTACTCTATCGTACAATTATAGAAAGATACTGGTTAATTATACTCATCATTAGGGAACTGTCAATTTAAAAATAATCAAAAGTACATGTACTGAATACTACACCTTTCTATTGTGTTAATTAACAGTAGCAGCTACTTTACTAACACTAGCGACACCTAGATATAATTCTCAAAGCATTATAGCATTTTCAAGCGTTTCATCGATAGCAGTTTTATCTCCGTCTGACTCCATGAGTCATTCAGTTCCAATCTATCTATAAACAGTTATATCAGTTCTATTTATAAACATTAATTGCATTATTTAGAACATGAATTTGAAGATAAAGGAGAAAGCAAATCTCTCGAACTCCATGGTTTTGTACTTTTAAATTGAGAGGGCCTCTCGATATTAACTTTCTTATTCAGCTGAATCATGAAGGTGGCCTCATCTCTAATTCCATGACCTGAATACAGTTTTCCTTTAAGTTTCATGACCATGGAATTGTATGATGTTGTGGCAACGCCTACAGCCTGAGATATAAGCACAAATATAGCAACATTAAAAAAACAATTAACTTCAGATCTGGATTTACCATGGTTGAATTAGTTTACATTAGTTTTTTTTTTTCTGCCTTCGTGGTTGCATTCTATGCTCTGACATACTGACACCGCGCTTTTAGAGGTGATTACTTAAACGAATTGTAAAGGCGAAACGCCTATTTTTAAACTGCATATGGTCACTACGTTTCGTACAATTTGTGTAAAAATAAAATATAGGCCTAGCGTCACTTCGTATAGGATTTGATCTACGGCGCTAATATTTTTTAAATGGCAAGACTGCGATTCTCTTTGGTGACTTTAGATAAATGTACCCTATTCTTCCAATGATTAAAAAATAATCCAGAATTTATTAGAATACCCTTTACTGCATATCATGTTTCACTTCTTACAGGAATTAGGGAATTTTCCTCATTTTTCTGAAATGAAATACAAATGACGATAATCACCAACATCGAAATAAAGAACGGAACAATGATGAGGCTTGTGTAAAATACAGAATTGTGAACTTTGTAATAATTCTGGGTGCAGTTTCCCTCAGCGTCGCAATGGTATTTCCCGCCATTACAGGGTGTGCCAACCTTCAGAATGTAAGGCATGCCATCAGGGTGCACAGCGCCAAAATTTGAGGCGGGAAGACATCTGTTGTCTTTCCGGCAACACCGGAGGCACTCTGTCTTCAAATTTTCCTCACACACGCAGTTCGGTAAACCCATAAAGGCGCACAGGGTGTCACTACAACTGTTGTTTGCGCAAGAAAAGTTCGACCTGCAGACCCTTTCGGGTATCTTCGTTGGCTTTGGACAGGTAGCATTTTCACCATCGCAGAAGCTAAATAAGCAATTATAAATATCCTTATAACAAAATGTTATTTTGTCTTCGATTATCGTGCAGTTCTCAGTGCAACACCGGCTGTCTTTAGGGCTGCACTTGAAACCTTTGTTTGATTGGAAAGTGCAGCCTTTCTCGGGAGGCTCGGCATCCGATGGATTGCAGCAAGGATCAATCAAATTACAGGAAAATTTGGACCCGCAGTCACACTCTTCGTCGCCTTCACGAATACCGTTTCCGCATGTCGAAGACTTGTAACTCAAACAGCTGCCCTTCATGACAAGTATTTTCCAGATATTCTCACGACTGCATGGAGAAAACTGCATGGCGTTCTTCGAATTGAAAGTAGAAACGGGATACATCAAGTAATTTCCCATTCCGGGAGAACATATCGGATCCTTTAGTGGGTCGTGGCCACTTCCGAATCCATGACCCACTTCATGAGTGAAAGCGTGCAGGGTAATGAGAAGAGGAAGAGATTTCCCGTTTTGAAATTGCGTGTTTACAACACCAGTATTCATGCTAATTCCACCGTAATCCACCACGGGCTCGTCGCAAATGCCGCCAATGGCAATATCCTTGGACTCAGCTTCAGCTTTGAAAGCTTCCCCCACCGCCATGCCACTAAATTTTCTATAAGTCATACTTATAGAAAGGCAAAATCTAGATTCTTGTCTTCGAAGCGTAAATAGGGATAAATATTCGCTAAGACTGGACGCTTTGGACATCGGATAATTGTCATCTGAGACAGATTTGTAGATGAAAATCTTCTTAATAGCAATGCGTATCCGGTCGGGAATACCATCCATATTGAAGTCTGTGTTTCTAAATATATAATCAGCAAATTTACCATGGAAGTACAAAAAGGCTGCAAGGGCATCCGCATCATTGTTGAAATGATTATACAATGTATGGTCTGCAACCATCTCAACTTCACAGAAAATATCTTCAGTCAAGTTAGCAATATCAAGACCAGTATTCTGTATGGTCAAGTTAGAAGATACATTAGGTAATCGATAATTTACTTTCCATTCAGGAATATCATTCGAATAGTCAGGAAATACTTTCCAATTTACTGGGCGAATACTCACATCCCTATATATCACAAGTTTTCGGGAATGCGAAGATATATCATCGAAAAACATATGAGGTGGTTCAATGAAATAAGTTAGGTTACCATTGTTTATTTTTCCAGTAAATAACCCGTTTAACATGAAACCAAACACACTTGAATTTGATGAACTACTTAAAGTACCTTCGTAAAATGTAGATTTTACATTAGAGATGACGATATTATCATATGAGTAGGATTCCACAG
This sequence comes from Amaurobius ferox, assembly GCA_951213105.1. Taxonomy (NCBI): domain Eukaryota; kingdom Metazoa; phylum Arthropoda; class Arachnida; order Araneae; family Amaurobiidae; genus Amaurobius; species Amaurobius ferox. Next base: position 128,665,584 of record OX578147.1, read on the forward strand.
GTACTTCTTGGAACACTGCATCTTCCGATAGAAGCAAGTGAAACTTTTCTCCTGAATATTTAAACCAAATTTCCAGATCGGTTTTACGATTCGAATTACCCAAAACGGCAGTCCCTGGAGAACGCCTTCTTCTGTGTTCTAACATTTTAAAATTTACCACCTCGTAAGCATTAACATGCTCAGACGAGCAATGTGCGGTTTCTTGTTCTAAAACGATGTTAAATACAAGAACCAAAACAAAAACCAGCATTGGATCACAGTAAGAAAACAAACATTAGAAATAATTTGCTCGCTGCTCTATAAATGTTTCAATGTTTAGCAGAAATATGTTGCCTTATCATAAAAGCAAAAAATGAAACAAAATTTTTCTGCAAAATGTAATATCATGCAGGTAAATCTCACTAACTCCATGTGTAATGAATAAATTTTGTTATTTACCAGTATTGGTGAGTGTCAGGGAGGTAAAAGTACGGAGTTAAAACTTCATATTAAGAAAACACTAATATCGTTTGAGACCATCATTCAGGTGGCGCTGGGATAAGATAAGTAGCTCTGCATTTCTATGGCGAAAAGCCTATAATATTTATTTACACTGCCAATTTTGTGAAAATAAATTATTAGCGCAATGCAAAGTAGAACTGAAACAATAAAGAATATTCTTACGTATTCAAAGTTATTTTTTTCTTTCAATTTATTTTTATCTCCCTATATTCTGTATTCTATCCTACAACTATGAAAAATACTGGTTAATTATACTCATAATAAGGGAGCATTTAATTTTAAAATAATCAAAAATAGATATGCTAAATACTTCGCTTTTCTCTTGTGTCAACTAGCAATAACAGTTACTTTACTAACACAAGCGACAACTAGATATAATTCTCAAAGCATTATGGCATTTTTAAACGTTTCATCCACAGGAGTTATACCTTCTTCTTCCTAACTCCATGGTGAGTGTAGTATATGACAAATACAATTAATTTACAATTAATCTATTTTAACATTACTATCAGATGCATTTGTTTCAAAATTTATCAATATGTTAAATATGGTTTTTCTTCGTTAACGGGGTAATAGGTCAACGGGTCAAAGTCAAAATAAATTTAATTTACCAATAATGCCGCAATTTATTTTTAATGTGAATAACATATATAGTTGGGGTTTTGTAAAACGGAGCGTTACGAAAAATGTAAACACTTTGGACGCTTATGCCTACGAACCTAATAGATAAGAATATAAATAATTTGTCTTGCTTGTCGAAAATAGGGTCCAGATTATGAATATATAAAAATAATTTTAATATTTAAAAAAAAAATCGAAAAAACTTCAAAAAGTAGCTATTCGAGAGAGGGTTTATTTTCTGTTTTTCTAATTTTCATTGGAAATACACTTTTTTCCAAAAAAAAATATATATGCCCCCATAAGAAATTGAGCTACAGCCGCGAAACTCGGCATGTATGTATCGTTTGAGGAGATATGCAAATGATTAGAATTTGGGGAAAATAACTTTATTATGAAATTGTAGCAACGAGATGACATTTAGTAAGTGGTAAATCCTCTTCTGGTAGCTATACAAGCCGATATTCATTGCGGCATAGAATCAATAAAGTTGTTTATGTCTCTCTGTGAATGATTCTGCCACAAAAGTTGCAACTGGTCAGTTAATTCAATGGCATTCTAGGAAGGCTGTAATTGTCATCCCAGCATGTCTCAGACGTGTTCTATTGGTGATAGGTCTGGGGACCTGGATGGTGATAGGAGGGTATTAAATTCTTGAAGGGTTGTTACTCGACCCAGACCGTCCGACCTACCCGCAGCTGTAAGATACTTGCCGGAAAGTTCCAACCAATTCAGACAGGAACCCAGGGGGGAGGCATCCACAGGGACCGTACCCTCATTCTCCTATCACCAACCTTTCGGAAGGACTTACGGATCCACATGGTTAACGTGATCGTATTCCGCGTGAACACGGCGGCAGTTTGGACAGAGGCGGGAATCGAATTCGGGTCATTTGAGTGCAATCCCCGCACGCTAACCACTGGTCTGTCGCGCCCCTCGACATTGTTGAGAAAGTCGTGAAGTATCTGGTCGACCGTTGTCTTGTTGAAAAATGGAACCTGGGTGGCTTGACAGTATAGGCTGCATTCGGCTGCAGAGAGATGGCCGCGAGATGGCTCCCCAGACTGTCACACTACGTGTGATGGCCGTGCGCCGCTCGACGACAAACTCGGGATCGAAACGCTGACCAGTCCTCCTCCCAGCCACTCAAACTGCTACATCGTACCGTAGGGTGAGTCGAGTGGTCGGGGTTTTCGACCATTCCTCCTCCACACACATGCGGCGGTCGTCAGCACTGAGAGACAAGCGGGATTCATCGCTAAGAACAACATGCCTTCAATCGGAAATTGTCCAGTCCTCCTCCACCCACATGCGGCTAGGGAGCGGTAGTCCAGTGGTTAGCTCGCGGGAATTGCACTCGGTAGGCCCAGGTTCGATTCCCTCCGCTTCCAGAACTGCCGCCGTGTTCAAGCGGAGTACGATCAAGTTAAACATGTGGGTCCGTAAGTCCTTCCGAGAGGTTGGTGGTAGGGGAAGGAGGATACGGTCCCTGTGGATGCCTCCCCACCGGGTTCCGGTCTAAATTGGGTGGCTCTTCCCGGCCGTCCAAACAGTTACCTTTCTGGTAGGTCGGATGGCTTGGGTCTCAACAACAACACACATGCGGCGGTCATCAGCACTGAGAGAGAATCGGGATTCATCGTTAAAAACAACATGCCTCTAATCAGAAATTGTCCAGGCCTCCTCCACATACATGCGGCGACCATCAGCACTGAGAGAGAGGCGGGATTTATTTCGCTGATAGCGGCGTCATTGGTGTGCCTGACTGCAAGATCCTCTCGAGCAGTTGTCTGTCTGGGGCATCCTGAGCCTCTATGACGGTTACATATGCGGCTTCTCTGGTCCACTGTTGCCAATACCGAGCGACTGGTGACTGATAAATCTGACCGATTCGACCAAGATATCGACTGATAAATCTGCTGGACCAACCAGTTTCAGCTTAGGCCTATGATACGACTTCTCTCTAAATCCAACAATTGTTCGTAGCACCGTCGAGTACGTCTCAAAGGCATCTTTGTACACAACTTGTGGTATCAAAGCAGAAAATCCAGTTTCAATTGCTCGTGAATGAGAACACCGGTCGTTTTAAATGCTGCACGATGCGTCGATTGCATGCGCGTCTGACTTTCAGGCTTCCTTTTCATCTTTTTTGGAGAGGAGGGTACAAAAATGCTTAGAACTATTTGCAAAGCTCTACAACTTTGTGATTGCTTTCCTCCCTATCTCTAACAGGAAATGAGATAGTCCCCTGTATCCCCCTAAAAAGGGGATCAACCCCCTAAAGTTGTCTCATCGTGTAGCGCTATTGGGGTTATCTATACACCTGCATAAATAAATATACTGTAATCTTAATACTTTTGGTGTTATTGACAGAGTCCTTGATTTTTCTTTGACACCCTGTATAATGGAGATACATATATAATAGACACACATATATAATGGATATATCAATATAATGGATACACACATATATGTATAATGGGCATACCTATATAATGGATACACGTGGACATACCTATATAATGGATAAACACACATATACTATAATGGACATATCTATATGATGGATACACACATATACATAATGAGTATACCATTATAATGGATAAACATACATATATAGTAGACATACATATATAATGGATACACATATATAATGGATAATCACACATACATAATGGTCATACCTGTATAATGAATACACGAACACACACACACATATATATATAGTGGACATACCTATATAACGGATACACACATATATAATGGACATATCTATATAATAGATACACACATACATAATCATAATGGGCATACCTATATAATAGATACGCTCACATATATAATGGATATATCTATATAATGGATACACACGCATACGTAATGGACATACCTATATAATGGATACACACATATATATAGTGGACATACCTGTATTATATATTTACCTCCCATAGGCAATGGCTACCACACTTCCATTTAGAACATATTTTCACCTGTCCAGCTAATAGCGGCATTGCAGAATATTGATGAATTTTCACAGGAAAAACTGTACTCATATTTAATATATAGGCTGCCATAGTCTATGCAATTTAAAGCCTGACTCAAATGGACACGACAACAACTAATCAACCAACCTATATAATGGATACACACACATATATAAAGGACATATCATTCCTATATAATGGATACACACACATATATAAAGGACATATCATTCCTATATAATGGATACACACAAATATATAATGGACGGCACACATACGTTTAACGGACAACACATAAAAATATATAACGGATAACACACACATATATAAAGAACATGACACATGTATGAAAGATACATTTCTAAAAGTTTTCCAAATGTTCTTACGGGGTCTTGAAATGTAAATCGATCAATATTATTAAAAAAAAGAAAACATCGAAAGCAAAATATTATAGTATAAAAAAATAAAAATACTAAAACATAAAAAAAAAATGCTTCCAAATAAATAACTTCTCCCAAAACTTTGGAAGATTGAGAACTACTCTGAAAAATACATTGTTCGACAATAATCCAGTAGTAACCCCATGTTAGGATTATTCTGCTTGTCGGTTCAATCCCTTGAAGCGATAACTTCGAACACTACACCAAACCTGAAATAAAATATTACATCGAATTTGAACCATTTAACGTTATTAAGTTCTACCTTCCATCATTATTCTTCATATTCCCAGAAAAAAAAATGTATAACGTTTCTCTATTAAAGGCGGGAGTGATATATTGATGGATGGCCATCCATCTTTTTTAAATGTATTCCATAATAAAGCGGACGCTATTTTAGAAGACAGAAATTAAATATATCGATCTCGTTTTTAGGCGGTTCTTTGAAATGTCATTAGAAAGGAAATTCGGCTTTATATCGGGAAAAGGAGTGTTTTTCTCAATTAGGAAAAGTGATTATGGTAATATTAATTGAACATCGGTGTAATTGGTTGTATGTCTTTTATATTTAATCTCGCTTATTACTTACCTTGCAATGCATGGGCGTGTATAGAGAAAGTATCGGAATCTTATCGAAAATCGCAACTCGTGTTTTCGACGATTCTGCACGTTTCGAGCACTCTAGAATCGAAAAAAAAAACTATTTTTAGCGTAACGTCTGTTTGTGTACACGCTCGTGCGCTTGGGATATGTGTGTGTGTGTGTGTGTGCAATACATGAATCCACTCTTACTCAATAACTAGTTGACCAAATTTCATAAAATTTGGTACGTATGGGCCAGTGATGTGACTAATATTGTTATGACGTATTCTCTGAAATCGAGGGTGTAGCCTCAGGATACAAAATTGAATCCGAATTACTGGATAATTAACGCTTTTATATAAAAGCATCAATAATCATACACGGGAGAAATATACAGCTAATAACAATCTTGGAATATCATTAAACAACTATCAGGTACATTACAGCAGCAATTAAATGATCCACTGATTCACAAAACAGCAGATTCTGTTATCAAAAGACCATATTTCACAATTCTCTTTGACTCGTATCACGTCAACTTTCCCCAACTGAATGATGACTTCCTTATATAGTCTCCATAGAAAGCTCTAGAAATAGTGGTATTATCGAAACTAGTCGATATATTTAGAAAATCCTAGTGGATTCAAAAACTCGTAACAAATCACCAATTTCGCGTTATATTGACCAAATCTAGCACACATGCCCCGAAAAAGTCGCCAAGGTATGGCAACCCTACTTTCACAAAAAAGCGATGGTTTCCAGTAAAAGTGGTTTTTCCCTTGAGAGGAGGCTAAGCACAGTGAAGCATTTTACATATTTGTAATTAAGTGCCATTAAGGACCCAAGAAACACTGGGGCTCACAGCCAGCTGAGATATTTGCGATGTCCAGGGTAAAGCAATTTTTTCCAAAAATAAATTATGAAAATATAAAAATATGTTATTGGTTTTATACAATTATACGTATTGAGTTATTTATGACTCATTAAACTGATTTTTATGAGAAAATTTTTTTTTTATATTTTTTTCTGGAAGTTTAAAAAACGAGACTGGAGCCATTATGAGACCAAACGCGTGCGCATGCGATTTGATTTCACAATTGCCTTCACTTTACATTGGGGAATAACACACGAAGTGTAAATGCTTTGAAGTTCTAAGACCTTTTCAATAGAAACTGAAACAGTGAATACTTTCTTAAATAAATTTCACAGTTGAAAATAATTTTCATTCAATTAAGGCTTACAAAACATGAAGTAAAACTTGTGAGCTTTAAAAAGAAGGAAAAGAAATTTATGAAAATACTAAAAATTTAAATTTTTTTTTTTCATTTATGAAAATTTCCCCGTATAAATAAAAATATTTTTTTAAATAATTTTAATTTTGGGAGTCAAATTTAAATTAAAATTCGGAAATAAAAATTTGAGTAGAGGACTCAAAATATTGCACCCCTCCCACACACACACACACACACAAACAAAAGACATTTTTTGAAATACTTTTATTTTGGGGGATCCAAACTAAAATTTTGCCTCCTCCCTTAAAATTTAGTTTTTGAAATATAATATTTTCGGGCGCCCTTTTACATATTTTGCTTAAGCGACTAAAATTCCTAGTTACACCACTACTTTTGAGTCCTGAATTTCATCTCAGTACTATTTTGTAAAAGTTTCTCTCCTGCGTCAAAGACAGGCCAAAGTTCACAAACTTTCAAATGGCAGGGGCCAGAAGGGGCTAAGCCCCCCCCCCCCCCAAGAGGTACACTCATTCCCTCCAGTAAACAGTATTAGTGTTCGCTGACGTGTTGGGGGTCAGTTTCGGCTCTCTTCCCGGCCACTCAAATTGCGGCTGTAAACTCAAGGGTCAGTCGAGTGGTCTGAGTCTTCGACATTCTCGACTCATCTCCTCCCCCCTGATAAAAACATTACATTTTCATTAGTGATATGAACGTTCATCCAAATTTTGCATAAAAAATTTCTTTGAAATTTTTTTTTTTTATAAATTACTTTGTCTTAAAGATTTTTTTTAATTTAGCAGAATTTGTGGTTATACCGATGATCCATTTATTTACATAAAAAATTAAGGCAATAGTATTTGGATACTTTTTTATTATTGCGGGGTTTACTGATACATTATAGAATCAAATGATAAGTAGATAAGAGTTAATATTAAGTATTAACTTGTATTAACTTTCAGAATGTTTCTACAGATTATTATCAGCTTTATTACTCGTTAATGCTTACATTAAATTCGATTGTAATTATTATATATTAATATTGATGTATAGTAGCTATATGGATATCAATAATCAACTCTGCAAATATAAATATGCAATTATTTGTTAAAAATTTATATGGATTGAAATATATAAAAGTAACTATTATGGTTAATAAATGCTAATGATTAACCGCGTTTTTTTTTTGGTGAGGCCCTCCTTCAAAACTGTTGAGTCTCCTTTGAATTTCGTCTCTGGCAACGAACCTGCCAAATGGGGTTCTATAATTACTGGAAATGCATCTTTTACCGCACAGTCCTATTGGCTATTTAAAATAACATATTTTAGGGAAGTGTTATTTACAAGTTATACACAAAAACTCCTGTTACCACACACAAAAAGTTTCTGGGAAGTAAGTGCTCGAGTTTTAATATTTCTCTCCTAGATGAAGAATACCGCGGTTAGGTTCGATATTGCGCTTGATGATTCATCGTCTTCAAGGCATAACCGTCAGTGTGAAAAACATCTACCGTCCATTTGTTAGGATTAACAGTTTCTGTTCTCGACTTCTTATTTTTCAAGCAGTGTCTTCCCAGAGAAAAAAGAGTCTACATTTAAATAACAGCTTCGCAGATTGGGGACGGTAGAGGGTGCTGGCAACCAGGTTATAAAAAGGCGCGATGCGAAGCATGAGAGGTTTCGAGATGGTAGGAGATGGTGGTCGGAGATGATACGAGTTGGTACCTGGAGCGTGGCGTATGTGGATGCAGACGATGGTAGGAAAGATGGACCATATACATTCTAATTTATTATTTGAAAAATTACTTTAATGGAGTTTATTTTATGATTTCTGCAGTTTAAGAATAAACTTGTTGTTTTTATCAAAAGGTACCTGCGTGTTCATTCCGATTCTTTTACACAGTATTCTGATGGAAATGTATACGGTCGGAATCCTCAGCTCGTTTCCAGACAATCTGGAAACTCTTATAACTACCGAATCAATATCAAGTTATTACCATACTAGAAAATGTACGCGGCATTGTCCGGTAGTTAAAGCAAGGTATTAAAAACAAGATAAATAAATTTTATTCATATGAATAACATTGAAATTGCATGCAATCCGTGTACATCGGCGTAACGGTCGTGATACGAGCCCCCCCCTCCCCCCCGAAGTAAGTCACAAAACCGAAATAGGTCACTTGTGGAGACTACTTTCTACCTTAAAATCTACCGAAGGACACAATTTAAATTTTAATTTCAACAATCTCAGCTCAATTAGAACAAGTTATATATGGACCGTATCTTCCGCAAACAATGTATTTCTTTTATTTCCAATAAACAAGCGCACGCTACTTAAATAATACAGATACAGACAACAGCACGCCATTTCCGAATTGTTTATTTTGAACACATTTCATTTTCGCGGCACAAATAAATGAAAATACTTAAAATTGTAAGAATGTTCTTTTAAACCCGAAATTGAGTGTTGTCTCATCGAATTTTCATCCAATTTCAGCTCAATTTTAGCACAATATTTACTCATAATGATAATATTATACCAAATAAAGGAAAATAGGATGGCATCGTTTGAATTCTCAAATTTAGAAAACCTAAAAGTATAAATGCACTTGGTGCAATTAACTGGTTACTCCTTCAAATTAAATGCCTGCCAAACTGGCGAAATATCGTGATTTTAGGCTTTAAAAATTCAGGTACAGATGTAGTATAACCCCTTTTTTATTCTTGGCGATTTTAGGTGAGATTCTGGCAATCCCTGCTGTGATTTGGAAAACATTCCATTCTGGAAACCCTTTGCGCGTCTTTTATCTTCCTTTTGTCGTCTTTTGTCGCTCTTTTGTCGCCAACTTAAAAATCGCAACATTCCATTCTGGCAACGTTTTCCGCATCTTTTGTCGCTCTTTTGACGCTTTTTGACACCCTTTTGTCGCCAACTTAAAACTCGCTTTTTTGTCGCCAAGGAAAAAATCAGAAAATTTTCTGATTTTCTTGTTATGCTCCATGAGCCACAGAACACCTGTTGCACAAACAGCTGATTGCTACGTGCGACCTCCGACAGCCAGCGGGATCAGATTCTGCGATGTTTTTTTTACCGGACATAGGCCCATATTTGAATTATTACAGATCAACTGTTGCACAAATGGCTACAAAAAGGCGATTTTTACTTTGGCGAAAAAGAGCTACCAAAAACGCGGAAAATGTTGCCAGAATGGAATGTTGCGATTTTTACCTTGGCGACAAAAGGGCTACAAAAGACGCGGAAAGAGTTGCCAGAATGGAATGATCTCCAAATCATAGCAGGGATTGCCAGAATCTCACCTAAAATCGCCAAGAATGAAAAAGGGATTATACTACATCTGTTCCAAAATTCGTAATTAAAATACTAATTCAAATTCGAAAAATAAAAAATAATAATAATAACGTCTACGTGCACCTTCCTGGATACTGAAGTGCCTGTGTACCAAATTTTTATGACTGTACGACGCTTCGATTTCCTGTGCTGCAGACTAAACACACACATAGAGGGCATGCATCATCCTTTATTATATAAGAAATGTTACATAGATTCTAGAACACTTCAGAGTCAGAATTGCCTGATTAAAAGTATGTTAAAAAACTTAAGGGTTTGAAGCAGGAATGGAAAATAACATATCATTGCTGCACCTCTCTAAAGATAATATTTTCTGCTGATCACGTGAGTTATAAACATGAAATAGTCTATATTTTACAATAGCCTACCTACATCATGACGATGTGTGCTGACTTTTCATAAATGCTTCTTTTTCTATATTTTTGTATTTTACAGGTTTATTTTGAAAGAAGTGGAAATTGAAAAAAAAATTTTTTTTTAAAGTGGTAAGAAGTGGGAATAACATTTGTTTACATTGATTCACATGCAAAGAATTTTAAAAATATGGGAAGCGGAAAACTTTTTATAACCGAAATTTATAAGAACTTCGCTAAATTTGATTCTTGAAAATCCGCTAAAAAATATAGAATTTCTTTACAGGGTCTCATTTTTCTCAGCTTATAAAAATTCCGCGAATTTTAGCGGTTTTTCCGTTGATTTGGCCTGTGTTATAATTTATATGGTCTTTTACCATGACAGGCCCCAGTATCAACGTAAAACAGACACTATAGAACTACATTTATCACAGTGTTATTACCAAGGCTATTAATTCGACATAAGATTTCATTCATTTGATATTAGTTCGTGTCCATGTAAGAATCATTCAATTTTATGTTCAAATTTGAAAGATCGTTATTAATACTTCTTTATCTGTTACATGGAAGTTAACGTTGCGTTTATCTGTCGAAAGAATTGAAACTGACCATTAAATTTAATATGGAGGATTATTTTATTCTCTTCTTAACTTCTATTTTCATTTCTTTATACGTGTACTAATATATAAAGTTTAATTTTCCAGAAAATTTCCAAATTCGAGAATTTGATAAAAGATGATCGTTGGTTGCTCCCATCCGATGGAGCCGAAATGATTTTGCGTAAATAACATTTCGTAAAATAAAACTGAAGTAAAATTCAGTTCGATATTTTTAAACTCATTTGTTTAGTTTACAGGTTTTTAAAGCGCTACAAATGACTCGCTAACTGTTTATAGCTAGCAAGCACGTTTAGTTTCTGTCTCGATTTCATCTGGATACAGCGATCCACATCAAAATATCACATTATTTTACTATGCTTGGCGTTGACCGTATATAAATTAACTTATACAATATATCTAACGGGATGTTAGATAAAAGATTGTCTGGAAACTTATCTGGCGACACATAAATACGTACTTGAATACGTATATTTCAATCCATTCTGTTCAAAACTCATCAATCATTAAAGAATTATGGCATCCTTAAGTTCATTTGACTTTCTAATTTTTTTTCAAACTAAACCAAATATCTCACGCTTTTGTACCGAAATTTCACCAAGGCGTAAGTAGTAAACACATTGAGTCGCAATACATACACGTAACGTTTTAAATATTGAAGCTTTCCTGTCCATTGGAGAACAGGGATTAAAATATTAAATATCGAAAATATAACCACTATATTTCGAAAACTAAGAGTTTGATCTGAAATTCCCCTATATACAGTATCCAAAAAAAGTAATTGAACAACTGCTGTTCTTTCAAAGGCATCAACTTACATTTCGATTGTTTGAAAAATTCCGCAGTTATTTTAGGGGATTCATCCAAAAAGTTCATCTTTTTCAGTTCTTTTTTGCAAATGTGCCATTATAGGACAAACCGTTCAAATACATTTGGAGGCTCCAAATTTTGGCGCCCCTATTTTTACTTTCCTTATATACATAATGTATAAGGGAAGTATTGTGAGGGGCCGAAAATTCGAATTCGAGTTTTCGACGAGAGAGCACGTTTCAAGCATCCCTGATCACGAATCAAACATTTTTGAAGTGTTGTCTCTGTGTGTGTGTGTGTGTGTGTGTGTGTGTGTGTGTGTGTGTGTGAAAGTATGTGTGTGTGTGTGTGTGTCAGTGAGTCTGTAGAGACGATAACTGACGAACGAATGGACCGATTCGAATAAAATTTGGTACAAAAATCGCAATCCGTAAACACTGGAAGCCTATTGTTTTTATACTCAATCGAATGTTCAAAACTCCCCTAAATTTTCGAATGAAATTTTGAAAAAATCGTCAAAAAATCAAAACCGCTAATAAAGTTACGCAAATAGACATTTCTTATGTAATTTTTCATTAGAAAACGATTGACATAAATTTTAGAACGCTAACATGAACCGTTCCATTCATGAACCGTTCCATTCCTGAAAAAAGATATTTTAAGTAATACTTTTGTATTTGAACGCCAATAGTCATTTATCTGCTGTAAGAATAACTTATTTCTTCGTCCATAACGCTTGGGGAGATTTTGGCGACGAATTTGGCGGAATGTCGCCAACTTGGCGACTGTTTGAAATGTTGCCAAATTAACGAAAATCGCGCCAAATGGATAAAAATGACGCTAAATCAATTAAAATGACAACAAATTGTCGAAAATTCAATATCTTGGAAAGAATATTAGTATCTACTGTAAGAAAAACCTATTTTGTTTACTGTAAAAGTAGTAAATTCAATACATTTTATAAGGAAAGTCATGTGTTGCCCACATCAGATTTTTTAAGTAATATGTCCGAAATCATCCTATTCAAAACGTCACAAAATTGATCATTAGGGAAAAAAGCGTAGGTAACAAGAATTTTGGGGGCCACAACATGCCGATCCTTTCATAAGCAATGATTTTGGCGGTACCAAAAGCTGAGTGATGTGGTTTCCATTTCGACTCAAATTTTCTGTGCCCTATGCGACGTGATTTGCTGTTCTACAATATTTTTGGTAGTTGAATATATATAATTATATTATATGTAAAACATGAGGGTTGCATTAAAATACATCTGTCTGTGCGTTACAGAAGCAAGTGATTGATCGCCACTCTCTCGGAAGTAGAGCACCAATCCATCCTAATTGGATGTAGGGTACCAGTTTGTATTGGTACGTACACCGGTGTGCTTACATTTTCAGTTGACACACAGTATTGTGCAATTTATCTTTTTCAAAATAAGTCTTCGCCAACTTTCTCTTTTCCGTATTAAATTCAATATATTTCAGCAACCAGGGCTTCTGATAAAATTTCAAGACCTTGTGGATTTTCTTGAGTCTTAGTGACAGGTGAAGGTTGCGATAGTGAGCAATGTAATGTTTCTTTGCAAAATCTAAATAATGCTATTTTTTTTTTGCAAATGACTCATATGCTCTAATTTCTGTTCTCCACGCTATCAATAGTTTCCATAAGGTGCGTATGTCCAAGCAATAAATTTAGTAAGGACGATTTTTTTTAGTCGAACATCGAATTCAGTTTCGAACTTATTCTAACCCCAAAAAATTTTAGAATCGTGCCATATAAAGTTTAACATTAATTTTTTTACATGTATTATTTTTTTTCTTTGGCCACAGTTTCATAATTCCAAAAATCCAATGGGTAGTGGACTATTGGAAAAAAGACATATACACACATTAATATACCACTATTTCATACCTTTTTCTTAAAAGAGAAACCTACCTTTTTCCCGAATTTACCAAATTTTGTGAAATTGGTGTATTAAATTTTTTAGTTAGAGTGGATACATGCAATTTTTGCTGGCCATTTTATCAGGGTTTTTTATCCTGATTGAAACCAAAAATCTGTTTGTCTGTCGGTTTACACGATAACTGCCATAAAAATGACTTTATGAAAATGAAATTTTAGTGAGACGATCTATGGGACGTACGGGAATGTAAATGAATAATATCACCCGATTAGTTTTGGATTGAACCTATGTTGAAAAAATAAAATACGTTGAATCCTATGGGGGCCTAATTTTCCAAACATTTTTCAAACAAAGTTAAAATTCACATATTGCTTCGAAAATTTTAATAAATTGTCAAATTATCCCATAAAAGATATAAAAAGATTTCAGCAAAATAGGTTCGGTTGTTTTTTAAATAAAAATTAAAATAATAATTACACCCATATAATAAGAAGAGATCACGTCCACTTCAAATCCACTTCAAATCCACTTCAAATAAAATAGGGCATCCATCTTTTTTTCCCAGAGTAAAAATTGTGATTTTTAAAATTATTTTAAATTTATATTTAGTGTTGCATCCGTCCTAAAACCGCTTTATTTTTGCGTGTTTTCTGTGCATCTATATTCTGCGCCAACGCAATTACAATATTTTTTAATTTAAATGATCATCAAACTTTGATTATTTCTACAACTAAACCTAATTTTAATGGATGCAGAATGTAAACAGGTGATTGTAAGATGAGTTGTATAAGAATTGCTAAATTTTATTCACGCAAAATTATTTAACTCTGGAGTTTGGAATAAAAGTGTATGATTGAAATATCCACTGCTTTTACATAGAGAACCAGACAATTTATATTTCGATGACGTCATTTGAATAAAGTTCATTTTTTTCGATGAAGCTTTAAGCTTTCAAGTAAAATAAATTGTTGTAATTCTGCGATAATTAAACAAGAAAGATCAATCATGCATAAAGCATTGATTATGAAACACTTTCCAACTTCAATGCAATTTCATTTAAACATCTCTAAAATGCGATATATTCCTCGGTAATATTTTAAAAATTATCTCAATACTACATTATATTTGATTTATTATATTTGAATTTATTATATTTATTATATTTATTATATTTGAAAACTTAAAAGTTCATCGATATAAATGAACTTCATTCAAATGGCGTCAATTAAATATAAATTGCCTGGCTTCTCGGTAATGTTTTTAATATTATCATAACACTACAATAATTTATTACATTTGAAAACTTCATCAAAAACAACTGCAATTTATTCAAACGACGCCATCGAAATATAACACGCCTGGCTCTCTCTATAAAAGCAGCATTTCATTCATAACATTTTCCCATTCATTTCATTCATCACAATACTATAATAATTTATTTTCTTTAAAAACTTAAGACCATGGAGGAACTCAATTTTTATTGCGCAATTGTTCAATTTTTAATTAAAAAACTACTAAATATATTTTGCTGAAATTTTTTTTTTATATATTTTATGGGATAATTTGAATATTTCATAAAATTTTTGAAGCAGTTTGTGAATTTTAAATTCGCTTAAAAAATGTTTGAAAAATTAGGTCCCATAGGGTTCACTGTATTTCATGTTTTTAACCCGGGTTCAAGCCAAAACTAATTGGGTGATATTAGTCATTTATATTCCCATAGGTCCCACAGACCGTCTGAACAACATACTAAAATTTCATTTTGATTAAGTCATTTTTACGGCAGTTGTGCTAACGGACAGACAGAATGAACAAAGTCATAAACACTTTTCAACTATGTTGCAAAGTGTTAAAAAATATCCCCCCTGAATATATCGCCTTTTAGAGATGGTTAAATAAAATTGCATTTCAGTTGGAAAGTGTTTCATAATGAACTTGTTATGCATAATTGATCTTTCTTGTTTAAAAATAAATATAGATATAGAAATTAGATTTTCGAATATATAATTTAGTCGCTTTACCTTTTATTAACACTTTACAACATAGTTGAAAAGTGTTTATGACTTTGTTCATTCTGTCTGTCTGTCTGTCCGTTAGCACGATAACTGCCGTAAAAATGACTTTATCAAAATGAAATTTTAGTATATTTTTCAGACGGTCTGTGGGACCTATGGGAAAATAAATAAATAATATCACCCAATTAGTTTTTTATTGAACCCGGGTTGAAAAAATGAAATACATTAAACTCTATGGGACCTAATTTTTCAAGCATTTTTTAAGCAAATTTAAAATTGATAAATTGCTTCGAAATTTTTAGAAAATGTTCACATTATCTCATAAAATATATATAAAAAATTTCAGTAAAATATGTTAAGTAGTTTTTTAATTAAAAATTATTTAATATACTGAAAAAAACAAATGCAATTAAATTCTGACTTTTGGGATATCCTCCAGAAAGAAAAAAGACATATATTATATAATAAATATCTCTCCAAGAGTTTAATCATTTTGTATATGAGAGAGACTTTACATTTTAAAATAAATTTGGTAGATAACAATTTTTCAAATTTTTTTTTAATTTTATATAACTCTTCATGATATACTTATTTGATGGCATTTTTAATGCACTTTCCTACGTCCTAGAGAGTTAAAATTTTTTACACGGCTTAAATTTGTTGAACATTTTATTCTACAAAAATTTGGTGGATCTTTAAATATAGATCATACATTTTTTTCGAAATGGCCTGCAAATAATCCCCGTTCACTTCTATAAATCATTGTTGTAATATTGTTAAAAATTCTGATGTGGGCAGCACATGTCTTTCCCTGCAGACTCATGTTCACGTTCTCTTTATTTCTTCAATAATAATTTGAGTTTATCTGCACAAAATAACAGCCATAAGTATTTTAAATCACATTGAATTTGCACGTTAAACCTGAATTTGGTTCTCATTTGATAGCTAGACTTATTGTCAAAGGTGGCGTAGCGAAATCGCGAAAAAACTAGAATATCTCAAGAACGGCTAGTCTTAGAGTAATGGGGTTAGTCTTATTCTTTTTATTATCAAAAATTACGTATAAAATAGGAATTTAAATGATATAATTGAGCACACGTAGTCCTTTATTTTTACATTTAACGATTTTTTTTATAACCGTTCCTTTTTCCTGAATCGTACTAGAATAACCTACAAATGATTTATGCACCAAATTTTGTTAAATTTGGTATTTAAATCACTTGTAGGCCATTGAAATATTATACACCAAATTTTGTTAAATTTTTTCCATTAGTTTTTAACTAGAGTGGATAAATGCAATTTCTGCCGGTCATATCGCAAAGAAGACACAGACGTCTTCCTAAAAATAGTTTTTTCGTGTTCTAGAAGTCCCAAAACGTGTAGATCCTTCGAAAATTCGAGTTCCGATATTCGGCACGATTCCAATACTTTGAATACATACATACACACACACACATATATATTATCTGCGGAACTGTGTATTATCTGTGTATCTAAATTTCGTGCCTACGCAATTACAATAGTTGTGATATTAAATGATCCCTAAACTTTTATTATTTCTTCACCGAAGCCTAATTTTAACTTATGTAGAATGCAAATATCTGAAGCGATTGTAAGGTGAGTTACATAAGAATTGCTGAATTTTTTTCACACAAAATTATTTAGCTCTGGAGTCTGGAATACAAGTTATATGAATGAAATACTCATTGATTTTGCATAGAGAATCATATGATTTATATTTCGATACAGTTTTAAATATTTAAGTATAATAACTTACTGTAGTACTGTGATAATGTAAAAGATATATATATCACCACTGAATGTATCGCATTTTAAAAATTTGTAAATGAAATTGCATTTCAGTTGGAAAGTGTTTCATAATCAATGCTTATGCATGATTGATCTTTCTTGTATATATATATATATATATATATATATATATATATATATATATATATACTTTGACGAAGTGAGGTGAAATGCACAGTCACTAGTTTATCTTACACGTGGTGCTATTCTTGTGATTTCATATTACAGTTCGAGGAGGTATTGTTTTTCAGCTTTGTATAATTCAATTGATTTATTTTTCTCCTTCCACTAGCCAGTAGACAGTTCCAATGGTGTCTATAGTTAAATACTATCGCCATTGTCAGAAACTGGCTATTCTATCGGTTTTAATTTGAATTGTATGGCTGTCCTGATGAGAATGCAATTTCGAACTAACCGCCATTTTTTGTGTAGTTTCAATTGATTGTTCTCTATTCTTAATCTCTTATCTTGAGCTGATTATTATTGCCTATTCTCATTTTTGCCGAGTTTTATTTTTATTTACTTTTATATACTTTTAATTGTGATTTTTGAATCCTAATATTCTTCTCATCCCCCTTTCCATTGTAGTGATATGTTACCTTCTATCTTTATCCTTAGTCTTGGCTTATAGTTACTCATTTGTAACAGATATGCTAGAGATGGTTTTTTTTGTACATACAGTAGTTTATGCATAATTTTCGATTAAAATCCTTCAATTTTTATTTATATATATATATATATATATATATATTTATATATATATATATGTCTATAGTTAAATACTATCGCCATTGTCAGAAACTGGCTATTCTATCGGTTTTAATTCGAATTGTATGGCTGTCCTGATGAGAATGCAATTTCGAACTAACCGCCATTTTTTGTGGGGTTTCAATTGATTGTTATCTATTCTTAATCTCTTATCTTAAGCTGATTGTTATTGCCTATTCTCATTTTTGCCGAGTTTTATTTTTATTTATTTTTATATACTTTTAATTGTGATTTTTGAATCCTAATATTCTTCTCATCCCCCTTTCCATTGTAGTGATATGTTACCTTCTCTCTTTATCCTTAGTCTTGGCCTATAGTTACTCATTTGTAACAGATATGCTAGAGATGGGTTTTTTTGTACATACAGTAGTTTATGCATTATTTTCGATTAAAATCATTTAATTTTTATTTATATATATATATATATATATATATATATATATATATATATATATTATAGTTTTGAAGATATTTCGAGTGAAACTTTGAAAAATGAGATAAACACTTGCTCGAAGAGCTACATTTTTAAGAAGAAAAAGTTCGAAATATAAAAAAATTGAAATTATTTAAGCATTCAATAAATGTGTCATTGTTCCACATTGCAACGGACACTGTCCTAGTTGTGACGGCATAAAGATATAAAAATTGGGAAACTTTCGTTTCACGCTTAACGAGATGAAAAGTCGATGACCCCAGACCGTCCGACTTACCCGAAGGTTTGAAGTAGCTCAATGAACGGGTCAGTGAAATGAAAAATCGTAACTTTTATAGATGAAATTAAAAATTCCTCGAAAATTAAAAAAAAAATAAAGTTATTAGGATACGAAGATATTATACCATTTTCATGCCAAATATTTGAATCCTGCGAATCTCCAATTTTCCGATGAGACGATATGAAAATGAAATACGCATATTTCGATACATTTAAAAATAAATAAATTAATGGCAGGCCTAAGGTTTTGGTCCAAAACTTGTCGGACAGAACGTTCTTAGATCTTTCTGATAATATCAAGTAGGAAGCTCGCTTACAATATTTTCGATCGCTATAAGAAATCGATTTGTGTAAAAACCGCTCAAAATTGCGCTTCAACATAAAATAGTTAAAAAACCGCTCAAAATTGCGCTTCAACATAAAATAGCTAAAAACCGCTCATAATTGCGCTTCTACATGAAATAGCTAAAAAACCGCTCAAAATTGCATTTCAGCATAAAATAGCTAAAAAAACCGCTCAGAATTGCACTTCAACATAAAATAGCTAAAAAACTGCTCAAAATTGCGTTTCAACATAAAATATCTTAAAACCTGCTCAAAATTGAGCTTCAATATGAAATAGCGAAAAACCGCTCAAAATTGCGTTTCAACATAAAATAGCTAAAAACCGCTCAAAATTGCGCTTCAACATAAAATAGCTAAAAAACCGCTCAAAATTGTACTTAAACATAAAATAGCTAAAAAAAGTGCTCAAAATTGCGCTTCAACATAAAATAGTTAAAAAACGAATTCGATTAAAAAAAAAATCTTTCTGGGATATCTCGAGACCTAACTTGAATAATCACTGTACTGAATTTCGTAGGTGTGTGGATCGCTTAAACTTTTCACTACGAAACCGACAGACAGACCGACAAATAAACAGACATATTTTTTTCTTTTTTCTGCAAGATTATAGACAAAATGTATAGTAGACAATGGCAAATAAATTACTCCGATTAAAATATTTGTTTTCCGAAATTATTTCGGAAAAAAGCAAAGCAATAATAGCGAAGCAATAGAGTTTTGAGTTGAACTGTCTTTTAAGTGCTTCTATTCCTGGTACTTTTATGACTGGCATGAAAGTATGGATTGAAATACTCCTGGAAAAATAGATGCAATAACTCCAGAGAAACATAAAAGTTCTTTGAAATTATTCTCCCAGGAGATATAGCCAATATTATGATCTACCATTATTACCCGTTTAAAAGAACTTGTTCGCTGTAGCTTTAGTCTATTTCTGTTGAGCCTTTATGGCTTTTCCAAAAGACTAAAATGCGTACTAAAATGAAATGAATCAGCCTCTATTAAATGTAATATTTTATACTAAAGTAAAGAACTTTTTATTTTATATTTATTTAATGTAAGAGAATCGAGAATAGAAATCGTCAGCTCAAAACTTTTAAAAGCTGAGGTGGCAACATATAACTATACGCACAAATAAAACGTTTTTGTTTCTTACTTATAAAATTTGCAGTTCATAGATTAGATAACTTAAAGGTTAAATGCAGGACTTCAATTTATAAAGCTTATCTATATATATAAAGAGGAAAAATATGTATGTATGCATGTATGTACTTGTATGTATGTATGTATGATCCAACATCACGAGAGAACGGCGAAACCAAATTTGATGAAATTTGGTGGGTAGTCTTGAAATAGCCACACTTAAAATTTAGTCTATATTTCGAGTATCTATGACCAGTAGTTCTCGAGATATTAGTGAAAAACGACACTTTCGTTTGTCTCGGGGGCGCGGTAGCCCATTGGTTAGCGCGCTGGAGTTGCACTCGGTAGGCCCGGGTTCGATTCCGTCCACTGCCAAAACTGCCGCCGTGTTCATGCGGAGTACGATCACGTTAAACATGTGGGTCCGAAAGTCCTTCCGAGAGGTTGGTGGTAGGGGAAGGAGGGTACGGTCCCTGTGGATGCCTCCCCCACTGGGTTCCGGTCTAAATTGGGTGGCACTTCCCGACCGTCCAAACAGTTACCTTACACCTTTCTGGTAGGTCGGACGGTCTGGGTTTCAATCAACAACAACTTTCGTTTGTCTCATCATTACGGGAGAACGGCTGAACCAAATTTAATGAAATTTAGTGGGTAACTTTGAAATAGCTTCCCATAAATTTAGTCCAAGTGTCGAGATATTGATGGAAAACGAAACTTTTTCCTAGGCGTTCTGCTCTCTAACTCCATGATTCCCAACGAAAATGATTGGAAATTGTTGGTTTTAAAGTGAAAACCAATTAAATCTCTAAGTTTTGTGGGAGTTTATTGAACGAATTAGTCACTTTTGAAAATCACAGGTTTAAAATATGAACTGAAATGGAAACCCTATCATCCTGATTTATTTTTCACAGGCTTACTCAACAACGAAAAGTATTAAGAAATCAAAATGGTTATTTAATTATCACCAATTTATGAGGAAGATTCTTTCTTATATCATCTATATATATAAGGAAGAAAAGTATGTATGTATGTATGATACAACATCACGGGAGAAAGGCTGAACCGAATTTAATGAAATTTGGTGGGTAGACTTGAAATAGCTCCACTTAAAATTTAATCTACGTTTCGAGTTTTTACGACCAGTGGTTCTCGAGATATTAGTGAAAAACAAAACTTTCGTTTGTCTCATCATCACGGGAGAACGGCTAAACCGAATTTAATGCAATATGGCGGGTAGCTTTAAAATAGTCACCCATAAATTTAGTCCAAGTTTCGAGTTTCTAAGATTAGGGGTTGTCGAGATATTAATGGAAAACGAAACTTTTTCCTAGGAGTTCTACACTCTAACTCCACGATTCCCAACGAAAAAGATTGGAAATAGTTGGTTTAAAACGCGAAAATCAATTAAATATCTGAGTTTTGTGGGAGTTTATTGAACGTATTAGTCACTTTTGAAAATCACAGGTTTGAAATATGAATTTAAAGTGAAACTATCACCATGGTTTATTTTTCACAGGCTTACTGAACAATGAAAAGTATTAAGAAATCACAAGAAAGATCAATTATGCATAAATCATTGATTATGAAACACTTTCCAACTTTAATTTTATTTAAACATCTCTAAAATTCGATACATTCAGCGGTAATGTATCACAATACTGCAATAATTAATTATATTTAAAAATTTAAAACTTCATCGAAAAAACCGAATTGATTCAAATGACGTCATCGAAATATAAATCGCCTGTCTCTCTGTGTAGAAGCAGTAAATATTTCATTCATACATTTTTATTTCATTCATCACAGTACTATAATAATTTATTCTACTTAAAAACTTAAAACCATGGAGGCCAAAGTAATGCATAAAACTTCATCGAAGAAGTCTGCTATTAAATCATCTGCTTCTCTATGTAAAATCAATGAATGTTTCATTCATATCACCTATATTGCAGATTCCTGAGCAAAATAATTTTGCATTAAAGATATTCAGCTATTCTTATACAACTTATCTTACAGCTTAATCAATTTACATTTTCCATAAGTAAAAATTAGGTTTCCTTGTAGAAATAATCAAAGTTTGATGATTATTTAAACTCAAATATATTGTAATTGTGCTATTTTCAGAATACAGATGCACAGAAATTAAGCAAAAATAAAGCGGTTTTAGGACGGATACAACACTAAATCTAAATTAAAAAGAACTTTAAAAATTACAATTTTGACACAATATGGATGGTATTGGTCATTTAAACTCAAATATATTGTAATTCTGCTCTTTCAGAATACAGATGCACAAAAATTCAGCAAAAATAAAGCGGTTTTAAGACGGATACAACACAAAATTTAAATTAAAAAGAACTTTAAAAATCACAATTTTGACACAATATGGATCGTATGGGTCATTTAAACTGAAATATATTGTATTTGTGCTGTTTCAGAATACAGATGCACAGAAATTAAGCAAAAATAAAGCGGTTTTAGGACGGATACGACACTAAATATAAATTAAAAATAATTTTAAAAATCACGATTTCGACACAAAATGGATGCCATATTTTATTTTGAAGTGGGTCACGTGATCTCTTCATATAAAGGGTATAATTATTATTTTAATTGTTATTTAAAAAAATCTGATGTGGGCTACACATGACTTTCCTTATATAATGCAATGAACTTACTACTTTTACAGTTAAAAAAATGTTATTCTTATTGTAGATACTTATATTCTTTTGAAGAAATTGAATTTTCCTCAATTAATTGTCATTTTCATTGATTTAGCGTCATTTTTATCCATTTGGCGAGATTTTCGTTAATTTGACAACATTTAAAAATGTCGCCAAATTGGCGACATTCTGCTAAATTCGTTGCCAAAATCTCGTCAAGCGTTATGGACGGAGAAATAAGTTATCCTTACAGCGGATAAATAACTAGTTTAAATACAAAAGTATTACACAAAATATCTTTTCTCGTGAATGGTACGAGTTATATCCACGGGAATGATGTCACCAAATTTATCGCATGATATTACATTTGAAAAGTGAACATGTTTCTTAACAGTTTATATTTTTTTAATTTATGGGATTTTTTGATAAATTTATTTGAAAAATGTGCAATATCTCAAGAACGGTTCATGCTATCGTTCTAAAGTTTATATCAATCGTTTTCTAAGGAAAAATTACCTAAAAAATGTCTATTTGAGTAACTTTATTAAAGGTTTTGATTATTTGATGATTTTTTTCAAAATTTCACTCGAAAATTTAGGGGGGTTCTGAACATTCGATTGTGTTTTAAAAAATAAGCTTCCAGTATTCATGATTGTGATTTTTGTATCAAATTTCACTCGAATCGCTCCATTCGTTCTTGAGATATCGTCTCAGAATCATTGACACACACATACACACACAGACATCACTTCAAAAATGTTCGATTTGTGATCATAGATGCTTGAAACGTGCTCTCCCGTCGAAAACTCGAATTCGAATTTTCGACCCTGTCGCAATACTTTCCTTATACATTATGTATATAAGGAAAGTGAAAACTACTGAATATATTTTGCTGAACATTTTTTTATATATTTTATGAGATAATTTGAATATTTCCCAAAACTTTCGAAGCAATTTGTGAATTTTAAATTCACTTAAAAATGTTTAAAAAATTAGGTCCCATAGGGTTCAATGTATTTCATTTTTTCAACCCGGGTTCAATCCAAAACTAATTGGGTGATATTATTCATTTATATTCCCATAAGTCCCACAGACTGCCTAAACAACATACTAAAATTTTATTTTGATAACGTCATTTTTACGGCAGTTATCGTGCTAACGGACAGACAGACAGACAGAATGAACAAAGTCATAAACACTTTTCAACTATGTTGCGAAGTGTTAAAAATTCTTATTTAATTATCAGCATTTTATGAGGAAGATTCTTTCTTATGAAGCTATGATTTAGTGCAATGATTTTCTTTTCTTATATAATGCAATGTATTTACATCTTTCACAGTGAAAAAACAATGTATAAGATTCACGGCCCTATATGTTCCAGTGTAATTTTTATCACAGTTTTGCATGGTAAATAACGAGCAACGACGGGTAACCGCTGCTAGTTATGTTATAAATACAGTATTTTCTCTTATCGTGTTTGGAAAGTATTTTCCCTCCTTTTACGTATGCATTGAATGTTTTATTCTATATGATACTCTAAAATATATATATTTAAAACTGCTTATATGACGATTAATGGCGATTTTTACACAAATACGATCATACAACTGATTATCACACAAATTAAGAAAGATTAACTTTACTTTTAAAGATAAATTTATTAATACCATTCTCGTGGATTTAGTTTGTTCTATTCACGAGAAAAGATACGTTGTGCAATAGTTTTGTATTTTTACTCCCAACAATTCGCCAATAATCATTTATATATAAGAAAAGCTCGTCTCTCCGTCTGTATATAACGTTTGGCGATACAATTGGCGAACTTGGCGATTTATTTAGCGAAATATCGCCAACTTGGCAATATTTCGGTCCAGATTAATGAAAATGTCGTCAAAATTGCAAAACTGACGCTAAATTAACGAATATGTCGCCAAATGAATGAATTAATTATTAAAATGTATTTTTATATGGACTCTTATATGGACTTTTTTTATATGGACTTTTATATGCAGATGCTATCACTATTGGTAATTGTCAATTCAGAGTTGCTTGAAATATAAGTTGTACTTCGAAATACTAGTTTGACATGTTGTCATCCAGAAAACGTCCAATGTACAATTCAACGTTGAATATATTGTGACGTGGATCTTACACCTTATTTTCTCACTGTGAGGGAAGTAAATTCATTGCATTATATAGGGAAAGTCATATCAGATTTTTTTTTTACCTGAGATGAAAAAAAGTGTCATTATTTTGGAAATGCTCTCATACTTTATTTCTCGAAGACTTTAAAAGTTATTGCTCAAGCATTTGAAGAAACCTCGTTAGCATAAAAGGGCAATAAACTCCGACAAGATGGCATATTTGAGAATTACGAAGAAACATATTTACAAATCATAAAAACTCCAAGAAATCTTTACCAGACATTTGTATGCGGATATATAAAATGTTTTGGGGTTCACTTTATTTTATTTTATTTTATTTTATTTTATTTTATTTTTATTTTTTTTTGGCACGGTTTCAATTTTTTTACATTCTCCGGGGAAAAAACGGGATTTTAAAACACCGGAGAGGAAAATGAGATCGTTCGTAAGGGAGAGGAGGGGCACACAATCTAGACAAGGTCAAATGCAAATTCCTGTTCTATTTTATAAATATTAAAGCAATAATTATGATTTGTGTAAATTTTGATGCAAGACGGAATCGTCAAATTATTCCTTCCAAAGGAAAGATCGGTTTCAGTTTTGGCGAAAGTTTTTCCGGTTTAAAACTTGAGTTTCGGCGAAAAGTTTAACTTTGCTTGATTTTTAATGGATTAACCGATTTAATTTATTACTTTTTCATACCTATATGTAGAAACGTTATTATAGCATTGTGCTATTATAGAAACACGTAAATTTTTCAAATCGAGATTTTGATAGAAGTGTGCGTTTCAAAATTTCCTGAATGAAAATTTAATCCATATCTACAAAATTTACGACCCAAACTGCTAAAGGTAGAACACGTAGGATTGGCCTATAAGTAGTAAAAAAAAATCTAACATCTTGGAATTTTATTCGAAAAATATATAAATCTTAAAATTTGTATTCCAGCACACTTCCAGTTATAACTAGAGAACTGATAGTCACATAAAATTCGTTTTTATACCATGCGCAGAAAAAGCTATCCTATTTTTTTAAAATGAATTCTATCGGTGTGCAGCAACTAGTCATTTTTATGAAATTTTAATTTACATTTATGGCAGACGATTTTTTTTATTATATAACTTCACCTACATACCTTTATACATATAATGTACAAAGTAATGTGACGGGGTTGAAAATTTGAATTTGAGTTTTCACAGAAGAGTTTCAAGCATCTCTGAGCAAGAATCGAACGTTTCTGAAGTGATGTTTGTGTGTATGCTTGTGTGCGCATGCCGGAATGTGTGTCTGCGTGATATCCATGAGTATATATATATGTATATATATATATATATATGTATATATATGTATATATATATATATGTATATATATATATATATATATATATATATATGTATATATATATATATATGTATATATATGTATATATATATATATGTATATATATATATATATATATATATATATATGTATATATATGTATATATATATATATATATATATATATATATATATATATATATATATATATATATATATATATATATATATATATATATAATTGAAGAACTTTTATTTTACTTGTATTATATATACCTGAGATAGATCATTAATAGAAAATGTTCTGTATAGCATAAATGAAGGGAAGATGAACTGAAATGTAAGTGTGACATCAAAAGTACTACGGCAAGCCATTGAATATTTTTAAAAAACATGATAAGAAAACATTATAAATAAAACAGGTACTAAATTGGTATAAAATACTCCTTTTTCTCTGTTCCATATATAAGTTAGGGAATGGAATAAGAATTACATGTGGTAAAGAGGGGTGAATAAAATTTTTTTAACAACACATTAGGATGAAAGTATTGATATAAATCATATATGTAATGCAGGTACTAATCCCCTTGTTCCCTGCATAAACATACATGGTGTAAATGCAAGACATGTGTTTAAAGATTAAAAGTTGCAAAACAGAAACATTGTTTCGCACGATGAGCTAGGCCTCTTCTAACTCCCAAAATTTTTTTGAAAATGAATAAATTGAATAAAGTGAAAAGCATTTCCGAAACCATGTACGTTATCAAGGGCCATACATGTTTCGTTAATGCGGATTCTACGTTTCTGTGTGGATTACTGTAAATTGTATTACAGAAATAATGCACATGGCCCGACGTAGAAGAAAATATAAAGTGGATCAGATATATAAGGAATCAAATATAAAAATCAAATATAATCAAATATACCAGCGTGTGGCTAAATATTTATAGGAGAAAACTATGTAATAAAAAGTAATAAGAATATGTAATAATTTAAATGCATTTACCCCTGGTGCTTCTTAACAGAGCAGATTACTTGATACTAACTAAGCATTTTAACACAAAACAGGTTACAGTTAATTCGATATACTATGATTTTAACTGTGGGAAGTGAAACATGGAGATGAAAAATTATTTAAAATTGTTTGAAAACGATCTGTCAATATGTTGCGGTAATTGTAGCAAGGTGCTGAATTTAAAGTTAAAATGTGTTTTAATAAATGAAAAAATAAGGTTTGGCGGGTAGGTATTTTAGATAGTGTTGTTGATGAATTTAAAAATATGTTCTTTGTAGTAACATGGTGTACTTAACATTTTTATTCTTAGTAACTGGTTATTAATAATAATTTTAAATACTGATTTTGAAAGATTGGATGAATAATGTTGAAGTTTATTTACTTCGAAGTTAAGTTTCTGTTTTGTCGTATATTTTAAATTTCAATGTGTCTGCATTTTGAATTTTTAAACTAACGTCTAGATAATTGGTCCAGTTTGATGTATATACATTTTCAATTAGTTGTAGATTAGGTGGATAAAAATTAAAGTTCAATATAGGTGCTTCATAAGTAATTCCAATAATAATTAGATCATCAGTAAATCTGTACATGATATGACCGTTGAAAGGGTACTGAATTTCGTAAAAATGTAGATAAAGTTTGGCCAGTATTGTGGAAGAGATACCTCCCTGTGGTATTCCCTTATTTAATTTTCATATGCAATTTCCTTGAGATATATACTGTTTGAACAGAATGAATTTTAATAATGCTTTGAATTTAAGAAAAGAGATGCGTTTTGATTGATTAAATTGTTCATATAAATTTAGTATGACTTTATATAAATCATTAATATCAATGTTATTAAAGAGTGAAATCAAAAGTTTTAATATTATGTATGTAAGGAAGTTCTTTTAGTTTATTAATCAGTTCTAAACTATTTTTGATTATATGTGTTTGTTGTGTAATAAAATGATCATAAATTTGATTTAGAATAATTAGAAGATGTTTGTCAGCAGCATTTGTGTATGAATTAAATCCTATAGTAACAGTTCTAAAAGAAATGGATGATTTATGGAATTTAGGTATGAGTATCAGGTAAGGAAAATTGAAAATGCGTTTTTGTTTAAGAAGTTTGTAGTAAGCAATAATTTGTTTACTTATAAACTTATAATAGTGATATTAGAGTTTATAGAAGTTAATGAAATTGAGGTATGGAGTTGCAGCATGAGTTCGTCCAAATAAATTTTTTTGTAAATAAACGCATAATTACTTGATGCCTTATAAACATAAGTGATTACAAATTTGTCTTGGAGTAACTTGTTATCTTTAAAAATGTCTTGGTAATTATGTGTATTTGTTGAATCAATTGTTTTACATGCCAGGTGACTTGTACTTGCCACGTCTTAAAGGCTTCAAAAGGGCAGGGGTATTTACCTGATATCTTATAAATATATTTATCTAGATCAATGTTAAAAGCTTGTATTATTTTCTCTTTAGTATATAGTAGTGGTAGTTTGTATTTGGATCCATAGCTGAGAAATTGTTTGAAATTAGGTTCCTGAATTAAATTGAGATTTCCGGTGATTACATGTCCACAATAAAGTGTAGATAACATGATTCATTACATGAACAAAATACAGAATTGTTCAACTGTTTTGATAAAAGATTGTAGTTGTATATTTTACGCCCTAAAGGTACTGGGTATTTATATGATTTTTTTATATTAACAATTTTAATTGGAAAAAAGGATTGGAATGTTTCAAAAATTTGTGTAAAGTTGATATCATTAAATATAGGATTTGTGTAATTAATAACACAATAAGATTGGTTGTTTTTTTCTTTTTGGTGTGAAAGTGTAAGGTGAAAACCTAGCAGTCTTGCTCTTGTTAATAAAAGGTCAAACACAAGTGTCTCCGAAGTGTTTTTTGTTATTAAAATCTATGAGTGAAATATAAAATTTATTTAAAATTTGCTTTTTGATGGAAAATACCCAGTTTCTGATTTTTTTTTTCTAATCATAGTTAGATTCAAAAAGTACACGGAGATTATTTAGTTGAGATTTGAAGTCTAAGTTAAGTGAGTGTGAATATATATATATATATATATATATATATATATATATATATATATATATATATATATATATATATATATATATATATAAAAAGATGGCGGGGAAAAGCACATGAGTCAAAAATTCCAATTTTTTTATAACATACTTGGTTAAAGAAATTTATGATCTTTGTTGTGGGAAATGCACATAAGTCAGTTGGGCTTCTAAGATGTTAAAAAAGAAAAACTTTAAGCGCTTATTAAATTTTGTACGGATAGCAGTGGGGTAAAAAATATAAATTAAGAAAAATCATTTATTCAGCTCATAAATGCACAACAAACTCCAGATAAATAAAATCTGTACCCTGAAGGCAAAAAATAAAAAGTTCTCCTGGAAGCATCAAAATTTTCTTTCCTCAATATTTCAAAATTCTTGTTTTTGGCTTGGAAACATTTTTCATTCAACGGATTGGGGTATACGTGGACATAAAAAAGAAAGCTGATGTATGCAGCACATGACTTTCCCTGCAGCCTCAAATTCATTTTTCTCTTTCTTTCCTTCCTAATTCATTAAATTAGTTTAGTTGCACAAAATAACACACAGTTAATTATTTAGAATGACACGGACTTTGCAGTTTTATTTCAATTTTCACTTTCATTTATGACTGAACATATTTTCAATGGCGGCGTGACAAAAATAAAAAAAAGCTAAAATATCTTGAAAACGGTCAGTCCTAGAGTTATGGAGTTGGTCTTATTTTTTTCGTCGTCAAAAATTAAAACGTCAAAAACAAAACAACCATTCAATTGATACAGTTGATCATCCGTAGTCTTTTATTTGATATTTTAACGATTTTTGAGAGCCATTTTGCAAAAGAAGAGGCAGGTTTTTTTATGCGAGCCGTACTAAAATCTGTTTAGCATCAGGATAACACTCGAGTGACTTATCTAGACAAATTTGTAAAATGTGGTTAATTAAATTTTCATTCAGAGTAAATACATATGATTCTTTCAGGCTATTTCTTAAAAATAGCTATTTCTTTTTCCAAATTGTATCAAAATCTAATCAGCACCATAGTAACTAACCCACAAGTGACTTATCCACCCAAGTTTGTGAAGTTTGGCCAATTAGTTTTTTTAGGTAAATTGGATACATACATTGCACAAACAGTCACATAGGCAGATACTCTCCCTATACATTGCAGGGAAAGTGATATGGAATATAAATGTAAGATATTGTCGAGAGGAAATATGAACTCACACTCCGAAGTTACCATACCAATCGATCGATTGTCGAAGATGTTTTGAGTGATCTGGCTCAGCCCAACCACACACGTACACTCTTTCCAAATGTCATGCATTCCGGAATTATTTTTCTTTTCCACTCTCTTCCTCTTCAAAGTGATTCTTTATCTCCTATATTTTCTGCGCAATCCCAATTTCCGACGATGATTGGGCCCCATCCATTGCCCGACCACTTTTCCCTGATTTGAAAAACGACATTTAGGGCCCGAGTTTGTTTTGCGACTTGAAATATTGATCACTTCCTGACATTATTGTGTAGAGAGAAAGAATTGTTTTGCTGAAAATTTTCGGATTTGAGTTGAGACTTAGACGCGGAAGACCCAAAAGTATACTAAGCCAGAAAGCCTTCTTTGAAATCAGACGCCAAACTTCGTTTTATCGCCAGCGTGGAAGGAGTGCTCTCTCTCTCTGTCAAGGTTACTATAGCAGCCATATCAAGAGAAAGGACTCTCGCAATTTGGTTTATCTTTTATAGGATATATATATATATATATGTATAACTTACAATTTAGCAATAGAGACACGTTTTAAATGGATTGTCTCTTAGATTGGAATTAAATTAATTCAATACTGATTAGATTAAAGAAGCCGATATATAACTTACAATTAAGCAATATGGGCTTATCGCCGATATATAACTTACAATTAAGCAATATAGACACTTTTTAAATGCATTATCTCTTAGATTGGAATTAAATTAATTCAGTATTGACTCAATTAAAGAATCATTTTAATATTTTCTAATGCTATTGTATAGAGGAAGTTCACGGATAATATCACGACATTTAGACGAAAAAATACACTCCAAATTGTTACTCAAGTCCTCTGGACGAGTCGGACGGCCTGGGGTTTCCACTTAAAGACACCATGAACACATTTCGAACATTTTGGGAAATATTTCCACCAGTGTGTGTGTGTATCTGTAGGGTCCGAATGCACGTATCACTATGGCAATTTATATGTAGATGCATTCTGTAGAAAATTAGAAACAGGTGGAATATTTTATAATAAATGGGATTAAAACATTATTCGAAATTAGAGATTTTAAATTAGAGAGAGTACGTACAGCCACGAAATTCTATATGTAGCTACATTCTGAAAAAATTAGAATTAGGTACATCATCATGTAATTAACGTGATTAGAATACGGGTAAAAGGGAGGGAGGGAGACACAGAGAGCGAGAGAGAAAGAGTGTGGTTGTGTGTGTGTCAAAATATAGAACGGTCAAAATATAGTGTGATAACTGCAGGAGAGGTCAACCTTATTTCGAATGAGTAGACTTCAAAGGCGCCCATAAAACTTATTCCTGAGATAGCCAAACTCAAGGATGAGAGGTAAATACCTATTAACTTAATACCTACATTTTTGACCTTGAACGTTCGAGGGAGCGAAAGTGCCCCCTCGTGCTCCCCTATGGGTGCCCATAGAACATTTTCCAGAGGGTAAACTCATGGATGAGAAGTACAATATATTATAGTTTGATACCTACATTTGTGACTTTGAACACCCCTATGGGCACCCATGGCTATAAGTGTTGAAGACCCAAACCATTTGACTAGCCCTATGGGGCTTACAGCAGCTGTTTGAGTGGCCGGAAGAGATGGCTATAAGCACAGACTAATATAGTATTCTGTGGCTATAAGTGTTGCAGACCCAAACCACTCGACTGACCCAGAGGGCTCACAGCAGCTATTTGAGTGGCCGGCGTGGCTATAAGTGTTGTTGAGACCCAGACCGTCCGACCTACCAGAAAGGTGTAAGGTAAATGTTTGGACGGCCGGGAAGTGCCACCCAATTTAGACCGGAACCCAGTGGGGGAGACATCCACAGGGACCGTACCCTCCTTCCCCTACCACCAACCTCTCGGAAGGACTTACGGACCCACATGTTTAACGTGATCGTACTCCGCATGAACACGGCGGCAGTTGTGGCAGCGTGCAAATCCAGCGCGCAAACCACCGGGCTACCGCGCCCGAAAGCTGCCAACAGCACGCGGTGTTCCCAGATGGTCACCCACCCAAGTACTAACCGCGCCCGATGCTGCTTGACTTCGGTGATCTAACGACGTGGCGTGGCTTAAGTGTGTAAAGTTTTAGACTTCACGGAAACTTTTGTGGGGTCTGGAAAGACTCCCTTTTCCACCTCTTGGGAAATCGAAACTCAACTCCGTTAGGTTCTGTCCTGAGGTAACTAGTATAAGCAGGGAGTTTTTTCAATGAGTGCCCATAGGGGAGGGAAAGGAGGCACTTCCGCTTCCCTGGACATTCAGGTTCCCAAATGTGGGGATCAAGGTAGTCGATATTGTACATATCATTGCGTTTAACTTCTAAAAAGTGCTATGGGCGCCCATGCTTATAGTATCGACAACAGGACAAAATCTAACGGAGCTTAATATTTTTGTTTCTCACTCGAGGGCGAATAAAATGGGTGGGAGTGTCAAAAAGACTTTATCAATCAATGACTTTGAGTCCTTCACAGCTTAACCGAATTAACTTTTATTTTGTGCAAATATTGTATTTGAAACGATTATAACCGCGAAACTCAACATATCTTAAATCAAGAATATTAATTTCCCCAAAGGGACAGGAATTATCAAATAAATTAAACTTCATTTTCCAAGATATTGACTATTCATCAATTTGACATCATTTTTATTAATTTTAGTGTCATTTTTGTCAATTTGGAAACATTTTAAATAAAATGTCAAGTTGACGATATTTTGTTAATTTATCGATAAGCATTACAGACAGACAAACTAATAAATTACATTTGACAAATTGTTTGATGTCAAAATACAAAACTATTGTAAAACAGTGTTTCGTGAATAAAATCTACCAGAATGATGCTAACACCGTTGTCACATAATATTGTACATGGAATGGAAACATATTACGGTAGTTAGCACTGTTTTAACTTCATGTATTTTTTAAAATTTATTTGAAAAACGTACAATATATCAAGAACGGTTCATGCTATTATCCCAAAGTTTATGTTATTCATTTTCTAATAAAAAATTAAATAAAAAATGATATTTTATGTAACAATATTAAAGGTTCTGATTTTTTATGATTTTTTTTCAAAATTTCATTCGGAAGTTTGGAGCTAGTTTCCAAATATTCGATTGCTTATAAAATCAATAGACTTCCAGTATTCACAGATTGTAATAATCGAATTTTTTTTGTTTGAAACGTTCCATCCGTTCGTTAGATATTGCATCCACTGACTCAAGGACGCACACACTAATATACATACACACACACTAATATACATACACACACATTAATATACATGCACATACTACATACATTAATATACAGACACACACACACACACAGATATCACTTTAAAAACATTCAATTCGATTTCAGGAATGTTTGAAACAAGCTCTACCGAAACAAGCTCTACTCGAAAACACTAAGTAGAATTTGAGTTTTCAACCTCGTCATAATATTTTCCCTATACATTATATCAGTGTTTTACAAATTTATTTTCTCACGAAACCCTTTTGAAATTTAATTTGATGGTAGAACCCCAAAATAAGAAATATCCCCATTTGTCCAAATTATGCATCAAAATTTTACACGTTTTTAAATTTAAGACAATTTGCATGAAACTAGCACGTCGCGAATCCCAAGGGTTCCGAAAACCTTGAAAAGTCCACCTTGAAAAACGATGCATTATTCTAGGTATGTCAGAAAAGTAACATTTATTGCTCCAACAAACCGAAAATGTCAAGCAAATTTCCTTAAAATGTCACAAATTTTGCATTTTTAAAATGACAAATATTTCTTCCTTTCAAATAATCTTCAATTTTCGTCACTGATTCTTGTACTATATAAGTATTGGACAACATACGGATCCTACACATATATTTACTCCAAAATCTCGCATTTAAAGGTTTTATTCAAATAATAAATTATATATGTGGGTGGAACATTTCTTACACTCATTGCAAACAATCTGTGTGCAGTACAAAAAGGTCTTAAATACATGTATTTTCATAGTATTACTTTAAAACCAAAATGCACATAAAACGTGATTTAAATAATGGGAAACAAATGTATCTAATCGGTCTTCATGAACAATATCGCGGATTAAAAACAATCGTCTTTCTCTCCGCTTTTGCAGGAGTTGCAAAAATAGTGTACCAGAACTGGCGATAAAACGACGTTTGGCGTGTGATGTGAGAGAAGCTTTCTGAATTGGTATACCTTTGGGCTTATCGCGACTTAGACAGATAAGCACGTTTCAAAATCTTCTAAACATATTTGCAGCGAGGACGGAACAACCCAGTTGTTAGAGAGAGGTGTCCAGAGATTTCACGCTGACGACCCATGAGTTCAATTCCCGGATCTGACCAAATTATCTCCGTGTTCACGAGGAGTACGGGCTCGTAAAATATGCGGATCTGAAAATCCTTCCGAGAGGTGGGTGGTAGGGAAGGAAGGACACGGTCCCTGTCGCTGTCGCCCTCAGTGGGTTCCGATCTAAATAGAGTGGCACTGTTCCGGCCATCCAAACAGGTACCTTATACCTTCAGGTAGGTCAGACGGTCTGGGTCGAAAGTAAAATATTTTTCTTAAATAAGTGTGTTGTTGTTTTTCATTAAAAGTGATATAATGGCATATTGATTGTCGAGAATCAATGGTTCCTGATAAAATTCAGTTGATGGCAATTACGTCTACTAGAAATGAATAAAAGAAATTGAAACGTTTGGCGTCCGTATTTATTTGTACGTACCCTTCATCTGGCCACAACAATATAGACGCTGACAGAAGTTTTCGTTTTGCTAATCTATTCCATCTGGACCACTAAATTTTACACACGCACGCATATATATATATATATATATATATATATATATAATATAAAAATTTAATATCAAGTAAAAAGATTTAAAACCTTTTAATAAGAAAAAGTTAAAAAAAATGACTGAATATACAACAGGTAAAGCGTCGTGCTACTATATACTTGTGTACAATAATACAATCTCCCAAAAAGGACAAATAACTAATTACTCGTAAAGTTGTTAAAAGACTAACCATAAAGAGTAACCATAAACTTTACGAGTAATTAGTTACTTGTCCTCTTTGGGATATACATATTTTTTAATTTGTAGGCATATTTTAAGTTAGGGTTTCTGAGTTACAACTTCTCTCTATTCTATCATTGGATTTTCATATTATATTTTTATATACGAGGGTCACACTGAAATTTTTAAGATACGGCTAAGTGGCACAAGTTAAACTTACCAACTCTTAGGAGTGTTCAAAGTACTCCCCTCCAACATATCAATGCATTTTTGTAGGCGAATTTTCCAAAGATTAAATGCTTTAAGCCATCCATTTCTTGGAATCGATGAAAAATATGCTTTTATAGCCTCATCAATCTCATTTTCGGAATGAAGACGACGCCCACGTAATTATTTTTTTAGATTAAAAAATAGCCAAAAGACACAAATAGCAAGATCAGACGAATAGGGTGAATGTTCTATCACTTTGATGTTTTTTTGTTCAAGAAATTCGACTGTCATTCTTGCCGAATGAGAAGATGCATTGTCATGGTGAAGCATGAGTCCCCTAACATTCACTTCTTTAAGAATTTCTGGAAGACACTTAGCGGTGTATCAGTTAGCTGTAACTGTCTTCTGTCCCTCTAGCTTTATGGCTTTGACCAGACCTGTACTTCTGAAGAATACGGCATACATTACTTTTTTCATTGTTCGTTGTCCTTTCACCATTGGTTTGTCATCTTCAAAGACCCATACTTTATTTTCTTGACGTATTGAAACGTCAAAAAACGGTATGTACGTTTCATAACCAGTTATGATTTTAGAAATAATGTAGTGTCCACCATCATTAAGTAATTTTAGGGTTTCTTTACTGATTCTAACACGCTCCGCTTTTTGGTGTTCTGTTAAATTATGGGAGACCCAACGACGAACTAATTTTTTCATATGCAGTTCTTCAAGAACAATTTTATGTATAGTGCGGATCCAATGTTAAGTTCCTTCTGTATCATTTAGTAGGTACAGCGATTATTATCGATTAGCATTTTTCGAATGGCCGACACATATTCTGGGACTACAGCTGACAAAGGTCTTCCTGTGTGTTCCTCATCCAGGAGAGAATTTCGACCTCTTCTAAACTCTGTAAACCATCTGAATACAGTGGCACGAGATGGAACATCATTTCCATATGCTAATTGTAAACGTTGAAGACATTCTTCTTGATTTAGCCCAACTTTAAAATCATAGAAAATCATAGCTCGATAATGCTTTCGCGCCAACTCCATTTTCTTTTCTTTCAAAATTTATTTTACGATAGCTAAATTGTAATTGTCACAAATTATCGTCTGCTGACATAAAAGAGTTCAAATTTAAATATCCGACCAATAATTTTTTTTCTCTGGGAATAATAGGGAATATATATATATATATATATATATATATATATATATATATATATATATATATATATATATATATATATATATATATATATATTCCCTACTATCCCCATACTCCTGTTGCACCGATTTCCGAAGAGGATTGAACCCATAATTTGCCGACTGCTTTTTCGCTGATTTGAAAAATTATATTTAGTGCTTCGTGTTTGTTTCTGAATGGATACACTTATTGCTTCTTGCGCTGTCAATCTCTGGCAGTGGGTTTCAACTGCAAGAATTTGTGAGGGTCACGTTTTCTCTTAATATTCACTTTTCTCACACTGTAGACTATAGTATAGAGAATGTATTGTTTTTACTAAAAATTTCGAATTCGAGATTTTGATGTCAATATAAGATTTAGGACCTCTTCAAGAAGTTTTGACTTTCGTGATATACCCTTCCATCTGCATGTCTGCGGTCGATTTCTTGCGTGCACGATAGCTGCCACAAATTTTTATGGATTTTCACAAAACTTTATGTTCCGCTTTGTTAACGAAAAATCTAGAACCAGATACAATTTTTGAAATTCGACCGAAAACTTCAAAATTTTATATTTTCTTAACATGTCAATTTGGAGATATTTTTTGTCGATTTAGCGATA
Source organism: Amaurobius ferox (assembly GCA_951213105.1). Lineage (NCBI taxonomy): Eukaryota > Metazoa > Arthropoda > Arachnida > Araneae > Amaurobiidae > Amaurobius > Amaurobius ferox. Next base: position 128,703,311 of record OX578147.1, read on the forward strand.
ATTTTATTGACTTGGCGCCATTTTTGTGAATTTCACAACATTTAAAAATGTCGCCAAATTTTCGCCAAGCTTTATAGAGATACACGATCGTACGGACGGACAGAGGGAGAAATGGGTTATTCTTATAGGGAATATCTGCTTCCCTGGTGACGTTTCAAACAATCTGTATATGTATGTTAACACTATTACAGCGAAGAAAAAGAAATTACTGATAAAGAGAAATTAATACTGGGTAACAGTAAACAGTAAATACTTCTTAATCTCATACTTTCATGGTTTCTAATCCTAAAATAACCAGTGCAATAGCTATAATACAGAAAAATCCAGAAATGTGTTTCTTTATCTTGTTTAACGTTTTAGAGTATAGAACCATATATAATTAACAAAATTACTGAAAGATCTTAACAATATGTTGAGTGCTAAGTGGGTACATTTAAAACCATGTTTAGTTTAAATACGTAAAAAGATATCCAATATAAATTTAATACAAAGGATAACGTTTTTTTCTCATTTTTTTTAAATACATCTATTGCTGTTTTAAAGTTAATTGTTTTCACTTGCTTTATCTTTACAGCTATAACAAGACAAGTAAGTAACACAGTCTTTCATTTCCCACCGAATTCCTTCAATAATTCTTAATGCATTTCAATATATATTAAATACAAAAAATATCACGTGGGTAGCACATGACTTTTCCTGCAGTCTTATACTGACGTTCTCTTTATTTTTTCAATAATTCATTGAATTTAATTTCACAAAGTAACACTCATAATTATTATTTTAAATAACATTGAATTTGTACTTTTAATTAAATTTTAGTTTTCATTTGGTAACTGGACATATTTTCAAAGGTGGCGTATTGAAAATGCGAAAAAACTAAATTATTGCGAGAAAATCGTCAAAAATTAAGTATAAAACAAACATTTAATTGATATATTTGAGGATATGTAATTTTTTATTTTAGATTTTGACGATTTTGCGGATAATTTTGAAAAAAAACAAAACTATTTCTTTTTTTCCAAATCACACCAAAATCTAATCAGCACCAGGGTAACCCATAAGTGACTTACCCAGGGCCGATCCTAGCAGGTGTGCAGCGCGTGCACCGCACGCAGGCGGCCAAAACAAGGGGCGGCCGCAGGCCGCATATAATTCTATCAATCAAGCAAAATTTTTTAAAACTTATAATAAGTCGAATAAATATGCTGAATTTTAAATAGTTATTGAGAAATCAAAATAAGTCCCATAGTTTAAGAAAAATAGAATGTTAGTGCACAGTGTGTTGGTCCATTGTTGGTCCATTGTTGATCCTTCATTTGATAGCAAAATTCGTGGCAGAGCCGGCAATACGGCATAGAAAAAGATACCAAATTTTAAATTTCTATCTAAACAAATAACCAAGGGGCATATTTTTGAGACGCCTAAGGATGTTTCGTTCCACTGTGCGGCAGCTTATTTATGTATACCACGGTCGGCACGGGGCTCGCAGATCAATGGTCAAAAGAAACTTTATTTTAACGGGCTCCTTTGTAGATTAGAACTGAATTATTTCGGCAAAGTTAACCCTTTCGCGGCGGCCCAAAGGACGGAGCGCTTCTTTTTCGAACTGTTCCCAGGAGACGGCAATTTTATTGCGCTAAGCCTAACTCTCGAAAAAAATGCACTAAAAATCACCCGTTTAACACATCATTCTACTATTTTCAGGAATAAAGAAAATTCTTATTTTCTATTTAATGTATTTTTCTTTCAAATTTTCTTTTATCAAAATATTAAAAATTTTAGCGTATTAAAAATGATAACTTACCTTGAATAAAATAGTTATCAGTTAATCAGGGTGTATGTAGATTTAAATCAGTTATCAGTAGTGTATACAGATTTAAATTTTGAAACTAATGCATCTAAAACGGGTTTCAATTTATCTAGTTTTTGGGCATAACTATCAAGAGTAAAATGAAGGTAACGTAATATTCTTGGCCTAACATTTTAACGAAAAAAATATTGATTTATTGGTAGAACATGGTCCCAAACAAGTAGCAAATTTTAAATTTCCGGTCGATGAGAGTGGCAGAAAATTTAGCTGTTCATATTATAACAAAACTTTAGTGAACGGGGAGAAAATAAATCGCGCGTGGCTCTGATATTACATAAAACTAAATCGTCTTTTTTGGTTTGCATGTAAATTGTTTGGTAAAGATAGTTCAACACAACTTGTAAGTACTGACTTTTCTGATTGTCGTCATTGTTTGGATTACCTTAATAAGCATGAAAATACTCTAAAACAAACTCTATAAGATCGTGGTGCGAAATAAAGACGAGGCTTGAAAAAATTGTACTATTGACGCGGAACAACAAAATGTTTACAATCGAGAGAAAAAGCGATGATCCGCCATCATTGAAAGAATGATTGCTGTCGTACAATTTTTAGCCAGTTAAAATTTGGCATTCAGAGGAACTAGTACGAAGTTGTATCATAGAGATAATGGTAATTTTTTAAAGGCAGTGGAGATGTCGACCAAATTTGATCCAGTTATTTCAGAACACCTTAATAATGTCAGTAAATACAAAGATAAGAAAACACGTATTCCACATTACGTACGGCAGTATTTTCAAAATGAAATAATTAATATTTTAGCCGAATCTATTCGTAATGAGATAACACGCATTGTCAAAAAAGCCAAATATTACACTATAATTCTCGACTCTACACCAGATATTAGCCACACAGAACAAATAATGTTTGTAATTAGATGTGTGAACACTACTGATGGTAAGATAGATATTTTAGAATTTTTTCTAGGATTTTTTCCAGTAACTAATACCACTGCAGAAGGTCTGTGCAATTTTCCATTAGAGAAGCTATTACCTAGTCTGCAGCTCGAAGTTAAAGATATACGGGGTCAGGGCTACGACAATGGATCGAACATGAAGGGGAAAAATATAGGGCTTCAGAAACGGATTCTCGATATCAATCCTGGAGCATTATACGTGCCGTGTGCGGCTCATACATTAAATCTCGTCGTTAATGACGCTGCCAGCTCCAGTGGTGAAATTTCTGGTTTCTTTGATATGGTACAAGAGGTATATAATTACTTTTATGCGTCCCCATATCTATCATATCGTTGGGATTTACTAAAAAAACACGTGAAAAATCTAACTTTAAAACCATTAAGTGAAACAAGGTGTGAAAGTCGTATCAATGCTATTAGACCTCTAAAACAAGACCTAAAAAACATTATTACCGCATTAAATGCCTTAATTGAAGATACCACCAGAGACACGAAAACAAAAATGGGTGCTGAATTAATAATTAAAAGTCTTGAAACATTTAAATTTTTGTGTTCAATTTTAATTTGGCATGATTTATTATCAAGAATTGATGTATTGAGTAAAATGCTTCAAAATCTTAAATTAAACATCGCGGAATGCATTGAAGGATTAGATAATCTTAAAAAAGTATTTAGTTTCCCAAAGACCTGACGATAATTTAAAAATATTTGTCGATTCAGCAACAACACTTGCTAGAGATTTAGGTATTGATCCCGAATTTCCCATGTCGAAGCTCAGGGAAAAGGTCAGTTTTTTTTATTATGAGGGCAGTGATGAACCAGTTTCAAATCCCTTCCAGCAATTCAAGACTGCTTTCTATTTTGCAATTCTTGATCACGCGATCTCTTCGGTAAATGAAAGAATTACCTTATTATCTGAGTGCCATTCAATATTCTGCTTTCTGTATGAGTTTCACAACATTTCTAATGATGATCTCATGAAAGCCTGCATGGACTTAGATATTAAGTTACAGGTACAGGAGGAAGGAAGTATTGTGAAAGATATAGACGGTATACAACTCTTTAATGAAATAACTTCATTTAAAGATATTTTTCCAGGTAAAAAACAGCCAATTGAGATATTACAAATTATAGTCAAAAATGATCTCATTCCCTGTTTTCCAAATTTTGCTCTAGCAATAAGAATTTTTTTAACCTTACTTGTTTCTGTGGCTTCAGGTGAAAGAAGTTTCAGTAAATTAAAAATTATTAAAAATTACTTGAGAAATAATGTGACACAAGAAGGGCTTTCAGATTTGGGCGTTATCTCTATTGAATCCGAAATCTCTGAAAAAATTGATTTCACCGCAATTATTGACAAATTTGCTTCTCAGAAAGCCAGAAAATTTATTTTATAGTTAATTATTAGGTAGTCTTTGTATAAGGACTGATTTATATACTTTTCGTTTCATGAGATTTATGCTTTAGTACTTTTTTTTATTAGATTATATTTTCTGAGTAAATACTGTTGTTTTGCATTTCTAATTATAAAATGTCTATTTTTATTTCAAAGGTAATATTTTTGTTTGTTTATTATTTTGTTAAAGTATTTTGTCGCTATTATAACCTATTAGCTGGCCAAAAGATAAAGTTTTGCACTTCAAATTTTATTTGCATTTTTATTAATGTTTTACTTTTTACTCTTATACAGGTAGGTGAATTTATAACGTCGACGTTAAGTATTAGTCAAAATATGAAAAATTCTCTAGAGGGGCGGCACATTAGGTCTTTGCACGCGGGCGGCCGACACCCTGGGATCGGCCCTGGACTTACCTACCAAATTTTGTAAAATTTAGTCTATTAGTTTATCAGCGGATAAAGCCAATTCTAGCGGGCCATTTTGCAAAGAAAAGCTGATTCTTTTTCATTGAATTGTACCAAAATCTAATCAGCACCACGGTCACACACAAGTAACTTACCTTCTAAATTTTATGGAATTTGGTTAATTAGTTTTTCAGTTAGAATGGATACATACATTACACACACCTACGCACACACACACAGACATCATGCTAAAAACAATTTTTTTGTGTTCTAGAGGTGCCAAAGCGTGTAGATCCATCGAAAACTCTAGTTATGATTTTCGGCATGATTCCAATACTTTCCTTATACATTATCGTGTATTGCAGGGAAAGTAAATATCTAATTTAAATATGAAAGTGAAAATTGTGTTTAATTTAAGTACTTATAAACTTTTGTATACTAATTTACTGTTTTCTTACATACTCAATTATAAGTGCATATCATTATTCGTTGTTAAACAAGAATTTGAGAGCAAATTAGCTTATAAATCTTCAAGAGTAAATAAAATATAAAAACTTTTCCCCTCTTATTCTATTTTTTTTTATTTGTTGTTTTTATCGTTCCGACAAAAAAAACCTTTTGAGCCGATGCCAAGCAAGTTTGGATTATGAAGTATTGCTTGAAAAATGAAAGATGCTTAGGCATTAAAAATAAATATCTTGACATAATACTTAGGTTGGTATCTTATGAATATGTCAAGACATTTCCTGAAATCGAACGTGGTAAAATTTCCGTTAGAAGTTTATCCCCCCCCCCACCCCCTTTTTTTTTTTTTTTTGCCTTTTTGTGGTTGAAAGTATTTCAAATTCCATCATGATTTTACGTGCCAGAAACGGATACCTGATTCTTTAGTCAAAGACCTAGTTTTATATAAAAATATTGGAGATAAAAATGTTTGAAAATAACTAAGCTGACGGATCAATTTATTCGATTATGCTTTTAGTATTTTTTTATTATGTATTTTAATTATATATTCGTGTTTTTAAGTATATGCATATAATTAAAGTGACTTATTTCATAATTTAGTTACCGGTTACGTATGTCAATTTAAAGTAATACATAACTTACTTATAAGTAACTTATTTACGATATACTTAAAAGTAACTAAGTTATAAAATAAGTAACTTTATGAAATATGTAACTTTAGTGTATTTAAAATTAAGTTAATTATAAGTGTATTCATAATTAAGTTACTTTAATAGAGCCTGGGGAAATTATGACAAAATTCGATATTTACCTTAAATTAGTCTATTTTATAAGATAATCCGAAAAATGCTTATTTGAGGGTTTTCTGCCATAAATACCTTTTCTTGGAATTTTGTTTTTCTGTGTTTTAAAGTTCATTTATTTAATTTTCTTTGCGTTTTATTTTTAACCAGAATTTTCTTTATTTAGTTACGAAATGTCTCGTTCCTTTGTACTTAGTGAAACATGACGCAAAATATACTCCCATACTTATTGGGGCGTTATTACCAGATGGGGAACATGCACATTAGCAGTTATTTGCTATTGCTTAAATTTCGCTTAAATAAACATCTTTGGTGCTTTGGTTGCTACACGATTAAGACACGGTCGTTTAGCAGGCACATAGGTTACACAGCCCACAATTACAATTCAAGTACTTTTGAAATTCATTCCCGCGCAGCGAGCATCATTCACTATAATAAGCGTTTTGGGCGCACTTCGGTCTCTAATCGCGTCTTGTAAAAAAGCGCCCATTTAGTGTGCACATAAGCTACTCAGTCCACTTATGCATTCCGGGTACGCCCCGCAGCGGGAGTGCCACGTCCTAAATAAACATCTTTGGCGTATTGTGCGGGAGCTTCGGCCGCTACACGGTATTTGTTAATAAGCAACCGCTTAGAAGCGACATAGGCCACTCAATCCACTTTTGCAATCCGAGTACACCCTCACAGTGGACATGATATGGATTAAATAGGTTTCTTTGGCCATCTGAACAGACGAGTGTGCTGTGTTTGCAGACATCTTTTACTTACAAGATCCCCCCCCCCCTCACCTTTAACGTGCACATGGGACGCTCGGTGTACTTATACAATCCAGATAGATACCTCCATTCTGCGAGTATACTATATAACCTAAATAAACGTCGTTGGCCTGTGAGGCCGGTGGAGTACTGCGAGCCATTGGGGCACTGTGTACGTCGTTGGCCGCTTGCCAATAGGCACAGGAGTTGGTAGCGCCAGGAAAAGTCGACAAACTATACGCACGTTTGCGATCCGAGAACAGTCGCGTAGCTGACCCTAAATAAACGTATTTGTCTCAAGCGCTTGAGACGATACGCAGACTTTGTAAATAAGCAGCCGTATTGACCGCTCAGTCAGCTTATACTCACGCAGCAGGTGTGATACTCCCTACATGAAAGTGAAAATTGAATGTTAATCGGAGCATCAGAGGCTAAGATAGATTAAAAAGCAGATGAAATAAAATAGGAACAACCAAGTATCCCCCAATCAGAAAACAATGCCTTCCTGCGACAGACGGCATGGTACGCCTTTAATTGGCGTTTCTGACCGGTCGCTTAAACCACTTATGCAAGCCGTGCATACCAGGGAAGCAAGCATGATGTTGGAGCTTATAAAAAATAGTAAGAAAACAACATGATAAATAAACAAAATATAGGTTAAACCTTTAAAATAAGCATATGTAGGCATTAACCCTTTAAAGAGTCATTCATAAGCCCTATCCCTTAAAATAGGCATTTATAGGCGCTAACCCTTAAAATAGGCATTTATAGGTACTAAAAGATTTGGATATGTATGGCTTACAATTTTACGATGTGACTGTAGAAACCATCTTGTCAATGTACATATAATAGGCATATGAATACAAAACTGAGTAAAAAGCCAACCACAGTTTGCGAGTTTGCCTTGCCTGAGGAATAGTTTGACAGACAAAACCAAGTTCGTATTCACATGAAATGTTGATTTATTGAACTGTTTATGTTGTTACCAACTAACTATTTTATTTTTATGTTATTAATGGCAGCAATTTTGAGGGAATTTCTGATATTCTCAGAACGGGTCAATTCCCCCCAGAACTCGAACTGGAATTATCCATTTCTTCGCAACACTTCTTTATATAAATTTTAATATGTACATAGAAGAATACAAAGAGTGCATTCTGATAAAAAATGAAACCAATATTTGGTGCTCAACTGCACTCTGAACAGTAAAAGCAAATTCTGGTGAAAATATTTGCTTTTGCTACCTGGTCATTTACTCTTTCTTCTGTAGTTTTATATTTTTTTTCTTTATTGGCATCAGTTCAATGTTTTTCTGTCCATAAGTGGCAGACATTAAAATCGTCGAAGGGAAAAATTCCTACAGATAACTAGTAATGGAAATTAAATCTGTTTTGAAAGTTTTTTTGGTCAAATCTTTGGGGTTCATTTATTTATTTATTTTTATTTTTTTGTATTTAGAATATTTAAAATATTTACTTCTATTTAAATTTTGTTTTGTAATATAGTTAGTATTGCCACAGATGCAGCAAACGTTCTTTTTCAATTAGGTTTCCAATTTACAGCAATTTTAACTTAAAATTATATCATTGTTACTTTCCTTATATACGTAATGTATAAGGAAAGTATTGTGACGGGGTCGAAAATTCGAATTCGAGTTTTCGACGGGAGAGCACGTTTCAAGCATCCCTGATCACGAATCAAGCATTTTTGAAGTGATGTCTGTGTGTGTGTATGTGTGTGTGTGTGTGTGTGTGTGTGTCAGTGAGTCTGTGGAGACGATAACTGACGAACGAATGGACCGATTCGAACCAAATTTGGTACAAAAATCACAATCCATAAACACTGTAAGCCTATTGCTTTTATATGCAATCGAATGGTAAGAACCCCCCTAAATTTTCGAATGAAATTTTGAAAAAATCGTCAAAAAATCAAAACCACTAATAAAGTTACGCAAATAGACATTTCTTATGTAATTTTTCATTAGAAAACGATTGACATAAATTTTAGAACGCTAACATGAACCGTTCTCGAGATATTGTTCATTTTTAAAAAAAAAATTATCAAACAGTCATATAAAAAAAAAAAATTCCTATTGAGAAACATGTTCACTTTTCATATGTAATACCATGCGATAAATTGGGTTACATCATTCTCGTGGAACTAGCTCATTCCATTCATGAAAAATATACTTTTAGTAATACTTTTGTGTTTGAATGCCAATAGTCATTTATCTGCTGTAAGAATAACTTATTTCTTAGTGCATAACGCTTGGCGAGATTTTGGCGACGAATTTGGCGGAATGTCGCCAACTTGGCGACTTTTTGAAATGTTGCCAAATTAACGAAAATCTCGCCAAATGGATAAAAATGGCGACTAATTGTCGAAAATTTAATATCTTGGAAAGAATATTGGTATTTACTATAAGAAAAACCTACTTTTTTTTACTGTAAAAGTAGTAAATTAATTACATTATATAAGGAAAGTCATGTGTTGCCCACATCAGATTTTTTTTATTTACTACATCATCTTTTTAATTTTCATACAAAAATTTCGAAAATAATTTGGGCGTCAGTTGTACCCAAGAAAAGACCAGTACTACCTGATAGGTAGATCTTGGAAATAGCAATCTACAAAGCTACCCGTATTCAGGAGGTAACAGTGATGCTTTGTATATACTATGATGCACGAAGCAACTAATTATATCCAGACTAATAATTATTTTGTATATACACATTTTTCATGAACATACCTCTTTATTGATAAACGCTTAACTTTAAATAATTTGATTCGTTGAATAGATTCCGTTATTGGTATCATTGAATTGGACACAGCTGATTTCCTTAAGTACTTTCGATCACAACTCAATTAATAGTCTTTAACGATGTACATTAAAGTACTAGAAAACGTCGGTTTCAATGTCCAGGTTCTCGCAAAAGTCCTTGAGTATTATTCAAGAACGATATTTTTCAATCTGATGGTATGTTGCCATAAAAGTGATCGTGGGATTACGAAAAAATACTCACGGAAAAGGAGGATTTCTTTTAGGATCATTAGCATGGGGAGAACGAGGAAACATGTGGAATTGTAGAAAATTATCCATTTTTACTTTCCTTATATACATAATGTATAAGGAAAGTATTGTGACGGGGTCGAAAATTCGAATTCGAGTTTTCGACGGGAGAGCACGTTTCAAGCATCCCTGATCACGAATCAAACATTTTTGAAGTGATGTCTGTGTGTGTGTATGTCTGTGTGTGTGTGTGTGTGTGTCAGTGAGTCTGTGGAGACGATAACTGACGAACGAACGGACCGATTCGAACCAAATTTGGTACAAAAATCACATTCCGTAAACACTGGAGGCCTATTGCTTTTATACGCAATCGAATGTTAAGAACCCCCCTAAATTTTCGAATGAAATTTTGAAAAAATCGTCAAAAAATCAAAACCACTAATAAAGTTACGCAAATAGACATTTCTTATGTAATTTTTCATTAGAAAACGATTGACATAAATTTTAGAACGCTAACATGAACCGTTCTCGAGATATTGCTCATTTTTTTAAAAAAAATTATCAAAAAGTCATATAAAAAAAAATTCCTATTGAGAAACATGTTCACTTTTCATATGTAATACCATGCGATAAATTGGGTTACATCATTCTCGTGGAACTAGCTCATTCCATTCATGAAAAAATATACTTTTAGTAATACTTTTGTGTTTGAACGTCAATAGTCATTTATCTGCTGTAAGAATAACTTATTTCTTAGTGCATAACGCTTGGCGAGATTTTGGCGACGAATTTGGCGGAATGTCGCCAACTTGGCGACTTTTTGAAATGTTGCCAAATTAACGAAAATCTCGCCAAATGGATAAAAATGACGACTAATTGTCGAAAATTTAATATCTTGGAAAGAATATTAGTATCTACTATAAGAAAAACCTACTTTTTTTACTGTAAAAGTAGTAAATTAATTACATTATATAAGGAAAGTCATGTGTTGCCCTCATCAGATTTTTTTCTTTTCCGTTGTGATCAGATTGTCTTTCGCGTTAAAGGTTTTGCAAAACAGCAATATTGATTTATTTAATGGATTTTTTCATTATATACTTTTATAAATTCATTATTGTGCATTTCATAGCTTTACTGTGTATTTTGTTGGGTATATATGTTATTACTTTCCTTATATGCATAATGTATAAGGAAAGTATTGTAACGGGGTCGAAAATTCGAAATCGAGTTTTCGACGGGAGAGCACGTTTTAAGCACACCTGATCACGAATCAAACATTTTTGAAGTGATGTCTGTGTGTGTGTGTGTGTGTGTGTGTGTGTCCGTGAGTCTGTGGAGACGATAACTGACGAACGAATGGACCGATTCGAACCAAATTTGGTACAAAAATCACAATCCATAAACACTGGAAGCCTATTGTTTTTATTCGTAATCGAATGTTCAGAACCCCCCTAAATTTTCGAATAAAATTTTGAAAAAATTGTCAAAAAATCAAAACAACTAATAAAGTTACGTAAATAGGCATTTCTTATGTAATTTTTCATTAGAAAACGATTGACATAAATTTTAGAACGCTAACAGGAACCGTTCTCGAGATATTGCGCATTTTTCAAAAAAATTATTAAAAAGTCATATAAAATGAAAAAAAAATATTTCCTATTGAGAAACATGTTCACTTTTCATATATAATACCATGCGATAAATTGGGTGACATCATTCTCGTGGATCTTGCTCGTTCCATTCATGAAAAAATATACTTTGAGTAATACTTTTGTATTTGATCGCCAATAGTCATTTATCTGCTGTAAGAACAACTTATTTCTTCGTCCTTAACGCTTGGCGAGATTTTGGCGACGAATTTGGCGGAATGTCGCCAACTTGGCGAGATTTTGAAATGTTGCCAAATTAACGAAAATCTCGCCAAATGGATAAAAATGACGCTAAATCAATGAAAATGACGACTCATTGTCGAAAATTCAATATCTTGGACAGAATATTAGTATCTACTATAAGAAAAACCTATTTTTTTACTGTAAAAGTAGTAAATTCATTACATTATATAAGGAAAGTCATGTGTTGCCCACATCAGATTTTTTTTATGTATATACGTTATTGCTTTCCTTATATACATAGTATAATGTATAGGGAAAATGTTGTGACGGAGTCAGTTGAAAATTCGAATTTTCGACGGAAGAGTACGTTTCAAGTATCCCTGAACTGGAATCGAACGATTTTGAGGTAATATGTGTGTGTGTGTGTGAGAGAGAGAGAGAGCGAGAGAGAGAGACTGTGGATTAAATATATCACGAATGAACGGAGCGTTTTTAAAGAAATGTTTTACAAATATTACACTCGGTGAATACTGGACGTCTGTTGATTTTAAACGCAATTTAATGTTTGGAAAAAAAAAACCCTCTCCCCTCCCCCCTCCAACGTAATTAAATTAAATGCGTTTGTTTATTATTATTATTATTATTTCGATTTGAATAATAAATAAATGGATATTAAAATGTATCTTATAAATGAACGGTTTGATTTTTCTTTTAATTATATTAATTGCGAACTACGTACATCACTTTCATTTATTTTGGCAAAGAGTTTTCAAGCTTATATATTGTGTTTAGCAAATAAACTCATATACTGCGTTTAGCCAATAAATTTGTTTAACCGATTGTTGAAACAGAAAAAGAATAGAACGGGTATATCTTTTATACAATTTTAGTGTTTTTATTTAGTATATATAAACGGGGTCAGGATGTTTAATTCTTCAGATCTACAAATTCAGAGCTACGAATTTGAGGGAATATCGCTTATTTGGCAACTTTTCTTAAGCGTTGCAAATTGTCGGAAATGTCGCCAAATTGTTAGAAACGGTGCAAGCCAATGAAATTTATTTTGTTTTGTTAGAAGAGAGTACTGAAATGAGGTTTCGTTAGCATTTGTGTGTCAGTTCAACTGTCCTACTTAGTAACACATTTAGCAAATTTTTAAAATGTCACCAAATTGATAAAAATGTTTATAAATCCATAAAAATATCTTGAAGTTGACAAAATTGCGCTAAATAAATGAAATGAATTGTGCTTTGTTAGGGTATAGTATTGTGATGATGTTTCGTCAATTTGTCGCCAAGTGGGACTTTCAGTTCTACAGTCCCACTTGGCGATAAATTTGGCGATTTTTTAAAATGTCGCTACATTGACGAAAATGTCGCCAAACCTTCCATAGAGATAGCATTATTCAGACGATATTTTTTCCACCAATTTACTTGAAGGAAATAATATTATGTCGCTTAGCAAAGGATTTAAATCCAATGTGTTTATGCTGCAGACGAATTTTATTAAATCTTTTCCGATTTGAATAATGAAGATATGTATATAAAATAAATTTCAATACCATTGCATTTTCGACTGGATAATATCTGTTACGCTCTTCAGGTTTAAACATTATTATTATTGATATTTTAGGGGATTATTGATTCAGAGATTATTGATATTTTCAAGTTATTATGCCATTGTTTTATTGCGGCAAAACTTGTTGAAACTCATATATTGTACGTTGTACAAGTAATCTTCTACAAATGCACGGGTATATCTTCTAATCTACGAGAATATAAGTAGTACAGGTATATTGGAATATATTTTGACATATATTGGCATATATTGGAATTAAGCACGGCCTCCTGGTATGAAGATTACGGAGATTATTGATATTTTCAATATATTACGTCATCTGTTTTATTTTGGCAAGGATTTTTGAAACTCATATTGTAATACGGTTAATCCTCTAACACTCGGACATGTCTTCTAATCTACGACATTATAAGTAGAACGGGTATATAATTTCCCCATATAATTCCCATATAAATTTCCCATATATAATTTAGCACTTTTATTTCATTATATATGGGAATCAATTACTGCCTTCAAGTTTAAAGATTACGGGTTTATTGATATTTCAATTTATACATGTAATCTACTAATACAGGTTATATCTTCTAATATTCGCGTATGTAAGTAGTACAGGTCCCATACAATTTTAACATTTTTATTTTGCATATTGATTCAATTCCATATTTTTTGTAAATTTGTTTACAAAAGGGGCCAGGATGTTTCATTCTTCAGATCTGCTCATGAAGATAATTTTCTGTAGCAAGAACAGAGATTCCTAACCTTCTTTTTAGAGCATTAAATTAAATATTTTAACTGAATATTTTGATTAAAAATGTCATTTAGTATATTATAGGAATTTGCACATGATTGTGAATTTTAAGTTTCTTTATATTATATACTCCGTACGAAGAACGGGTATGTCGCTAGTATTATATAAAGTTTAAAAAAGGCTTAATTATTTTGAAATATGTTCATTTTTCAATAATTCATGCAATATTATGCGACAAATGTGTTGACACTATTCATGTGTATCTAGATCGCTCCATTTACAAGAGAAGATACTAATAGTTTTATATTTTTACGACCATCAATTCGCTAATAGTCATTTATTTGTAAGAAAAATTCTTTTCTCCGCCTGTGTGTAACACTCGGCGATCTATTTCGCGAATTTGGTGAATCATTAAGCAAAATATCGCTAATTTGTCGATATGCTATCCTAGATTGATGAAAATTTAGCTGAAATTGCAAAAATGACGCTAAATTAAAGGAGATAAAGCTAAATTGGCGAATTATTTATTAAAATATTTTACTATATAGATTATATTTATTATTGTGGATACTACCAATATTTATAATTGTCTGAAATATAAGTTAATTGGGTACTTCGAAATAGTTTTACGTGTTGTCATCCGAAAAAAAAAATCTGATATGGGCAGCACATGACTTTTCTTATATAATGCAATGAATTTACTACATTTACAGTTTTAAAAAATGCTATTCTTATAGTAGATACTTATATTCTTTCCAAGATATTGAATTTTCTTCAATGAGTCATCATTTTCATTGATTTAGCGTCATATTTATCGATTTGGCGAGATTTTCGTGATTTGGAAACATTTAAAAATGTCGCCAAGTTGGCGACATTCCACTAAATTCGTCTCCAAAATCTCAGCAAGCGTTATGGACGGAGAAATAAGTTATTCTTACAGCGGATAAATGACTATAGGCGTTCAAATACAAAAGTATTACTCAAAGTATCTTTTCTCGTGAATAGAACGAGTTAGATCCACGACAAAGATGTCACCCAATTTATCGCATGATATTACATATGAAAAGTGAACATTTTTCTTAACAGTTAATATTTTTTTTAATTTGTGGAATTTTTTGATAAATTTATTTGAAAAATGTGCAATATCTCGATAACGGTTCATGGTAGCGTTATTGAGATTATGTCAATCGTTTTTTAAGGACAAATTACATAAGAAATGTCTATTTGCGTAACTTTATTAAAGGTTTTGATTTTTTGATGATTTTTTCAAAATTTCACTCAAAAATTTAGGGGGTTCTGAACATTCGATTGTGTTTAAAACAATAGGCTTCCAGTATTCACGAATTGTGATTTTTGTACCAAATTTCATTCGAATCGCTCCATTCGTTCGTGAGATATCGTCTCCACAGACTCACTGACACACACACACGCATACTTTCACCCACACACACACTTCAAAAATGTTCGATTTGTGATCAGGGATGCTTGAAACGTGCTCTCCCGTCGAAAACTCGAATTCGAATTTTCGACCCCTCACAATACTTTCCTTATACATTATGTATATAAGGAAAGTAATAAGGAAAGTAAAAAGAGCAATGTACAATTCAACATTATAAACATCGGACTGATAGATCTTATACATCATTTTTCACTGTGAAAGAAGTAAATTCATTGCATTATACAGGGAAATTCCCCACGTCAGATTTCTATCTATTAGGGTTAGGCGGTACAAGCGGCCAAACTGTTTACATTTCTTCTATCGTTATGTTTTCCAGCACATAATCCCCAAGCATAGATGTTATTCACATCAAAACACAACATATGACGAAGTAGTTGTGCGGATTCTATTATTTATTATCCTTTTATTCTAATTCTACTTTTTCCTGATTTTAATTTATGTCCGAAACTTCTCGACTTTCACTCCGAAGAATCGCATACTCATGATTGGCCAGATTTATAAAAAAGACAGACTTTAGAATGACGACTCTGCTATTCTGCCAAGTTCGCACGCTTGTGTGTGTTTTGATCGTCTATGGAAGATAGTAGCATCAAGAGTTATAGCCTGCAATCTTGTGAGTATATCATAGTTTGATCATCCTAGGTTCAGATTGAAAGTCAGTTTAGTAATAAGTTAGGTTTGAAATTTATTGTAGATTTGTAGATCTAGGACAGAATTTGTAATGCTAGCGTTGTAAATAATTTGTATATAGATTTGTGATATATGTGTGTGTTTTGAGTTTCCAGCGCAGTTAGCTGTAAATAAAGTTGCTATGTGTTAAATGTCGCGATTCCTACGTCGAACTTTAGCCATTAGATTATTGGAAGCTTAATTTAGAGTGAGGTCAATTGTAATGGCTCATACAAGAGTCAAGATCTTGGGTTGAAGTAGAATTGTACTTTATATAGTAAAAGCATTTGCTGATTTTGGGTGTAAAAAACAACCTCCTTTTTCGGGAGTGGCGGCTCGTGCATAGGCACTGCGGCACTGCTGGAGCGACAGTGCTCTCTCTCTTTCTTCCGCAGACTCGCGTGCAGCTTCCTATGTACGCATGCGCATAACAGTCAAACACCAAGCTTCACAGTTCCAGCAGCGTCGTGTTTGACTGTTGTGCGCATGCGCAAGTAGAAAGCTGCACGCCAGGCTGCGAGAAAGAGAGAACACTGTCGCTTCCGCAGTGCCTATGCACGAGCCGCCCCTGTAAAGGAGAAAGAACCAGTAAAAACATGAAGGCGTATCTTTTGGAGATATCTATGCGAAGAATGATGAATCCAATCCTATATACGCTTCACATTTCTCGAGAGAGATTGATCTGAGACTGTAAATGCCAAATTCATTCTCACAGAACCCACTTATAGAGGAAAGTTAGAATCGAGCTTCCATGGCGATAACAACTTTCATGGATATTCTTAATTATAACAGGCGCGCCAATGAGTATAGCCAAATGAATAACCAAATTAGTAACTTGTGTGAAAATTTTTGCATAGGATTTATTTTAAATTACTTTTAAGATTCCCATCTGTATATATCTTACATACTAACAAATATGTTTATCTGCCTGTCTGTGCGTTTCTTCTGCAGAGAAAAATCTGAGCTTCGGACGGCCGCGAATTTCATTACAGAGTTAACTGAACGCTCAATACGACAGACCTCAAAGAGTTTTTTTTTTTCTTCATTCGAATTAGTTTAAAAATTACAAACATTTAAAGCCATTTTCCCGCCATTTAGTTAATACAAATCTATTCCTTCACCATCACTTCAGACAATATTCGAAAGCAGATGTTATGATTAAATGACAGACATTTCGTCCCGACGAAAAAACAGCTGTTTATTTGACTAAGTGGATTTTATTTATCGGTTCCCTAACTTTGTGAATTTAAAAGATTTTGTTCTATTACTTTCCCTGCAATACATGGTAATGTATAGGGAAAGTATTGGAATCATGCCAAAAATCGCAACTCCAGTTTTCGACGGATCTACACGTTTCGAGACCTCTAGAATACGAAAAAACTATATTTAGCGTGACGTCTGTGTGTGTGTCTGTCTGTCTGTCTGTCTGTGCAATGCATGTATCCACTCTAACTAAAAAACTAACTGAGAGAATTTCATAAAATTTGGTGGTAAGTCACTTGGGTATGATCCTGGTACTGACTAGTTTTTGGTGCGATTCGTAAAAACAGAACCCGCCTTTTTTTGCGAAATGGCCCTTAAAAATTTCATATATCCACTCTAGCTAAAATACTAATTGACCAAATTTCACAAAATTTGGTAGATAAGTTACTTGTAGGATACTCTGGTGCTGATTAGATTTTTGTATTAATCGGAAAAGAACAACCTGCCTGTTTTTACGAAATGGCCAGCAAAAATATCATGTATTCACTCTAGCTAAAATACTAACTGACCAAATTTCACAAATTTTGGTATATAAGTTACCTGTGGAATACTCTGGTGCTGATGAGATTTTGGTATTATTTGGAAAAAAACAACCTGCCCTTTTTTTACGAAATGGGCCTCAAAAATCGACAAAATCTAAAATAAAAGCTACGTATGTTAAAATATATCAATTAAATGCTTGTTTTATACGTAATTTTTGATGAGGAAAAGATTAAGAAAAACTCTATTACTCTAGCACTGACCGTTTTCAAGATATTTAAGATTTTTCGCAATTAATTATGCCGCTTTTGGAAAAATGCCCAAATACCAAATAAAAACTGAAATTGAATTAAAAATGCAAATTTAGTGTTATTTTGTGCAATTAAACTCAATTTAATGAATTATTAAAGAAACAAAGAAAAAATGAATATAATTTTGCAGAAAAAGTCATGTGCTGCCCACATCAGATTTTTTTTACTTTCCCTGCAATACATGGTAATGTATAGGGAAAGTATTGGAATCACGCCGAAAATCGCAACTCGAGTTTTCGACAGATCTACACGTTTCAAGACCTCTAGAATACGAAAAAACTATTTTTAACGTGACGTCTGTGTGTGTATCTGTGAGTCTATTTGTCTGTCTGTCTGTCTGTGTGTCTGTGCAATGTATGTATCCACTCTAACTCAAAAACTAATGGACCGAATTTCATAACATTTAGTAGGTAAGACCCTTGGATGTGACCCTGGTGCTGATTAGTTTTTGGTATAATTCGGAAAAAAAACCCTGCCTTTTTTTGCGAAATGGTCCGCAAAAATCTCATGTATTCACACTAGCTGAAATACAAATTGATCAAATTTCACAAAATTTGGTAGAAAAATCACATGTGGGATACTCTGGTGCTGATTAGATTTTGGTACGATTCGGAAAAGAACAACCTGCCATTTTTTACAAAATGGCCAGCAAAAATCGCCAATATAAAAAAAACGACTACGTATGTTCAAATGTATCAATTAAATGCTTGTTTTATACGTAATTTTTGATGAGGAAAGGAATAAAAACAACTCTATTACTCTAGGACTAACCGTTCTCGAGATATTTGAGATTTTTCGCATTTCTTTATGCCGCCTTTGGAAAATGTCCAATTACCAAATAAAAGCAGAAATTGAATTAAAAATGCAAATTTAGTGTCATTTTTGTGCAATTAAGCAGGGAAAGTCATGTACTGCCCACATCAGATTTTTACTTTCCCTGCAATACATGGTAATGTATAGGGAAAGTATTGGAATCATGTCGAAAATCGCAACTCAAATTTTCGGCGGATCTACACGTTTCAAGACCTCTAGAATACGAAAAACTATTTTTAGCGTGACGTCTGTGTGTCTGTGCAACGTATGTATCCACTATAACTCAAAAACTAATAGACTGCATTTCATAAAATTTGGTAGGTAAGTCACTTGGATGTGACCCTGCTGCTGATTAGTTTTTGGTACGATTCGTAAAAACAGAACCCG
Organism: Amaurobius ferox; assembly: GCA_951213105.1. Taxonomy (NCBI): domain Eukaryota; kingdom Metazoa; phylum Arthropoda; class Arachnida; order Araneae; family Amaurobiidae; genus Amaurobius; species Amaurobius ferox. Next base: position 128,722,473 of record OX578147.1, read on the forward strand.
CCTTTTTTTTGCGAAAAGGCCAGTAAAAATTTCATTTATCCGCTCTAGCTTAGACACTAATTAACCAAATTTCACAAAATTTGGTAGATAAGTTACTTGTTGGATACTATGGTGCTGATTAGAATTTGGTACGATTCGGAAAAGAAGAACCCTCTTTTTTTTACGAAATGGTCCGTAAAAATCGCCAAAATCTAAAAAAAAAAAAAAGACTAAGTAGTGTATGCTCAAATGTATCAATTAAATTCTTGTTTTATAAGCAATTTTTGAAGAGGAAAATAATACAAGACATTCCATTATACTTTAGGACTAACCGCTCTCAAGATATTTGAGATTTCTTGCATTTTTGTTACGCCGATTTCGGAAAATGTCCAATTACCAAATAAAAACAAAAATTTAATTAAACATGCGAATTTGGTGTTATTTGGTTCAATTAAACTCAATGAATTATTAAAGAAATAAATAAAATATGAATTTAAGTCTACAGCGAAAGTCATGTGCTGCCCACATCAGATATTCTTTACTACTTCAAGTATTTTCAACGAATGGGGATCGAGCGCTTAAATAGGGCGTTTCAAAGGAGCTTATTTAGGGCGTGTTACGCCCAGGTTGTACAATTGGCGTAGTTGCGCATGGAAAAGAGGGAGTGCAAGAATAATTTTACTTCAAAACAGGGGATATGGAAATTAAGTGGTGTTATCTTTATTATATTGAAGTGACAGGTGCTTATTTAGGATCCGGGCAAAGCTGGGTTATTCGATTTAGTTTAATAATAAAAGTAATACCAATTGTTTGGAAATTACTTAGCGTCCTAAGATCTGTTGTATATTGCTGTTAAATAAGTAAATATATTGTATGCATTGTTTGGGTTATTAATTAAAATATTACAATACCAGTCCTTAAAATCCCAAACACTCGTTAAACTCATGTACTTTCCATTAAAAATTATTTTCACTGGATATAAATTATTAAAATCGAGAACTGTCGTAAACTTTAACTAATTTTGTTCAAGAAGTTTAATAATTTATTATTCGTAGATTTTCCATCCTCAAACGCCGTAATTCAATTTATTTTATATCGATGTGAACATTTTTTTTTACTCCCAAATTATCGTTTCATCGATGAATATATGGATATGGCTATCTGAAAACTGCCAACTTCCTTTTTTTTTTCTTTTTCATTTCATCACAGCAATAAATCAGACTTTTACGTGATTTTCCTGCTGACAAAGGAAATTGCCATTGGTCACGGAGTACAATTTGTCTAATTTCACTCGAAAAATTAAATTATTTATTATTGCTCGATTTTGTACTTTTTACTTTCCGTGCAATAAATGGGAATGTATAGGGAAGGTATTGGAATCATGCCGAAAATCGCAACTCGAGTTTTCGACGGAACTACACGTTTTGGGACCTCTAGAATACGACGAAACTATTTTTTCACAAAATTTGATAATAAGTCGCTTGTAAGATACTGTGATTCTGATATGATTGTGATTGTGATATGCTGTGATGATGATTTTAATACGTTTCGAAATAAAAAAATCTGATGTGGGAACACATGACTTTCCTTATATAATGAAATGAATTTACTACATTTACAGTAAAATAAATAGGTTTTTCTTCTAGTAGATACTAATATCCTTTCCAAGATATTGAATTTTCGACAATTAGTCGTCATTTTCATTGATTTATCGTCATTTTTATCCATTTGGCGAGATTTTCGTTAATTTGGCAACATTTCAAAAAGTCGCCAAGTTGGCGACATTTGGCCAATTTCGTCGCCAAAATCTCGCCAAGCGTTATGGACGAAGAAATATGTTATTCTTACAGCAGATAAATTAGCGTTCAAATGCAAAAGTATTACTCAAAGTATCTTTTTTCATGAATGGAACACGCAAGATCCACGAGAATGATGTCACCCAATTTATCGCATGATATTATATATGAAAAGTGAACATGTTTCTCAATACGAAATATTTTTTTTTCTATTTTATATGACTTTTGGATAATTTTTTTTTAAAAATGTGCAATATCTCGAGAACGGTTAATGTCAGCGTTCTAAAATTTATGTCAATCGCTTTCTAATGAAAAATTACATAAGAATTGTCTATTTGCGTAACTTTATTATTGGTTTTGATTTTTTGACGATTTTTTCAAAATTTCATTCGAAAATTTAGGGGTGTTCTGAACATTCGATTGCGTATAAAAACAATAGGCTTCTAGTGTTTGCAGATTGTGAATTTTGTACCAAATTTGGTTCGAATCGGTCCATTCGTTCGTCCGTTATCGTCTCCACAGACCCACTGACACACACACACATACTTTCACACACACACAGACATCACTTCAAAATTGTTTGATTCGTGATCAGGGATGCTTGAAACGTGCTCTCCCGTCGAAAACTCGAATTCGAATTTTCGACCCCGTCACAATACTTTCCTTATACATTATGTATATAAGGAAAGTAATAATCTGTTTTTTTTTTTTTTTCTTTTTTTTTTTTTTTTTTTGCAAAATGGCCCAGAAATCTGAAATATTCGATCTAAAATAAAAGACTACATATGCTCAAATGCATCAATTAATTGCTTGTTTGATACGTAATTTTTGACGAGGGAAAGAATAAGATCCTCTCCATTACACTCGGATGTTCCATTCTCGAGGTATTTAAATTTTTAATTTTGAGGAAATGAAGACGATTTTTACAGTAGTTAAAAAAACTATTTAATAAACTTTCTTGAAATTTAGTTGTTAAGTCCCCTGATGGTTGTCCTGATGCTGATTTGATTTTGATATGATTAGGAAATCTATAATCGACTCTGTTTTGCGAAATGGCCAGCAAAGAGAGTGAAACTCTCAAATAAATGACTAAAATGGTTTAAATACATTAATTAAGAACTTGTTCTATAGGTAAAATTTGACAACTAAGCGAATAAGTCTGACCCCATGACTGTAGAAAAAACCATTCTCGAGATATTGTAGTTTTTTGTAATTTTAAAGACTTAAAATTACAAAAAACTACAATTAAGAATTTAAAGTGAATTAAGTTGCCAAACGAAATGAAGATGCAATAAAAAGACAAATTGGATATAATATTAGAAAATTATCCGTAATATTTTCTGCGATTAAACTCAATTTAATGCATAATGAAATAAAAAATTACAAAGTGAATTTGAATCTACAGGGAAAGTCATGTGCTGCTTGCTCACATCAGATTTTTACTTTCCCTGCAATACTTGGTAATGTATAGGGAAAGTATTGGAATCATGTCGAAAATCGCAACTCGAGTTTTCGACGGATCTACACGTTTCGAGACCTCTAGAATACGAAAAAACTATTTTTAGCGTGACATCTGTGTGTGTGTCTGTCAGGTAAGTCACTTGAATGTGACCCTGGTGCTGATTAGTTTTTAGTACGATTCGTAAAAGCAATACACGCCTTTTTTTCGAAATGGCCCGTAAAAATTTCATTTATCAGCTCTAGCTAAGATACTAATTAACCAAATTTCACAAAATTTGGTAGATAAGTTGCCTGTTGAATACTATGGTGCTGATTAGAATTTGGTACGATACGGAAAAGAAGAACCCGCCTTTTTTTACGAAATGGTCCGTAAAAATCGCCAAAATCTAAAAAAAAAAAAAAGACTAAGCAGTGTATGCTCAAATGTATCAATTAAATTCTTGTTTTATAAGCAATTTTTGAAGAGGAAAATAATACAAAACACTCCATTATACTTTAGGACTAACCGCTCTCAAGATATTTGAGATTTCTTGCATTTTTGTTACGCCGATTTCGGGAAATGTCCAATTAGCAAATAAAAACGAAAATTGAATTAAAAATGCAACTTTAGTGTTATTTGATTCAATTAAACTCAATCTAATGAATTATTAAAGAAATAAAGAAAATATGAATTTGAGTCTGCAGAGAAAGTCAAGTGCTGCCCACATCAGATTTTTACTTTCCCTGCAATACATAGGGTAATAATGTATAGGGAAAGTATTGGAATCCTGTCGAAAATCGCAACTAGAGTTTTTGACGGATCTACACGTTTTGACACTTCTAGAATACGAAAAAACAATTTTTAGAGTGACGTCTGTGTGTCTGTCTGTCTGTGCAATGCATGTATCCACTCTAACTAAAAAACTAATGGATCGAATTTCATAAAATTTGGTAGGCAAGATCCTTGTGGGAGACCCTGGTGCTGATTAGATTTTGGTACGGTTCGAGATAAAAAAAAAAAACCGCCTTTTTATTTGTTACATGGCCCACAACAATATCCTATATCACTCTTGCTGAAAAACTAATAAACCAAATTTTACAAAATTTATTAGATGAGTCACTTGTGGTTTACTCTAGTGCTGATTAGATTTTGGTACGTTTCGGAAGAAAATAACCTATCGTTTTTTTTTTTCGAAATGGCCCGCAAAATTCGTTAAATCTAAAAATAAAAGACTACGTTTGCTCAAATATATCAATTAAATGCTTATTATAGGTAAATTTGATGACAAGAAAATAAGACCAACTCCATTACTCTAGGATTAGCCGTTTTTCGCATTTTCGCTAAGCCACCTTTGAAAATAAGTCCAGTTACCATATGAAAACGAAAATTGAATTAAAAGTGCAAATTTAGTGTCATTTAAAATAATTATGGCTGTTATTTTGTGCAAGTAAACTTTATGTAATGAATTATTGAAGAAATAAAGAGAACGTGAATATGAGTCTGCAACGTGAATACAAGTCATGTGAACGTGAATACAAGTCATGTGAACGTGAATACAAGTCATGTTCTACCCACATCAAATACTTAAGATTTAATTGTGGAATTTACGTAATCTCAAGCTCAGATGTATGTTACCTGCATGAATTAGTTCTATCAGTTTTGCAACTATGCATTAAATTTTTTTTATAAAAAACTTTCTCCACATAAATATAATTTTTATTTTCCCTGTATACATCGTATAATGTATTGCGAAAGCAGTGTGAAGGGGTCGTTTAAAATTCGAGTATTCGACAGTAGAGCACGTTTTAAACATACCTGAGCTGGAATCGAACGGTTTTGTAGCGTGTGTGTGTGTCTGTGTGTATAGCCCCATCTTCATATTTGATTTTGCCCTATTTGTGAATTTTTCCTGTTTTTTTCCCCTCAAAAAATAAATAATTGAGGCCCGCCCCTTTCCCCCTGGCACTTGGGCCTCTCTACTCGAGTAGTATCACCCCTATGTGCAGCCTTGCCTATAATAGATTATAAGTAAAGAGAAATTGCAAAGGTGTCGGAATGAACACACAGGCATATTTTGATAAAAACAGCAAGTGTATTCTTAAACTGTAGAAATCATAAAATAAACTACATTATAACGTAATTTATAAATAATAAATCAGAGTGTACATGGTCTACCCTTGCTACCATCGTCTGCATCCACACACGCCTCGCTTCAAGTACCAACTCGTACCATCTCCGACCATTTACCATCTCGTGCTTCGCACCTCGCATATTTTACAACGTTGTTGCCAGCTCATTCTTCCGTCCGCAATCTGCTCGGCTGCTATTTAAATTTAGACTCTTTTTTTCCCGGGGAAGATACTGCTTGAAAAATAAGAAGTCGCGAATAGAAATTGTAAATCCGAAAATAATATTACTATTATGTATGTACTTCGACTCTTTTGATCATTCCTACATACGAATCATCTTTTCTTACAATAATGTCTGTACATCTCTGTCCGTGAGTTGGTCAGGAGGGCACATAGGGAGGGAGAGAATCCACTCAAGTGCGGGGACCCGGACCCCCAATCTTTTTTGAAAGAGGAGAAGACATGTAAAATTCACAAAAAGACAAAAATGAAATATGAAGGGGGCCCTGTGATAAATGTTTGAAAGAAAAATGAAATATGAAGGGGACTCTGTGATAAATGTTTGTAAGGGGCCCAGAATTTGTATGGACGACCCCTGTATTTTTAGACCTAAAATTTCACGAACAAATTAAGCAAAACAGGAATGAAAATGAAATTTGATGCAATTATTTCAATATCTTAAGACCCCTTTTCCCTGGCGGATTGCTGGCGTAAACCCCAGGTCGTCGCCACCAGTGGAAATTAATCTGTCTTAATCATCTTACGCATAAGAAATCAAGATTAAAATGTTGAAATAAAGGCAAATAAAATACCTATACATACGACACAGATACACATTCTATTTCAAATTACCACAATCTCTGTTTCTGTAATTTTTTTTTTATTTCCTATGAAAATAATAAGTTCTTAGGCAGTTATCCAACAAAGTTTAGAAACAAAGTCATTGAACTGAAGATAAAAGTCATTAATGCAGCATAAGAAGTCAATTCAGAGTCCTTTTGTTCTATTAAATGTGGACAGACTTTAGATGCAAGAGGACATCTTTCAATGCTAGATTTAAATCACATATATTTTCATTAGTCATATTCACTGAGGCATAATTTTTTTATAAATTGAATTGGAAATATATTATTCCAACAGCCCATTATTTAAATTAAACGTGCACAATATATGAAGGTGACCATTTTTTTCTTGGGATTGCCTGGGACATATGACATTTTTCATATGAATAGTCTATGGTTGGGAATGCTCGGCCGCAATAGAAGAAAAACGTAAACACTTTGGACGCTTATATATCTCCCAAACTGTAACATAATTAACTGGAGTATAGCTTCACTGGATTTTCTCATTCCAAAATCCCTTTTTAAATAGATTGTAATATAAATAATTTTTTCTTTTTCATATTTCACAAATTTTGCAAAAAAATTAAAGCATTTTATATTTATAATATTATAGCATATATATATATATATATATATATATATATATATATATATATATATATATATATATATATATATATATATGTATATATTAGAAAAATGTAATAATAAAAAAATTCAAGTAATATTAACATCACCATAGGTGCAAAACCACAGCCATATTGTCAATAAGAGAAAAGAACAGCACCGGCCTAAATTCGATGATTAATTAAAATTAAATTCATCTTCGGGTCTGGGTATTTAATTCCAATTAACCCAAACAAATGCTTGTTTCAGATTGAGCAATAGTGCATTACTGTAAATACTCAAACTCAGACTACAGAAATCAAAAGATGAAAAATTGAAGATAAGAAACATTAAGGAAATTTGTATTACCATGTGGCATGAACCCTTCTTCTTTCACCACGTGTATACGTGATCAATATATATATATAGTATATATATATATATATATGTATAATATTACAGCATGTTAGTCTTCATTTGAGAGGGATTGAAAAAATTGCATACCCTGGGGGAGGAGTAACTCCCCCCCCCCCTCCAGATGGATTAATTACGTTACGAACACAAAAATTATATCGCAGCGAATTTCCCCTGCAATTATTGAAATTGTTAAGTTTCGTAATCATTGAGCTATAAACATTCCCTTTTATGCATAATTATATCAAATAATCAATTTCGAAGTTTTCGCTCGAATTTCAAAAAAATCCTATCAAGTTCTAAATTTTGCGCTAACGGATATAAAGTTTCGTAAAAATCCATTAATAGTTGCGGCAACTATCGTGTAGACAAGAAATAAACCACAATCAGGAGGACATCACTTTAAAAATAGTCAAAATGTGCTCCTAAACTATATATTGGCATCCAAATCTCGAAATTGGAACTTTTCATGTAAACAATACTTTCTCAATACGACGTATGAGTGAGTAAAAATTGCACAAATATTCATATACATTTCACAAAAGAACATCTTTAAAAGTCACAATTCCTGTTTTTTAGAATTTTTTTTCCCGCTCTTATATTAAAGGGGCTGTAAGTTTTCTGGCAATCATCCAACAAAGTTTGGAAACAGTCATCGAACGGAAAACAAAATGTCATTAATACAGCGTAAAATGTCAATTTCGAGTTCTTTTTATTCCATTAAATGCGGGCAGCAAAGCAATTCGAAGCTGCAAAAGAAACGGCTGTTAGCGGAATGGATTCCTGGATAGTGGCGCAAATGTTTCAAAAATTTCTGAGTTTCTGATTGTAGCTTATTGATAGAAATCCAAAGATTTTTCAATAATTTTAGAATGAGTCGTTTGTTCAAATATTACTAAAAAAATGACCTGGAATGTGACTGAACTCGACTTTCTCATATCAGAATTCATTTTCAAGTAGCTTGTGATTTTTTTTTTTTTTTTTTTTTTTGTTAATAAATCTTGCCAAGGAAAAGTTTGAAAAATCTATATCATCGGCCATGTTACCTTTCATTGTAAAGGGCTTGAAAAATATTTTTTGATTGATAGCAAGTTTGACACTGTGTTCCCTCAAGGGGGTCAATGTGTCCCGCTCCTGCTCAAGGGGCTAATAACGTCACGAACACAAAAATTGCACTGAAAAATAGTAAAGGAAAGTACAGATAAGAAAAGTATTGCGAAGAGGTTGAAAATTCGAATTCGAGTTTTCGATGAAAATACACGTTTCGAGAATCTTTGAACTAAAATCGAACGTTTAAGCGGTGTGTGTGTGTGTGCATTAGTGCGAGTCCGTGAGAGCGATATCTCACGAACGGAGCTTTTAGACCAAAATTTCGTACAAATATTACAATCGGGGAATTCTAGAAGTCAATTGACTTTAAATATAATCGAATTTTCGAAAGATCCTCAAAATTTTTAATGAAATTAAAAAAAAAAACATTAAAAAATCCCAAACTTGAATCCTGTTACATAAATTATCATTCCTTATGTAATTTTCTTATTAAAAAATGAATGATACAAACTTCAGAAGGCTAGCATGAACCGTTCTCAAGATATTGCACGTTTCTCTACTAAATTTATCAAAAATATTACATGAAATATAATAAATTATTAACTATAGTGAAATATGCTTACTTTTCATGTAATATTATGCGACAAATGTGTTCCTTAATGGTGTTATTACACAAGGCAATTTTTATTGCCGAACTTCGGCAATTCCGCCCGTCAATCATACTTTAGGCTCCTTCTCTTTAACAGGTTCCTTCTCTTTAATGTCGCCGATTTCATTTCAGAAAGCATTCTTTGGTGTGTTTCTCGTATAATTTGAATCTTTTATATCCCAAAGGCGTCTGTAATTTGTTAAAGGTTCTATTATTATTTTTCCATCTCCAGACTTTAGAAATTCCTACCGGCAATGATACTTTAGGCCCCGCCTTTCTAATACGCCTTTCCTCTCTAATACCGCCGAGTTCATTCCAAGAAGCATTATTTAGTGGGGTTTTTTTTCATATAATTTGGATCTTTTATAGGTGTGTGTAATTTGGTAAAAGTTTTATTATTTTTGCATCTCCAGACTTTAGCAATTCCGTCCGGCAATGATACTGTAAGCTCCTCTTTTCTAACGAGCCCTTCCAGTTGAGTGCCGCCGATTTCAGGAAGCATTCTTTAGTGTGTTTTTCGTATAATTTGGATCTTTTATATCCCACAGGTGTCTGTAATTTGGTAGAAGTTCTATTATTTTTTCCATCTCCAGATTCTAACGTAATTCAGCTGCTTCGACGTGTTTACATTACAGTCGCCATCGCCATCTTGAATGCAAATGAGGAGAGGAAAGGCGGAGCGTAGTGACGTCCAATTTTATCGTCCTTTGATTGGTTCGCCGCTCAGAAATTGAGCAATTTTTATTGCCGAGTACGAACGAATTGCGGCAATTCGACGGCAAGATTTCTTCCCATTGAAATGTATGGTGTTGCTGAAAAATTGCTGGAAGGAATTACTCCGTGTAATAATACTATAAAAGTAACATCAATCTTGTGGAATTAGATCGTTTAATTCACGAGAGAAGATATTTGTATTTTTACGACCGGCAATTCGCCAATAGTCATTTATATATAAGAAACGCTCTTCGCTTCATCTGTTTGTATTGTTTGGTGATGAATTTGGTGACTCATTTAGCGAAATATCGCAAATTTAGCGACATGTTGCCGCGGATTGACAAAAATATCGCCAAAATTGCAAAAATGACGTAAATTTAATGGAAATTACTCTAAATATATGAACTGATATATATAAATAACTAAATTATTATATATAAGTATTGATTTGTTTTCTATGTTAGAAAAAAATTTTAAGAATGTTCTTCTGAGAATTTTGCTATGATTTATAAATATATATTTTACGCTTTCTCTCATTTTTGATTTATTATTTTTTAATGTGATCATTGTAATTGGACTGCTCCCGTTTGTCACTGAAAAATAAATAAATTAATAAATAAAATATTTTACTATCTGAATTATATTATTTCTTATTGCGAATGCTATCCATATTGATAATTGTCAATTTCGAGTTGCTCGAAATATAAGTCAATTGGGTACGTCGAAATAGTTTTACATGTTGTCATCCGGAAAAACCGCCAATGTGCAGTTTAAAATATTGTGCCGTGGATATTATACAGATATTTTTTCACTGTGAAAGAAGTAAATTCATTGCACTATATAGGCAAAGTCATGTAATGTCCACAATAGATTTTTAGATAAATGAAAAGTCATCTGGTTTAATAAGATTAGCATTTAAAAATTGAATTCCCCCATACAAATGAGACGAAGAAGGGGACAAAAAACTCTAAAATAATTCAACAATTGAAAAATATTATGAATGGAATAATTATCAACTTCTCAGAAAAGTTAAGAGAAATCCGATTACACTGTCCGAAGCTAATTTAAAATTCTTCAGAGGAATAATAAGGTAGGATTTGAAAGATGTTGATTTAAAATGGTTTTTTAAATAGTATTCTTTATAATGCTATAATTAATAAAAATTTCTTCATAATGCAATTAATAATAATCTCTTTATAATGCAATTCATAATTTTTTCATAATGCCATTAATAATAATTTCTTTATAATGCAATTAATAATAATTTTTTTCATAATGAAATTAATAATAATAATAATGTCTTTATAATGCAATTAATAATAAAAAAAATTTCATAATGAAATTAATAATGATAATAATAATTTCTTCATAATGCAGTTAATAATAATAATTATTTCCCGCGATAAAGGAAATTATGTTTTTCGTTAAAAAAACACTTTTATACCAAATTCAAAGTATAGATGTTGTAGAGGATGATGATATCGTAATAACACATTTTAGCAAGTCATTCGACTGTCGGTTTAGTATTTTGTGTAATCGAATTTTTCTCCGAAACTACTCCGATATAAAAATTTAGTATACAGACAAGTTGTTACAGAAACTAGTGAGATCCGCAGGCATTCTGCCCTATAAGTAATTTAAAAAACTGGTTTATTCATGAGAAATGTTCTGTATATAGATTCAGATATATGCTTCGTATATGTTTTCAAAACTCGGCAAACTGACTGGCGATCACTCAATTTCGATCTGATTACTACTTCGATTTCGATCTTTTCTCTATTAAAAAAAGTAGCTGACGCCGTCGCCTACTAAAATGATAATAGAACACACAAAAATGATACAATAGTCTGTGATCATACATCATCTTCACCAAGATCCATATATATACACATATATATACAGGGTGGCCATAATTAAAGTAGAGGTGTTCAGAACCCGATAGTGAGAGAACTGTTGGACCAAACTCAACCAAATTTGCAGTAAACACTATTTAGACGATGGGGTTTTGATTTTTAAAAGAAAAAAAGATAATTCGTATTTTTGCCACCGCAGCCCAAAATGGCGCTGTAAGATCCATTTTTGGAATAAAAAATACATAGGAAGTACAGAAAGTTAACATTTTACATGCATTTTGAAAAGGACATCACATTTACATTTTATACGTATTTAGTACATTTTATATTTACATTTGCATGTTACATTTACATACGTATGACATTCATTTTTATATTGACATCATTTACATGTGTCATTCAATATGTTTTCCTTGCATATGTTCCAAAAGTGCATTCTCTGAACAGCATTCTCTACTACAGAATGCAGCAGATCTCCATTTATTTGCTTGACGTTCAATGTTATTCGGTCCTTCAAAGTGGCTAAATTATCCACATTCCCTTGGTATACCAAGCGCTTTACACAACCAAAAGCCACAAGGGGTCAGATCAGGCGAACGGGCTGGCCACTTCATAGGAAACGCTCGACTAATGATTCGGTTGTTGATAAAATGCTGCCGTAGGACTTCCTGGACTCACAATCCAATATGAGGGGGTGCTCCATCCTGCATAAACATCGTAGATTCAAGACATCCACGCTGTTGAAGTTGCGGAATAACAAAATTCAGCAGCATTGTCGATACCTTTCATCATTGACGGAACTTTCTGCATTTCCTATGCCTATTTTACTCCAAAAATGGACCTTACAGCGCCACTTTGGCCCGCGGTGGCAAAAATCCCAACTATTTTTATTTTTTCTTTTAAAAATCAAAACCCCCATGGTCTAAATAGTATTTACTGCAAATTTACTTGAGTTTGGTCCAACAGTTTTCTCACTATCAGGCTATAAACACCTCTACTTTAATTATGGCCACCCTGTATATAAGCAAAATGGCATTAAAAAAATAATTGCTTTTTCTGAAGTTTCTGTTGACTTTCTTATTTTGTAATATCTTCAAGAAGTTGATTGGAGATTCATTAAATTTCTGTCACACAAAATATTAATGAGTAGTTCTTTTTTTTTCAAAATATAGTACAAAAAATATACTGTATAATTGCTTAAATTATCCACATACCACCAGTAATCGTCTCACATACCACCTGCCTAGAGGCCACCCTGGCTTCTGGAGAGCTTGGAAAGACTGTCCAGAAGTCGCAGAGAAAAAGTCTTATTTTTCAACCAGACGATAATCCGGCTTCGTTAGGTTCTGCCCCGTACTTGATACTATAATGATGCATAGATTCCGTCTTTCAGGTATCTCCGAGGGGATTTCTGACGGATTTGGGAAGACATAAATACGCTAGACAGTTATTATGTAGTAGATGTTTTAACCAAGTTAACTCTTTAATCAAACTGATTTAGTTAAGTTACGAAAAAGACTGTCAATTTGTCCATTTCCCTGAGTTGTTAGACATCCTCCATCATTGGATCCAAAGACATATCTCCCGCCGCTAATTGGACAGGAAAGTGCAGTGGTGGCGGTCTGCACGCAAGAACGCAATTAAACCGTCAATGCCACACCGTGTGGTTGCTCTAAGAATGATGAGGGTTCTTTGTAGGGCATGTCGTTTATGTTTTTAGAAAATCATGTATTTCCATTATGTGTTTTTACACTGAAGTTCCTAATCAAAGTCGTGTTATCGGGGTAAAAAGGATATTGGACGGTGAACGTATTGTTTACGAACGTATCCAATAGAATCGTAGGTGTATACACAGAATAGAAGGTCGAGTCCAAGTTTCTGGATAACTTATGTTTATTATTCATAAGCATAAAGTAAACAGGAAATGTTCCACTTATTTCACAGAATAAGCGATAATATTCTCAAAATACTGTCGAAAATGATTTCACAAAACAACCGCTGCCATTCTCAAAACATTAACAAAAGACACAGTTCACTGTATCTCGTATATTGTCAACTCGTCAACTCAACTCCAACGGAGTGATGAATCCTTTTTATAGTCTCTCTATAGAAACTTCTGGAAATCTCTCTTTAGAAATTTCCAAAATTATCTAATATCTCCTAGACTAATCGTTATTTCATAAAGTTTCTGGAACATTCTGGAAGTCGTCAAATGTCGCCAACTTGACGATAAATCGCCAAATCTGGCAACCCTTCTTCTGACTCGAAATTCTAGCAACCATGGAGTGACGTCAGGGAAAGAATGTTCGTACCGTTGTCTTCTGGAGGAAACACTCCGATGGCACCGTTTGGTCTGCTATAGAGTTTGTTTACATAGAGACGAAAGACGCCAGTGAGAGAATATTACACGTTCGCAACAGTATTCATAAAAGAACCAGGGGAAATATTACAATTTACTTATTGATTTCCAGTTAGTACATCAGTGTCTAGTTAAATATAGTAGTTAATATTAAGCTCGATAAAATGGGAACTCAAAATATTATGGTGTTATTAAAAATATTATGGTGACTTCGACGATAAAATCTTGCGAATTCGTCCAAGTAGCTCAATTAGAGGGGCGCGTCGACTGGCCAATACGAAGATCAGTGGTTCAAGCCCCAGGTATGACACCAGGGTTCTTTATAGTGGTGATAGAACAAATCAACACTGCAAGTCAGTGCAATGATGTCAGAGGTTTGAAAGTGACCCTAGTGCGACTAAAACGGATTTGGTGAACTCTGGGATATTAAGCGCCGATTTTTAATCGGGTGAAGATAACCATCACGTAGGAAGCTACCCAGGTGTAAAAAAATAGCATCAGGAGATAAACCTGGGGCAAAAACAGCAAGAGGTGGTCAGTCAGATTGTCAAGTTGCACGCCAATCTGGCATTAGAAGGAGGAGAATACAGAGTTCACTTCGACGGTAAGAGTTTGCAATTCCATCCAAGTAGCTCAATTGGGAGATACTAGACTGGTCAGTACGAGTATCTTCGGTTCGAGCCACGTGTGGGACAGCAAGGTTCTTGACAATTTCTCTTCCAGATTCATAATTTTCAATTCTGTAGCTTTAACACAAAAATAGCTTATTCTTGATGAAAATTCCCCCGCGGTGACCTAGTAGTGCCAGTGCCTTTAGCAGTAGTTGAAACTACGTCTCGAACTCTACAGGGCCGTAGTCAGGCAAGGGTCAGAGGGGAGTTAAGCCCCTCCTCCAAGAGGTATACTCAGACCCCCTGATAAAAATAAAATTTTTAGTAGTAATGTGAAATTTCATATAAAATGTCATTCAAATTTCGCATAAAAAATGTCTTGGAGATTTTTTTTAAAAATTACTTCATTTTAAAGATTTTTTAATTTAGCTGAATGTGTGATTATACTAATGATTCATTTATTTACATATTTAATTTAAAAATATTTATAAACTATGACAATAGTATTTAGGATACTTTTGTATTTTTGTGGGTCCCACTGTTATACATTATAGAGTCAAAATCAACTGATAAGTAGTTAAGAGTTAGTATCAAGTATTAACTTTTATTAACCTTCAGAATGTTTTTACAAATTATTAACAGTTTTATTGCTAGTTAATGCTTACATTAAAATCAATTGTCATCATATTAATATTGATGTATAGTAGCTATATGGATATCAATAATCAGCTCTTAACTTGCAAATATAAATATGCAATTATTTGTTAATAATTTATATAAATTGAAATATATAATAGTAACTATTATGGTTTATAAATGCTGATGATTAGTTGTGTTTTTGGTGAGCCCCTCCTTTAAGACTCTTGAACCCTCCTTGAATTGAGCCCCCCCCCCCCCCAGCCCCACTTTAACTTTGTGTCTGGCAACGGCCCTAGAACTCTCTGCCGTTGAGAAGCAGATTAGAGCATCTGTTTGAAGAATACACACACACATTGGAAGAGCAATTTAACAATGATATCATTCACTGTTAAAGTCATAGCTTTTGTGCCCGCTTATTACTCATGCAGACTGTGCCTCTCAACTCATGGACTATTTCTCAATTCTTCGTAATTTTGTTTAGACTTGTTGAAAAAGATTAACTTGGCACCGGCAGCCTGTCTGGCATTTACCCCGTGACTCTTACGGCCAATCCGACACTGTATGCAGATATTATTTCAAAGGATATCGTATTTCAAAATAGATGTTCTTTGCGAAGCATTTGGAGTATCTTAAATACAAATTTCACAAATTACCATCATCTTATTTGTATCAATGCATCTTATTTGTACGTCTTAAATGGTGCAATATTAAAGACTTTTTACTAAAAATGTAGTCTTTACTGTAATTACATTTTTACAAATTACGTCTACAACAAGTAGGTTTACAGAAATGATATAATTATATATGCATTAAATTTACTTTTCCAAGAAACTCATTTTGCGCGATGAAAAAGCAAAAAAAAAATACCCTTATTTTATGAGAAAATGTAACAAAATAGTGAAACATATGGGAATTGAATTAATTCTAACATATAAGTGCGAATACTTGGCGTTGCTCGAGATTTAAAATGCAAACCTCTGATTATGATTATATCGAAACATACAATGTATTCTTGAAAGCTAAATAATCCTTTAACAATACGTTCGCTTAGAACAAAATCTGATGAGAGAAGCAAATGACTTTCCCTGCAGACAAAAATACATTTTTTCTTTATTTCTGTAATAATTCATTAAATTGAGTTTAATGACACAACATAACATGGAATTAATTTAATTCAACTTTTGTTTTTATTTGGTAACTGGAAATTTTTTCAAAGGCGGTGTAACAAAAATGCAAAAAACTCAAATATCTCCAGAATAGCTGGTCCTGGAGTAATAGGGTTGGTCTTATTCTTTTCGTCGTCAAAAATTACGTATAGAACATGCATTTAATTGATATATTTGAGCACACGCAGTCTTTTATTTCAGATTTTTGCGGGCCATTTCGTAAATAAGGCAGGTTCTACTTTTCCGAATCATACCAAAATCTAATCAGCACCAGGGTATACCGCAAGTGACATATCTACTAAATTCAATGAAATTTGGCTTATTCGTTTTTAGCTAGAGTGGATATATCGATTTTTGCGGGCCATTTCGCAAAAAAAACGCAGGTCCTTTCATACCGAACCATACTAAAGTCTAATCAGCATTAGGGTCACCCACAAGTGACTTACCTGCCATATTTTATGAAATTCGGTCAAGTAGTTTTTCAGTTAGAGTGGAAACATACATTGCACATACAAACAGACAGACAAACACACACAGACGTCACGCTAAAAATGTTTTTTTCTTAATCCAGAGGTTCCAAAACATGTAGATGTGTCGAAGACTCGAGTTGCGATTTTCGACGTAATTCCAATACTTTCCTTATACATTACCATGTATTATAAGGGAAAAAAATCTGATGTGGGTAGCACATGACTTTCCCTGCAGACTCAAATTCATATTTATTTTATTTCTTTAATAATTCATTAGATTGAATTTAATTGCACCAAATAACACTAAATTTGCATTTTTAATTCAATTTTTGTTTTTATTTGGTAATTGGACATTTTCCCAAAGCGGCGTAACAAAAATGCAAGAAATCTCAAATATCTTGAGAACGGTTAGTCGTAAAGTATAATGGAGTGTGTTATATTCTTTTCTTCGTCAAAAATTACCCATAAAACAAACATTTAATTGATACATTTGAGCATACGCAGTCTTTTTTTTTTTTAGATTTTGGCGATTTCTGAGGGCCATTTCGTTAAAAAAGGCAGGTTGTTCTTTTTCGAATCGTACCAAAGTCTAATCAGCACTAGAATATCCTACAAGTTACTTATCTACCAAATTTTGTGAAATTTGGTCAATTAGTATTTTATCTAGAGTGGATACATGAAATTTTTACGGGCCATTTCGCAGAAAAAGGCGGGTTCTCTTTTTAAGAATCGTACCAAAAACTAATCAGCACCAGGGTCACACCCAAGTGACTTACCAAATTTTATGAAATTATTTATTAGTTTTTGACTTAGAGTGGATACACAGACAGACGTTGCACAGACAGACACACAGACAAATACACAGACACACACATAGACGTCACGCTAAAAATAATGTTTTCGTATTCTAGAGGTCTCGAAACGTGTAGATCCATCGGAAACTCGAGTTGCGATTTTCGACATGATTCTAATACTTTCCCTATACATTATCATGTATTGCAGGGAAAGTAACGAGTTGCGATTTTCGGCATGATTCCAATACTTTCCCTATACATTACCATGTATTGCAGAGAAAGTAAAAAAGTATAAAAACTTGCTGCGGGCATAATACGCTAGTAAGTGAGTAAACAGTCTTTGACCGCTGTGTGGACGTAATACGCCTTAAATAGGCATGCGGGTTGCATGCAATCCTGGTAGCTCAAGTACCGAGATTTAACACAATCATTACAGCTGGAACTAACACCCCGTGGATTTCTGAAGACCAAAGTGAACCGTTTGACCACGAGAGGGCGTTGCTGTTAGATAAAAGTCCTCTATATATAGAAAGTCTGCATTTGCGGCTTGGAAATATTTTTTAAAGTTTCTTCTTGGCATCATTGTGCTTCCTAAAAGAAAACGGATTTTTTCGAACGTTTGTGTTTACTTTCCGTATAATACATATTAATGTATTATAATATTCCCTGTAATACATTTTAATGTATTATAATATTCCCTATAATACATTTTAATGTATTATAATATTCCCAATAATACATTTTAATGTATTATAATATTCACTATAATACATTTTAATGTATTATAGTATTCTCTATAATACATTTTAATGTATTATAGGGGAAATATTGGAATCTTGTCGAAATCGCAATTTCAGTTTCCGACGGATCTACACGTTTCGCGAACTCCAGAATACGATGAAACTATTTTTAACATGACGTCTGTGTGTTTGTCTGTGAAATGTATGTATCCGCTATAACTCAAAATCTAATCTACCAAATTTCATAAAATTTGGTAGGTAAGTCACTTGTGGGCTACCATCATGCCAATTAGATTTTGGCATGATTAAACCCTGCTTTTTTGGGGCGAAATGGCGCACAAAATGTATCAAAATCTGAAATGAAAAACTACATATGCTTAAATGTATCGACTAATGCTTTTTGTATAATTTCTTGCGACGAAAAGAATGAGACCCCCCAATAGAGGGATTAGTCCTAGAGTAACCGAAAAGATAATATAAAAAGTACAAATATCGACGTATTTAAAAATAAGTAAAGAAATGTGAAGGAATTATCCAACGGATTTGGTTTAAACATTGTTGGAGAGAATGCCCATTGATTTTCCGACGGTGTTAAAATGGAAATTTTGTGGTAACATTTTCTGTCGCTAAGAAGCCGATTTGTGTGAAAATGCTAAAACATAAAATAACCAAAACTAAATCAAAACTAATTCAAAATTAAAAAAATAATAATAATAACACAGAGGTGCATCTTTTTGAGTCGTAAAGTACGTGTATACCGCATTTCATGGCCTAGATGTCCTGCTGCAAACAGCATACACAATAGCACAGACATCATCCATCGTGTGTAAGAAGATATCAAACCCGATTTCTAATGGGAATAGGTATGCATAGGATCTTATAGGATCTGAACCCTGAGCGAATCGTACGATCTAAATAGGACCCTGTAACTCGTTAAATGTTCCCCTATTAATTACCGTGACGTTAGGAACCATCTTTAAAGATTCATGACTTTTACAACTTTTGGGATTTCTGAAATAAAAGTAACTGGAATGTTACTCTCGACTCGAGCTTCTTATGCCAGAATTCATTTTTAAATAGATTTTTGTTTTTTTACAAATTTTTCAAAATTTTCTTTTTGAAAAATCTTCATTGTTGGTCCAAATGATCACAATTATACACGTTACTCTTCCCGGCCGTCCAAACAGCTGTTCATGTCTCTGGACGAGTCGGACGGTCTGGGTCTTCAACATGTTCTCTTCATTTTAATGGATTTTGAAAAAAATAATCTTTTGATTGATACCAAATTTGATAATGTACCTCCTCGGGGGAGGGGAGTAACTTACTCTCTCCTAATGAAGTCACGAGCACAAAAATTGTATCGAGGCAATTTTTCACTATAATGATAGAAATTGTTAAGTTTCGTGATTATAGTTTAGCCATAAAATAACCCGTTTATTACTGGCTAAATAATAATCCCCCGTAATTATGTCAAATTTTGTTCTGCGCAGCTATATTAAGAAAATACAAAATTTAAAATCAACTTCAAAGTTTTAGCTCGAATTTCAAAAAAATTCTATCAAATTTTAGATTTTCCGGCAACAAAACCGGATATAAAGTTTCGCAATAAGTGTTCATTGATATTTGTGGTAGCTGTCGTTAGCACAAGAAATCGACAACAGACAGACATATATCACTCTAAAAATAGTTAAAAGGTGTTCAAAATTTCCTAAAACATATATTGACATGAAAATATCCGAAATCGAAAATTTTCGTGAAAACAATACTTTCTATATTCTATAGTATAAGAAAGTAATAATTGACTATTCCTAACTTTTCCTTTGCAATAAAGAAAGAATCTGATATGGGCAGCACATGACTTAAATTCACATTATCTTTATTTCTTCAATAATTCATTACATTGAGTTTAATGGCAGAAAATAACACCCATAATTATTTAAAATGACCTTAAATGTGCACTTTTAATTCAATTTTCGTTCTCATTTGGTAACTGGAAGTATTCTTAAAGGTAGCGTAGAAAAAATGCGAAAAAACTAAAATATCTGGAGAACGGCTAGTTCTAGGGTAATGGGATTAATCTTATGCTTTTCATCGTTAAAAATTATGCATTAAACACATAATTGATATATTTGAGCATATGTAGTTTTTTATTTTAGATTTTGACGATTTTTACGGGCATTTTGCAAAAAAAATGCAGGTTATTTTTTTCCTAATCGTACCAAAATCTAATCAGCACCAGGGTAACCTACAAGTGACTTATCTACTAAATTTTGTAAAATTTGATTTCGTAGTTTTTCAGCTAGAGTGGATACAGAAAATTTTTGCGGGTCATTCGCAAAAAAAGGCGGATTTTTTTAAATCCAAATCGTTTAAAAAACTAATCAGCACCAGGGTCACATACAAGTGACTTACCTACCAAATTTTCTGAAATTTGGTCCATTAGTTTTGAGTTAGAGTAGATACATACATTGCACAGACAGACATACAGACACACACATAGACGTCAAGCTAAAAATTGTTTTTAGTAATCTAGAGGTCCCAAAACGTGTAAATCCGTGAAAAACTGGAGTTGCAATTTTCAGTATGATTCCAATACTTTCCCTATACATCACCATGTATTGCAGAAAAAGTACTATGTGAAGGAAGTATTTCACAGTATATGTATGTACAGAAAAAAGTATACGCGGCAATGCACAACTAATAACTTTGCTGAAAGAGGATTGAGATATTTTTTGTGTTACGATAATTGGATTGTTTCTGACCTACTAGAATGTGTTTAGTATAACAAACAACTGGAAAGAAAAACTAAATCAATATATTTCTTCTATCATTTACTTCCGTAAATAAGAAAAAAAATCTGGGAGTTGTCCAACGAGAAGAAATTACGAAACAAGATAAAGGGAGATCTTATTCATAAGTATTGGATATTAATTGTTCTTGGGAACAGAGCACAAATATAGGTTCACGAGAGAATATCAAATTCACTAGAGAATAACAAATTTAAGTTCAGGAGAGAATATCAAGTTCACGAGAGAGTTTCAAATTTAAGTTCGAGAGAGAATATCAAATTTAAGTTCACGAGAAAATATCAAATTTAAGTTCACGGCAGAATATAAATTTAAGTTCACGAGAAAATATCAAATTTGAGCTCTGGAGAGAATATCAAATTTAAGTTCATGAGAGTGTATCAAATTTAAGTTCACGAGAGAATATCAAATTTAAGTTCACAAATCTTTGCAATAAAATCTATTAAATATAATGCATTTTCCTCACAGTTTTCACGTTAACTATAATGTACATCATACATATGTAGAAAGAAAGTATTTCGATGATATAAAATATTTGGACTATCAAATTTTGTCCAAACACTAAGCCATATGGCAATTTTTGCTGAATTTACATGTTTTGAGCATCTCTAATTATAAATTAACCATTTTTTTTTTCTATTACAAGGAGGCTCACTGACCACTTAAGACAGCGATAAATTGAATTTGAGCTTTCTAGCTGCTCCTTTTCTCGAGTTATTCACCAAAATACGCATAATGGAGAACCCAGGACGGGCTAGATGGATAAGATTCAAAATCCATAGAATAAATATGTAAGACAAAACACAATTAGTGTAACGATGAGTGTAACCTAATTAGTAAGGGACTCAAATATTGAAAATATTAAATAGTTAGGAATATCTAATATATACAGGGTGATAGTAAACTCTTTCAAGAAAAGAAAAGAGAGTAATAGCACACATTAAGACAAACAATTTTTGCAATGGAACCTAGGGTCACATTCCACTTATAATACCAGTTACTTATCCATGTTGATCTTTTAACGGTGGAAAAAAGACAACTAATTTAGAAGTTTCGCATTTCCATTTGCATCGGAGAAAGATTCAAAGTAGCTGCTCAAAGTGACGTCCGAGGGCGTCGTTGCACAGCTGACACCCTCTCGCAGACTCCTGGTGTGGTGTCGATCTTGTCCGCAGAAACAACGATTTTCGCGACAAGATCTTCCATGGCGTTCACAGGTGTCTCGAACACAGTGTATGAGATGGTATTTTATGAGTAGAATAAAAACAGACTGCAAAAATCACTTAGAACAAGAAATCCTTGAAAATTTGCTTCGAATTAGGCTCGAAGGACCTCCACTACAAGATTTCTCACCTGATAAGGCTTTGAATTTCTTTTAGCACTCCTAGACGTCCAAACACTAAGCCATATGGCAAAAGAAAAAATCTGATGTGGGCAACACATGACTTTTCTTATATAATGCAATGAATTTACTACTTTTACAGTAAAAAAAATCTGATGTGGGCAACACATGACTTTCCTTATATAATGTAATGAATTTACTACTTTTACAGTAAAAAAATAGGATTTTCTTGTAGTAGATACTAATATTCTTTCCAAGATATTGAATTTTCGACAATTAGTCGTCATTTTCATTGATATAGCGTCATTTTTATCCATTTGGCGAGATTTTCGTTAATTTGGCAACATTTCAAAAAAGTCGCCAAGTTGGCGACATTCCGCCAAATTCGTCGCCAAAATCTCGCCAAGCGTTATGCACTAAGAAATAAATTTTTCTTAAAGCAGATAAATGACTATTGGCGTTCAAATACAAAAGTATTATTCAAAGTATCTTTTTTCAAGAATGGAACGAGCTAGATCCCCGAGAAGGATGTCACTCAATTTATCGCATGGTATTACATATGAAAAGTAAACATGTTTCTCAATAGGAAATATTTTTCTTTTTATTTTATATGACTTTTTGATAATTTTTTTTAAAAATGTACAATATCTCGAGAACGGTTCACGTTAGCGTTCTAAAATTTATGTCAATCGTTTTCTAATGAAAAATTACATAAGAAATGTCTATTTGCGTAACTTTATTAGTGGTTTTAACTTTTTGACGATTTTTTCAAAATTTTATTCGAAAATTTAGGGGGGTTCTGAACATTCGATTGCGTATAAAAACAATAGGCTTCCAGTGTTTACGGATTGTGATTTTTGTACCAAATTTGGTTCGAATCGGTCCATTCGTTCGTCAGTTATCGTCTCCACAGACTCACTGACACACACACACACATACACACATACTTTCACACACACACACACACACACATACACACACACAGACATCACTTCAAAAATGTTTGATTCGTGATCAGGGATGCTTGAAACGTGCTCTCCCGTCGAAAACTCGAATTCGAATTTTCGACCCCGTCACAATACTTTCCTTATACATTATGTATATAAGGAAAGTAAAAATAGGTTTTTCTTATAGTAGATACTTATATTCTTTCCAAGATATTGAATTTTCGACAATTACTCGTCATTTTCATTGATTTAGCATCATTTTAATCCATTTGGCGAGATTTTCGTTCATTTGACAACATTTCAAAAAGTCGCCAAGTTGGCGACATTCCGCCAAATTCTTTGCCAAAATCTCGCCAAGCTTTACTGACGGAGAAATAAGTTATTCTTATAACAGATAAATGACTATTGGCGTTCAAATACAAGAGTATTACTCGAAGTATCTTTTCTCATGAATGGAACGAACTAGATTCACGAGAATGATGTCACCCAATTTATCGCATGGTATTACATATGAAAAGGGAACATGTTTCTCAATAGGAAATATATTTTTTTTATTTTATATGACTTTTTGATAATTTTTTTTTAAAAATGTGAAATATCTCGAGAACGGTTCATGTTAGCGTTATAAATTTTATGTTGATCTTTTTCTAATGAAATATTACATAAGAAATGTCTATTTGCGTAACTTTATTAGCGGTTTTTATTTTTTGACGATTTTTTCAAAATTTCACTCGAAAATTTAGGGGGTGGGGGGGTTCTGAACATTCGATTACGTTTAAAAACAATAGACTTCCAGTGTTTACAGATTGTGACTTTTGCACCAAATTTCGTTCGAATCGATCCATTCGTTCGTCAGTTATCGTCTCCACAGACCCACTGACACACACACACACACACACACATCACTTCAAAAATGTTTGATTCGTAATCAGGGATGCTTGAAACGTGCTCTCCCGTCGAAAACTCGAATTCGAATTTTCGATCCCGTCACAATACTTTCCTTATACATTATGTATATAAAGAAAGTAAAAAGACGGAACTGAAAGTGATTCCGATTAATCTTTTCTATCATTTTTTTTTTTTTTTTGGTACAATTTTGGATTCTGTTGCAAAATAAGAATAACAGTATAATATTTTAATATAATGCCAGTAACAAGTTAGAATTAATAATGTTCTTTTGTTTTTAATATGTATAATATTCAGAATTTGATATTCAATTTATTATTTTGAAAACTAAAGTTTTTTCGATAAATGCTACACATTAATTAGTAATTGCTAAACAAAATTCCTTTGATATAGCAAAAGTGCTATACAATGGAAAAAAAAGTATTTCACGCGCTGCGTACACTCGTACTATGTGTACACTAACCTTTTCATGTGCTCTCAGAAGAAGAAATCCAGTGAATTAAGGTCCTTGGAGCCTGGAGGCCAAGCCACATGCCCATCACATCCAATCCACCGGCCGGGATAAGTCTCATTTAGGAAGTATCGGACATCGGTGGAAAAGTGCGCTGGTGACGGCTGGGGCAAGGCTACTTGCTTGTCTGGGATATGTGCATAAAGCTCATATATCAGACAAGCAGGTTCCGTTCACCACACAGAGGGATATGTGCATAAAGCACATATCCCTCTGTGTGGTGAACGGAACACCTTGCAACAGACCAGGAAGCACTTGCTC
This sequence comes from Amaurobius ferox, assembly GCA_951213105.1. Classification (NCBI taxonomy): domain Eukaryota; kingdom Metazoa; phylum Arthropoda; class Arachnida; order Araneae; family Amaurobiidae; genus Amaurobius; species Amaurobius ferox. The sequence continues at coordinate 128,747,499 of OX578147.1, forward strand.
CAGGAACTGTCCAGATGTTGACGGCAAATCTTTGCTGGTGTTCACGACGGTCAGCGATGTGTGGGTTTTTTTCCTACTTACAAGAAAGAAAAAAAACCTAATGTGGACAGCACATGACTTTGCCTGCATTCAAGTTCTCATTATTCCATAAATGATTCATTGAGTTTAATTGCACACAACCATAATTATTTAAATTTACTTTTAATCCAATTTTCTTTCGCAGTTGGTAACTGGACTTATTTTCAGAGTTGGCGTAGCGAAAATGCGAAGAACTAAAATATCTCGAGAATGGTTAGTCCTAGTGTAATGGGGTTGGCCTTATTCTTTTTATCGTTAAAACTTACGTATAAAACAAGCATTTAATTGATATATTTGAGTATACGTAGTTTTTAATTTTAGATTTTGGCAATTTTGGCAGACCATTTCGCAAAAAAGGCAGGTTCTTCTTTTCCAAATCGTACTAAATTCTAATCAGCACCAGAGTAACACACAAGTTACTTATCTACCAAATTTTGTAAAATTTGATTCATTAGTTTTTCAGCTAGAGTGGATACAGGCAATTTTTGCAGGCCATTTCGCATAAAAGCGAGTTAATTTATCCCGAATCATACCCAAAACTAATCGGGAACAGGGTCACTCACAAGTGACTTACATATCAAATTTTATGAATTTCGGTCCATTAGTTTTTGAGTTAGAGCGGATACATATATTGCACAAACACACAGACAGACATACTGACAGACAAACAGGCACACGCACAGACGCTACGCTAAAAATAGATGTCCCGAAACATGTAGATCTGTCGAAAACTCGAGTTGTGATTTTCGGTATGATTCCAATACTTTCCCTAAACATTACCATGTATTGCAGGGAAAGTAAAAAAAAAATCAGTCTCGTCTTTAAAAATTATCCTGGCATTCATTTCTACTGCTATGTGCTGGTCACGTGTATCATACATACCACCTCATTAGGAATTTCCATCCCCTTTAAAAGTTTTATGTGTTAAATTTTATTCGATGTGTGTTAAAATGTCTTGTGTTAAATTTTACTGCATACAAAATCATTTGCCAGTTTTTTTAAAGTAAAAAACTTACATTTGTTAAATTTTAGCTGAAAATAATACTCTTGCTAAAACACATGTTATTTTTCATGGGAAAATTATCACACGTTGTTTTTGAAACGGCGAAATTCACATTTGTTAAATTTCACTACGCGCAAAATCACATTTGTTGGTTTTTGAAACTTTGAAAACTGACATTTGTTATTTTTTTTAAAGTAGGAAACTTGTATTTGTTAAATTTTAAATTTTGGCCGAAAATAGCACACTTGTTAAAACCGATGTTATTTTCCATAAGAAAATTAGTATATATGTTGCTTTTGAAACTCCGAAAATCACATTTGTTAAAGTTTTCTACACGCAAAATCACATTTGTTGGTTTTCGAAACGTTGAAAACTTATATTCGCTATTTCTTGAAAGTAGAAAATCTGTATTTGTTAAATTTGGGCTAAAAATAGCACACTTTTTAAAACACATGTTATTTTCCGTAGGAAAATTAGTACACATGTTGTTTTTGAAATGATGAAATTACATTTGTTAAATTTCACTGCGTGCAAAATCACATTTGTTGGTTTTTGAAACGCTGAAAACCTACATTTATTATTTTTTTAAAGTAAAAAACTTGTATTTGTTAAATTTCGACTAAAAATAACACACTTGTTAAAACGTATGTTGTTTCCCATAGGAAAAAAAAGCACACATGCTGTTTTTGATACATCGAAAATCACATTTATTAAATTTTACTATGTGCAATCACATTTGTCAGTTTTTAAACTACTGAAAATTGTATTTGTCAGTTTCTTAAAGTAGAAAACTTGTATTAGTTAAATTGTGGCCAAAAATAGCACACTTGAAAAAACACATATTATTTTCCATAGGAAAATTAGTACACATATTGTTCTCGAAGCATCGAAAATTACATTTGTTAAATTTCACTGCTTGCAAAATCACATTTGTCGGTTTGTGAAACGTTAAAAGCTCACTTTGCTACTTTTTGAAAGTAGGAAACTTTTATTCTTTAAATTTCACATGATAGACATTTTCATATTAGATTCATTCACACATAGAAAACTTGTATTAGTTAAATTTTGGCCAAAAATAGCACACTTGAAAAAACACATATTATTTTCCATAGGAAAATTAGTACACATATTGTTTTTGAAGCATCGAAAATTACATTTGTTAAATTTCACTGCTTGCAAAATCGCATTTGTCGGTTTGTGAAACGTTAAAAGCTCACTTTGCTACTTTTTGAAAGTAGGAAACTTGTATTCGTTAAATTTCACATGATAGACATTCGTACATGTCTATTAAAGAGTTTGTATTTTAAAAAATACTTTATGTGGGATACTCAGATTTAAAAAATGCTCCAATTCAGATCACAGTTAACTTAAAAAAAATATTTGTAACCGTCTTTGTTTAAGGGTGAGCGTCAGTAAATTTTCTGCCCAATCCGCGCTTTGTTAACTTTCGCGGCACACATATTTCGCCGAAATTCTGCCCAAACAGTTGCGAAATATTTTCTGAAAGATAAAATGAAATGCTCATATTATATTAAAACTAAATTTAATTCCCAATAAAACATAGAATATATATTTTATTTTAATTTAAAATATTTTTGGTGCTGCCATCTGTTGTCGTAATTTAATTCATACCGACTATTTTTATTTTTTAATGAACATTTTTAAATGTCTATTCCTTCTAACACGCTATTAAATACAACAACAGATCATATATAATGCCATAATCACGGAAATGTAATTGAACTTGGACTTGAAGACAAAGGAACTTGAAGACAAAACTGCAGTCCTCAGTGATGTACATTCAGATCCCTTATCAAATTTATAGAATGATAAATTACCTTTCAGTGATTGTGGCATTATTATATATGATCTCTTGTTGTATTTAACACTGTATTAGAAGGAATAGATATTTTAAAATGTACATTAAGAAATAAAAATAATCGGTATGAATTAAATTGCGACAACAGATGGCAGCACCAAAAATATTTTGGATTAAAATAAAAAATATATTCTATGTTGTTTGGGGCATTAAATTTAGTTTTAATATAATCTAAGCATTGTATTTTATCTTTCAGAAAATATTTCGCAACTGTTTAAGCAGAATTTCGGCGAAATATGTGTGCCGCGAAAGTTAACAAAGCGCGGATAGGGCAGAAAATTTACTGACGCTCACCCTTAAACAATAAAACTTCTCTATAAGTTTACTAAACAATAAAACTTCTATGTTTACACACTGGCAGTACCCCTTTCCACCGCTAAGTGACGCTGGGGGTTCCATCCAGTAACCTCTTCTTCAGAACCCCAGGTGTTGCCACCACTAAAAAGTTTTTATGAATCTTCAAAAAATCCAAAGTTCCCTCTTTGGTACTACTCCTTTCCGCCTCTAGGTGGTGCTGGTGTTACGTTATGGGCATAGCCAAGGCTATCTGAAACAAGGCTCGGACATCTAGGAATCATGGGATATGTGACGTCAGCCGCGGAGGGATATGCAATCACTGCGAGTGTACGAAAGTGTATTGAAGTTACAGGAGTGACTTTCAAAAATTCATACTTTTAAATAAAAAAAATAATTTAAACACGTGCCCACTTGGATTATAGTGTCTACTGCAAACAGGACTTCATAAATGGTGAGTTATTTTTTATTTTGTCTTATTTTATGCATGCAATTTTAACATTTTTGTAACACATAGCACGTGTAGCGCCGAATGTTGCTATATCTGTACGAATAGTTTTATATCTTGAGAAAAGTACTCTTAATTCATGTTTAATATTGCCTGAATGACTTGTTATTCATCACTGAACCTTGCATTTAAGCATAATTTTATTACAGACTTTTGTGAAGTAAATATTTGCCTTTTTCGTTGAGATCGTGAATCGTACATTTTTTAGACTTTAGAAAGACAAAATCTGTTACAAATTACTCCTTACATCATGATATGTTATTTTAAGTTAATCTAAAGTATCAATGAATCAAATTGCAGCCTTGCTAAATCATAGAATTATCGAAATAGCCTTGATAAATCATAGAACATAGAAACTGTATTACAAATGAAATATACGCAATATGCCTTTGTATAATTGTTTAAGAAATAAAGCATGGGGGGGGGGGGTATCTGTGACCATTGCATAATGCATTCACACTTAAATTTTCATATTGATGTTTGTATTTATTGTTGAATTGTCAGGCTTTTGTTAAAAATAATTACTTTTGTGCTGTGTTTATTAGTTATAATATAATATTAATTGAATTTGACTGAATTGTTAGATGGGTTGAAATAATGCATGTCAAAAGTGTAAATAAGATTTTGAACTTTTATATTAGATAATCAGCGTAAGTTCAAATATATTCATTTCTATTATAAGTTTTGTGGGAAAATATTGAACGAAAGAAACAAAGGGTGGATTTTTTTACAAGAAACATATTTTGCCTTATCATTGATACAACTTGTATGATTTCGATTATAAAATGAAATTTGTCCATGTTGAAAAATTTACCCAATTTACTTGTTTTGTTCTTTGTTTTAAAGATTTTAGTAATTTGGATCTTTCTGACTTAAAATATATATTGCAAAACAGCGATATTCATTTTTCTGAAAAGCATAATTATTGAGATTTGTAACAAATATGTTTTGAAAACAAAAAATCGAGAAAGTTAATAATGTTTATTTTTTATCAAAAGTTATTGATTGATGCTTTTGATTAAATTACAATCAAAGCATTTAATGTGTCATTTAGATTTAACTGATTAAATAGTTTTTGTATCTAATAAAAATGTCCTAATCCGTAGAGTAAAATTGTTTCTCAGAACTCAATTGGGGGGGGGGGGGGGGGAGAATGCAAATGTCAAATTTCTTTGGATTTAATATAAATGCTTTTATTGTAAAACCAGTAGTATTTATTTATAATCCATACTTTATGTCATTTAATATATATCAGGTTGGTATTCAGTAGATATAAATGGGGAGGGGGGTAACTTTTGTTTGAGTGTGATATTTTATATGCAGGTACTTTTCAGACAAAATATGGATCTAGCTTTTGCAGCAGATACATTTTATTTTTATGTAACTTTGTTAACTCCAACAACTTGGATTTATAAATTTGTTGTAATAAAGTGTTTATATGCTCATAAAAAGCTCTTCTGTTTCGTATTTTATTTACTTGCTTCAAGAAAAACTTAATAACTTCACATTTCAGCAAGAATAATAAATAATTTCACATTTCAACACAATATTAATGGTGTGTACTAGTTAAAACATACACACATACATGGTACTCAGATACCCAGCAAATTTAAGTTAATTTTGAATATACTTTTTTTAGACAAAATACAAATCTAGCTATTTATTGTTACATATACAGTATGATACATTTTAATATAAATTTGATGTCACTTAATTGGATTTGTAAGATAAAATGCTTTTACAACTCATAAAAGCCCTGTTTTTGTATTTTACTTCCTTATTTGAAGAAATGCTATTATATTTTTTGATGGATTTAATAATTTAAATAGTTTCATTGCATGTAGAAAGACAGCGATTTTCTACTTAGTGTGGTAACCTAACTTATGAATAATTAAAATTTGTACATATACTACATGTTATTACAAGTTAAGGTAATTTACATTTCAAGAATAAAAAATGATTTAAATTTCATGAAGATATAAATCAATAAATGGTGTGTACTAGCATATAGCATGCATACTGAGGTATAACTATTGTGGTGATTGTCATTACTAAATTAAAAAGCTTTACATTTAGTTAGAAAGTTAAAATGATTAATAAATTTCTACTAAGTTATTTTTCTATCTAAAGTCCGACAGAAAATTATGCACAAATTTGCTTAAATTTTAAATGACGAATTTTCAGATTTTTTAAACAGGCATGTTTCTTCGCATTTTTTATGAATTCGAGATTTACAGTATAAAATGTTGTTCAAGTTAAATAGGTAGGTATCAAGAGTTTTTGAAATATAGTATTAGTGTAAAAGTAATAATGTTGCAAAAGTTACTGTCACAAAATAGAAAAGTTAAATTTAGAAATTTATATTCATAACTATTTCACTGCGTTTTATGTTGTTTATATTTTAAAACTAAATGCTAAATCTGCAGATATATATATATATATGTATGTTAGCTAATAAAATATGTATTTTAAAGTCATAGGTAAGTGTCAGCAGTTTCTCCCATTATAGTGAATAATATGTAATTACTTTTTTCCTAATTCATAGTTATAAAATATTATTTGAATTTCTAAGTCTTATAAGTTCTGTTTTTTGATATATTTTAAATATTATATAAATATTAATATAGTTGTTTATTATATTAATATAACTTTAACATAAATGTTTACAGAAGAGAGTGAAAAAATATTTGTTCTCAATGTAGATCATTTTTTATTTTAGAATCACAGTTTTAAGTTTATTCTAATTTACTTATTAGTTTAGAGATATATTTTTTCATATTAGTCTTATTTATTACTGTAGAAATTCATCTGTGTCAGATCCCGTACGTGTTACGCACGGGAGATACGTTCCCTCCGTTGCTGCGGTTGAGTTGTCAATGTCCGGGCCTCTTATTCTAGGTGGCCTTGGCATAGCGCACATACCGCCTGTGTCGGCGAATTCCTGTGCCGGCGAATACCGCCTGTGTCGGCGAATTCCAAGCGCTGCCATCTGTTAAAAATGTTCTTTGAATCTTTGAAAAAATCCAAAGATCCAACTTTTAAATTTAGTACCACCTTTCCGCCGCTAGGTGGCGCTGGTGTTGCGATATGGGCATACTGCCCATTTTGCCTCTGTTGTGTTGCCGCCTACAAAAAGTTTCTTTGAATCTGTGAAGCAATCTTAAGTCCCTTCTAGTCTAGTATCCCTCTCCGGCTCTAGGTTGGGCTGGTAGAGCATTCTGTCAATTGGCTTGGAACTTCAGGTGTTACCACCACTCAAAAGTTTTTATACACCCCTTTTATCTAATTAAAAAATTAGTTAAATGAAAAAAAATTAAAGCTTTCTCACAATACCCTCGTACAAGACCACAACATCCCAACCGTTGCCACCAACGAAAAAAGTTTCTGAAAAATGAAAACACCCAAAATTTGTCCATTTTGCAAAAATACACCCCCCCCTTCCGTTCAGGGTCACGAGATTCTCTCCAGGGGCTGTATGGACTGGGCATACCGCCTCTTTCGTAGAACTGTCACTTCTTGTCTACTCTTAAGTCATTTCGTCTTCTAATAAAAATTATGTCTGAAATGTTTATTTATTTATCACTATCGAAAATCCTGATTTTTTAATGATTTCTTCAAAAGTTCATTCGAAAATTTCATTTGGGTGTGGGGGAGGGGGGTCTTTCCAAACATTCCATTGCATTTAAAATCAATGGAGTTCCAGTATTCACTGATTGTAATAATGATACCAAATTTTAATTGAAATGCTCCATTCGTTCGTGAGATACAGTGTACACACACACACATACACACTTACACACACATGCATATATATACACACGCCAGACATCACTTACAAAATGTTCGATTTGAGTTCAGGGATGTTTGAAACGTGTTCTTCCGTCGAATACTTGAATTCGAATTTCCCTGTTACAATATTTTCCCTATATATTATGCTATATGTAGTGAAAGTAATACATTATACTATGGATAGCCATAAAAAGTGTAAAAATCGCCATAGGTTCAAAAACATGTCATCTGAGACACTGTCTGAAAAAGATTGCGACTGACAGAGAGGAAATAATGGAAACACTATTAATTTGGACTATTTAATGGAACTACTATTAATTTGTCTTTCATCGATCAGAAATGTCATTCAGGCCGTCTTTACACCTTTACAACAAATGCAAAGAGAGGGCTGTATAATCATTCGCGGTATTGATTTGTCCATAATCAATCACTTCGCGTGTTATTTCATTCAAAATATGAATATTATTTTGTCTTGGAAATAAATGATCGTTCAGTCGATGCGTGTTGTATTATTACTCGAGTTTATATAATTTTACAATGTCTCGTACGATTGGATTCATTCCGTAACTGGAATATGTACTCGGCATTGCTAGTTATTTAAAATATATGTGCAAATTCCGAATTATCTTTTCGTTTTACTTAAATATCTGAGATATCTAGACGTGATTATTTGCAATCTTTCTACTGGAAATAGTTTTTTAGCACTTTACAATATAGTTGAAAAGTGTATATGACTTTGTTCATTCTGTCTGTCTGTCCTTTCGCACGATAACTGCCTTAAAAATGACTTTATCAAAGTGAAATTTTAGTATGTTGTTGAGACGGTCTGTGGGACATACGGGAATGTAAATGAATAATATCACCCAATTAATTTTGGATCGAACCCGGGTTGAAAAAATGAAATACATTGAACCCAATGGGAGCTAATTTTTTCAAGCATTTTTTAAGCAAAGTTAAAATTCACACATTGTTTTGAAAATTTTAGGGAATTTTCAAATTATCCTATAAAATATATATAAAAAAATTTCAGCAAAATAAGTTCGGTAATTTTTTTAAGAAAAATTAAAATAATAATGACACTCATATGAAAAGATCATGTGATCCACCAAAATAAAATATGGCATCAGTCTTTTTTTCCCAGAATAAAAATCGTGATTTTTAAAGTTCTTTTAAATTTATATTTAGTGTTGCATCCGTCCTAAAACCGCTTTACTTTTGCGTATTTTCTGTGCATCTACATTCTGAGCCAACGAAATTACAATCTTTTTGAGTTTAAATGATCCTCAAACTTTGATTATTTCTACAACGAAGCCTAATTTTAATGGATGCAGTATGTAAACAAGTGATTGTGAAATGGGTTGTATAAAAATGTCTGATTTTTTTTTCATGCAAAATTATTTAACTCTGGAGTCTGGAATAAAAGTGTATGAATGAAATATGCACTGCTTAGAGAGCCAAACGATTTATATTTCGATAGCGTCAGTCGAATAAAATTAATTTTTTTTTTCGAAGAAGTTTTAAATTTTCAAATAAAGTAAATTATTGAAGTTCTATGGTAATTTAAAAAATATCACCGCTGAATGTATCGCATTTTCGAGATATTTAAATAAAACTGCATTTGAGTGGGAAAGTGTTTCGTAAGCAATGCTTTGGACATGATTGATCTTTCTTGTTGTTATGATATTTTCATTATTACATAACCTCAGTTTCAATATTATCTTCCTGGAGTGACAGGAAACTAATGGCGGATGCCGCAAGTGCTTGTTAAGCTTACGGGATATAAGCTTTCGCTTAATCGTCAGCGAATGTATGATACTTCTATTTTGCGTTACATTTTAATCGATCAGTTAAAAATTATAAAATCGGTAGAAATCCTGTGTATAAAAAGTGTTATTACTGAAAATAGTTATTTTACCTCGTCAAACCCCCAGGGGGAATGCTATCAAATATAAGATTTTTGTGAATTCAAAAGCGGAAAAGAGCGAATAAAACTCCATCGGCGAAAGCCGGAGTTGTCTCTTGATTTTTTGAAGCAAGAATAAGTATACTTATAGCATTTCTGGTGAAGATTCCTTGTCGTGGTCTGGGGGCTCCCTTCACTAGAAGGGCCGATATCTCCACATAGATTTGACGGATAAAGGCTACTGCCTAAAGTAGGCCAAGCGGCGTTTTTCTAAAAACGACCATCCAGCATCATGTCTGACATAGACACCTCGATCAATGGGGACTTTCCTTGCCTGTCCCAGCAAGAAAGCACCGACGCTGACGAAGCTAAACAGATAATAGCACATTTACATGGCCTCATGGCCCAAAAAGGAGAGAATGATTGTCTTGCCCAGACAATTAACAGGAGCATCTCCGAACTGTATGAAATAGTTGTAAATCAACAACTAAAAATAGCCTAATTAAAAGGAAGACTTAGAACACAAAACCAAGTCTCTTATGCCAACATGGCAAAAATCGTCCCGAAAAAGGGGACACAGAAAAATGACAATACTTTAATACTTGTGCCCAAAAGGGAAGGAACTTCCTCTAAGGAAATGGGAATGGAATTGACTAAGTCAATTCCATACCAAGCTCCTATGTCAATTCCATACCATACCAAGCTCAAAATAGGGCTCACCTCACTGAGGAAAACAGCCGAGGGCAATCTGATCATCAAAGCAGACAAAAAGGAAGACCTGGATATTCTAGAAGAAGCAATCAAAAACAACCAGGCACTTAAAGATAAAATGGAGCCTAGAGCTCCGAAGAAGAAAAAGCCCAAGATGATTATCTATAATATTAACAGTGAATTAAAAAAGGAAGAAGTGCTAGATGCACTGAAAAACCAAAATGAAACGGACATTGATAAGATAAAAATATTGTTTCACATAAAAAGAGGAAACATTAATCACTGGGTGATAGAATGCGACAGTGAAGAATTTATGAAATTTAAAATGAAAAAGTCATTATATTTCAATTGGCAACGGACTCATGCAAGAGAATTCATCTCGATATTGTAATGTTTCCAATGTAACAGATTTGGACACATGGCAAAGAACTGTGCCAACGATCAAAATTGCTCAGAATGCTCCAGAGCAAATCACGATCATAAAAGCTGTAAAGCATCAGAGAAGAGATGCGTGAACTGCACACATACAAACAAGATAAAAGGTACATCATTTGATACCATCCACAGCAGCTGGGACACAAACTGCCCAGTCAGGTTAAATCAAATTAAACAGGAAAAGAATAAGATAGAATATGGGTCAGATTAAAATCATCCAAATTAACACGGGGCACAGCAGAGTGGCAACAGCCACCCTGAAGAGCCACCTTAAAGATTATGATATTGTATGTGTGCAGGAGCCTTACTGCCTGCAAGGGAAAGTTGTGGGCTTTCCCGCGATCAGTGCAGTCTACAGCGGATCTCACTCGAATCCTAGAGCAGCAATTATAATAAATGACAAAATAAATGCAATAGAGATGAAAACATCAAGAGATGTGGTAGCGATTTCACTAGATACAAACCCAACAATACTCTTAATAAGCGTCTACAATTCGCCAAATGAAGAGCAAAACGGTGTCCTGAATGAACTCAGAGAACTTATTAACAGCAATAAAGAGGCGAACATACTGATAATGGGCGATTTTAACGCCAAGAGCAGATTATGGAGCCCGAGCTGAGAAGATGAGCGAGGGAGAAATCTAACAGAACTTTTCATGGAACTAAACTTGAAAGTAGAAAATGACCCCAACTCAGAACTCACACATGAAAATGTGAGGGGAAAGAGTTGGGTGGATCTGACAGTAAGCAGGATAATGGAACCAGGAGTAAAGATAGAGAACTGGCACGTAAGAGAGGAAGAGACAAACACGGACCATAAATACATATACGTAGAAGTAACGGATAAGAGTCATGAACATCTGGGTACCAGATACAGGCCAAAAGATATAAATTGACTAAGACTCAAAGTGGAGCTAGGAAGAAGACTAGCCCACATAGAAAGGGGATGGCTCAATGGTAGAAACATTGAAGACGCCATCGCCCAGATTACAAAGTGGACCCAAGAGGCATGTGAAGCAGCCAAAAAAGTAACCAAAGATGTTACATATAAAAAAGAGGTACCATGGTGTAATCAAGAGCTCACCATAATGAGGAAGAAAGTACTGGCGAGTAGAAGGAGATACCAACGACACAACGAAGATGGAAACCAAAAAGAAAAATATAAGATCATTTACAAAAAGACACAGGCTGTGTACAAAAGAAAGATAGCGAAAGTAAAACACGAAAGTTGGATCGGGTATCTTAACAAAGTGGACCCAAACAACCCTTTCGGAGAACACTTCTCCTTCATGAAAGGAAGAAAATCATATAGGCTAAATATCAAGAAAGTCAAAAATGAAATGGGAGAGTAACCAAACACGGTTAAAGAAGCAATAGGCAATCTCATAAAATATCACTTCCCAGAAGATGATACAAAGGAAGAAACAATTGAACAGATTAAGATAAGAAAATTCGAACCAAGACTGGGGAACAAAGACCCAAAATTTAACCAAAATGAAGTCGAAAACGTCTTCCAAAAATCAAATAAGGGCAAAGCCCCAGGAAGAGACGGACTGCCGATGGAGATAGTAGAAGAGGTTTACCTCTCAAGCAAATCTCTATTTGTGGACATATTAAATAAATGCCTCAAAAAAGGAATATTTCCAAAACAATGGAAGACATCAAACCTGGTCCTTTTCAACAAGGAAGGAAGGGATGGAGAAAGCCCATCCAGCTACAGGCCAATATGCCTGTTGAATGCGTGGTCCAAAATATTGGACAAACTAGTGACTCAAAAATTGCTGCACCACATGTGCAGCAACAACATACTAAATCCAAACCAATATGGATTCTTACCAGGCAGAAGTACAACCGATGCAATTAGAAAAATTCTAAAAGAAATAGAAGAAAATAAGGCACAAAAACTACACACGTGCCTAATTTGTCCCGGCCGTCCAAATAGATGCTCAAGTCCTTGTTGACGAGTCGGACGGTCTGGGTCTTCAACACGTGCCTAATTTCACTAGACGTCAAGAGCGCATTCAACAGGGTATGGTGGCCAGCAATATTACAAGAATTTGGAAGAATAAATTGTCCGGAAAATATATATAATGTAATGAAAAGCTTTCTCAGTGAAAGGGAAGTTCAATATGAAACCAAGAACTTTAAAATAGTAGAGAAATACTCAAAAGGCTGTCTGTCCACAGGGGTCAAATTCCGGCCCAATTCTGTGGAACGTCATATGCAACACGGCCTTTGACATCAATTATGGCAACAACGTAGAACTGCAAGCATATGCAGATGATTTCATCTGTATAATAAAAGGGAAATCTAGAACAGGGATAGAGCATACAGCCACTAAAGCTCTAGAAAGGATAAGAGACTGGGGAATTAATAACAAACTCGAGTTCAGCGGTGAAAAAACTCAAATTCTCTTTATCCCGGTCAGAGATGGACCTAGACGAGCCTATAAAACAAGAGAAGCCCCAAGTGTTAAATTTGAAGGCAGTTACATAAAGAGAACTGACCACATTAAATACTTGGGTGTGACTATTGACCAAAACCTGAATTGGATAGCACACGCGAATAAGATTAAGGAAGTAGTTGGAAAAATAATGAACAACATAAATGGACTGAGCAGGAGATACTGGGGCCTTAATAATAAAGTGCTCAAAAACATCTATAAGAGAGGAATTGAAAGGATAATCACCTACGCATGTGGCGCATGGTGGAACGGAGGCACGATTAGGCTTAGAAATAAACTTAACCAAGTGCAAAGAATGGCTCTACTATCCATAGCTAAAGCTTATAAAACGACGCCCAATGCTGCACTGCAGGTTCTATGCGGGATTCTCCCCATAGAGCTGCAGATCGAGTATGAAGCGAAGATAGAAAGATTCAAAAAGGGAATCAAAGAACTGAAGATAGAAGGGGAAACATACAGCTTCAAAGAAGTAGAACAGGAAATTGAAAGATGGAAGACATACCCATCAAGAGAGATCATAATTCCATGGAAAAGAGGAAATCCCCAGAACACGGACCAAGATCAGGACTCGTTCGAAATATATACGGACGGGTCCAAGAAAGAAGGAAAAGTTGGAGCAGCCTATGTGGTATACCGAGGAAAACAAATACAATGGACACAAAATTATAGACTAAGTGATAATGCAAGTGTGTACCAAAGTGAACTTCTAGCAATTAGACAATCGTTGTTGTGGCTGGCAACGGAGGACATTAAAGGAAGGAGAATAGAGTGCTACGCAGATAGCCAAAGCGCACTCCAAGCTATGAAAAAGAATGGAAATAAGAACGGAATAGTAGATGAAATTAGGAAACTGTACCAAAGAGTGAATAGAAACAACTCCCTGTAATATAATTGGGTAAAAGCCCATGTGGGAACAGAGGGGAATGAGTTCGCCGACTCGAAAGCCAAAAAGGCAACAGAGAGGCAAGACGTGGACCTAGAAATAGGACTCCCACTTAAATACTACAAGAACAAAGTAATGGAACAACAAGTAAAACAATGGCAAGAAAAATGAGACGGTGAGGAAACGGGAAGACTTACATATGAGATCTGCTCCAAAGTGTCAACAGGGAGGTTATGCACAAACCACCTTGTGACACAAGCGGCAACAAAACATGGTAACTTCCCGGATTACTTCCACAGATTCAAAATCAAGGAACAAGTTATGGAATGTAGATATTGCAAAGAGCATATCTACGCAGATATCCTCCACTATATTATAGAATGTAGAGGACTAAATGACAAAAAGGAAAACACTGTCCAAAAATAGGAAGTAAAAATAGCTTTATTCAATATATGAGGAATGAAGAGGGAAGAAGGCACGTGGCAGCCTTCCTGAAGGACCTCCAGGAAGAAGAGACGCAGTGAGGAAGGACAGGGGAAGGGATACCCTTGAAGAACCTCATCACGGACTATGTACATATGCTTGTCTTTAGTGCAACCGTGGGAGTCTCATGAGCCAGTACGATGTCAAGTACAACCTTGTGTCGTGACGGCATTCGTCACTCCTTTATAAATTGCATAACTTCTGTATTTTTAAACTTTTATTTAATTAATCTGTGTCCTGGAACCCTCAGGTCATTATATATTTTATTATCGTATTGTATCTGATTCTGTGCAGATCTGTGGCCATTTTTTATTTCGTTATAATAATTCTCGCACACTCTGGGAATGACGCCTGTTAGTCTGGCTTGCTGGCGGAGACAGATGTCTCCTTGTCGTCACGCGGCAGATACGCGTGCCTTTGGAATCGTCCGTTGTGGGGCGGAACTGTGGATGATTTTGAATTGGAAGTAATTTTCGATTGGAGGAGAGGAGATGATGTGAGCCCATGTAATTTTGTATTGGACGGCTCCTGGATCCATCTGGAATGTATATAAGCTGCGTAAATTGTAACTCGGGGCTCTCTCCCTGGAAACATCTTCGAACTCACGTCAACGCGGGACTTAGCCCTCAGGCGGAGTTACCGTGTTGTGAGGGTCGGGAGAGATGCCACCTCGCCACTGCTGTTACCATCGCCACTGCTGTTACCGTCGCCACTGCCGAGATCTGATGATGCCTTGCCCTCGCCGACCGTCGTCCGCCGTGTAAACGTAGAGATGATGCCTCATCTCGCTTGGTCGAGTACCGGGACCAGAGAAAGCAAATATGAATCTGTTCCTTCGGCTGACCTGATCCGGCACCTTGCCGGAAACTGCGGTTCAACCGTTCCTGTTGGAGCGGGGCAATGTTGCCCCGAGGGAAATTATCAGTGGATGCCTGTGCTCTATCTGCCATGAGTCCTTCCAAGAATATTTTGAGGTAAGACTTGTACCTTTAGACCTGCCGATGGGCAGTCGTCTGGACTTGTGCATCGACCTCTGCAGAACTTTTCATCCATAGGATCTTCTGCAGCATTATACATATATATATTCTAACTACAGTTTCTTTCTTCATATTGAAGCTTTATCTAAGCCATAATAATCTAAATTGATTTTATATTGTTTGAAATACAGTAATTACGTAGGCCTTTAACGTTCCCCGGGTGTGTGCATTCTCTCTGACCATACCATTATTTTACTTAATTGGAATATGAAATTATTTGATTTATTGAATTTATATTAAATTCCGGCAAAGAGCCGATGATTCTTGGTAAAGAGAGGTCCAGTGGTTAAATCATTAAATCAGTAATTGTATTTGATATGCAACTCCACTTCTTGAATAATTAATAAATATTGGATTTGAACTAAAATCATGTGTTCTTATTTGTGTAGAATCTGTACTGAATTTAAGTGTTTTCAGCTTCTGGAGGAATCTTGAAGGTAAAGGTAAATTCTTTGGAACTTGTTGGGTTTTCCTTCACAGGTCATCAGTTGGAATTCTCCAACTGACGAGAGATGTGTTTCGAACCTGGGTTACAAATTTGGTGAGAGTTAGACTCTCGGTCTGCCGTGTCTGGCCGGTATCCGTGGTGACTTTAGATTCCCACGGAACCCGCTATGACAATTGGTGCCTTTGACCTTCCCTCTCGAGCACCTGTGTTTTTAAAATTTTGTTGTGTGGAGTTTTGAAATTTTTGGTGAAACTGGACTGTGGTATGGTTTGGTTTTGAGAGTTGCACACTTTTGTATTGAAAATTTGTATGCATTATTTATGAAATTATTGTAAAAAAGTATTTATACAGAAAATTAATTTAAAATGTGTGAAATTTTAGTGAAAAGTGGCATGGTATAAAACGAAAATGCTTGGTGTACGATGAAAATGGTTAAGAATAGTTTTGAAAAATTGTTTAGAATCTGAAAAATTGTTATGATAATTGAAAATTACTAACTATAATAATATATAAAGCTGTTAGAAGTGAAAATTTAATTGAAGAATTATTTTAAAAATTGAATTTAAATAGTATAAAGTTCTACTGTGAGAAATGGTTTCGATTTGAAATTTTGTGGAATTCTTCTGTTTTTGATCTGAATTTTGAGAGTATTAATGTGTGGGATTTTTGAAATCTTGCTGTAATTTATCTTCGAGCTCTGTTGAGCATTTCCCCCCAAAAAATTGGGTTGGCAGTTTTTGAAACTCCGTGTGTTTAGTTTTGTTTTAAAATGTGAGATTGAAAATTTGGGCCGAGAATGGAGGCCGTCTTCTGGATTTCATTCTAAAAATAAAATAAAATAAAATCTGTGTAAATGGAAATATAAATTTTAACTTAAAATCTGAATCGAAAGTACACCTGCATTGAAATGACAATCCTTAATTATGACTACCAGATTACGACTACATGATTGTGACGTGTTATTGAAAATAATATCAGAAATAAAAGAAATATGGAATAAATTGAGTAGAATATGTGTTGAAAAATATTGTGATGTGAAAAATATAAAGTATTTTGTTGTTGGTATGTGCAGAGTGATACATAGCCAGATTTGAAAAAAAAATGGTGCAAAAGTTGCACGGAAATAAAATGAGAAATTCCATATCTATTTATTTATTATGACTTGTTGAGGGGTGTATAATAGAGTGACATAAAGTAAGAATACATGTTAAGTAGCTGACAGTAAAAATGTTTTAAGAAATGTTCCAAACTTTGAAAAATTTGTGAAAATTAAGAATTAAGAATTTGATATTAATTAAATTGAAAATTAAATTTGATATATAAGAAAGTTAAATGTAAATATTTGTTTTAAAAGAACTTTCGCTTTTGAATTTTGAGAATTCTTCTTGTTTCGGTTTGAAATTTTTGTTTGAGTTTATGCGAGGAGATTCGCTGCAAATGAAAAAAAAAAAAGTTTATTACGACGAGCTCATTGAGCCCTTTCCCAAATAAAAAAAAAAAAAAAAATAAGAATGAAATTTGGGGTTTGCAGAGTCCGAGTCTCATGGAATGTTAGATGGTTAAAAATGGATTGAAATTTTGAACTGGAAGTGAGGGTTGTTCTTGAGATTTGATCGAAAAAATTTTGTAAATTGATTATAAATGCTTAAATTAAATATTTGAATCTTAAATAATACTAAGATATTAAATACTGAAATATTAAATAGTTTAATGATTTGATTTTACACCCTGTGTTTTATAACATACCGATTATGACATATAGAAATTTGATAAATAGGACGAGTTTAAAAATAAAAATAATTACGTGAGAAAATAAAAATAATTCCGTGTGAAAAAAGTTTTGTGGTTGTGTAGCCAAGAGAGCACACAGGTTTTTGAGTTCTGTATGACAGACAGACTCGAGTTGATGGACCAAAATAGTAAATTTGAGTTTTCATGGAAAAAAATATAATAGTAATATAAAATAAAGGTCCCTTTTGATCACGTAAATTATTGAGTAAAATAAATGAGTTGTGAATTGTTTATGATAAATAAAGAAAAGAGTACATTTTAAGTACGGTAAATGAAAAATATTGTATTATGGTAAACTGAAATAGAATAGAAATAATTGATTTTCATATATAGGTATTATATTGACACATAATTGATGGTGATATTTACAAATGAAATATTAAATAAGTACATAAAATATATAAAGTGAAAAAATTGTGTATTAACAAAATGAAATGTATGTACTGTGTCATTTCAATGATTCGGGGATGAGCCAGGAATTTTTTTCGAAAAAGGGGTAAATTTTTTGAAAAATGTTGACTTAGAATTTGAAAGATGAAATTTTGACTTGAATAAATTGAATTGTTTGTGGAATTTATAAAATAAGAAATGAAAAATCTGGTTCCACAGTGTTATAAAGATAAATAATAATTTTATGAAAAATGATATTTTTGAAAAGTCAACTTGTGTAAATGTGTTTGTGTGGGACTGAGAGCCATGTTTGTATATTTATTTTCCCTGAGTGCTTGTGAGTGATTGAAATTGATTTTGTCTGCCTCAGGATGTTTAAATGAAATGATTGATTCTCCACCTGGTTGTTTCTGCCTCCTTGCTAAAATTTTGCATCCAAACACTTTGCTAAATATCTATTTTCGTGTCTTGACCTTCCTAAGTTCTGTTGTGTTGTGAATGTTGACGGCTTAGCTACCCGTTTTTCACTTGCTTGTGTTTTGTTGTGTAATCGGATTCGCGACCCGGTTTACACTCTGTGTTCAGTGTTGTTGCTCGAAATTGCCTCACAAACAATTTTGAGGAGTGTTGAATGTCTTGGGTTGGAATTGACTTTGTTTGTTTGGAATGTTACTTAATATTAAGAACTGTTGTTTTCGTGGGTTGATCCCTCTTTGCACTCATCTGTGTTAATTTCGGTAGCAATTAAAAGTCTTGCTCAAAAGGAAAAAAGTAAAAAAATGTTTTGTTTCGGGAAGAACTCTTGGTCAGAATATTTGCTCAATTCCGTATTGTGTCCAGCGTGTTTTTGTTGAAAAGTTTGAAAATTCTGTCAGAATGAGTTGCTCGCAGGTGAGGTATTGAAAAATGAAATGTTGAAAATTTGAAAATATAATGTCGAAATATTAAATAGAAATTGTGGAGAAAAGTTTTAAAAATAAGAAATGAAATGATTTAATTTGAAAATATTGTGAGAAAAGTTGGAAAAGTGACTTATTTATTATCGTTAATATTGAATTTAAAGTTGAAATGTATTTTCGGCCTCAGATTTCCCTTGTTTCCCCTTGGTATTGAATGAGAAAAAAATATTGTTTCTGAAATTAATTACATAAAGAAATTGAAAGTTCTGTTCCTGGGCTCTGGGTTTTCGATTGAGTTAAAAAGAGCTGTGTTTACTTCAGCCGATAATGAGCTGACGCCGAATGTGTAAACGAAATGTTCTTTCCCCCCCCCCCCCCGTTCTAGACATTCCTGCATGGTGCAGAGCGAAAATGAAATAATTCTGTTGACGTATGAGAAACATTTGACCTACTTTCGATAGGTTTTGGTTTGTAGAAATTTTTTGTTTGTGTGATTGAATTGAAGTGAATGCTTTTAACATCTAAAAATATATTAACTGAATTAGAATTTGAATAATAAAAGATAATTGCATTACAAAATAACTGAAATTGAGATATTTTAAAAACTTAGAATAATTTTGCGACTCCGGTTGGTAATATGAAATATTTAGAAAAAAAAATATAATAAAATAATTGAATGGAGTCTGGTTTTGTGGAAATTTGAATTAGAGTAGAGGAACTCTAAATTTAATCACAAATATAATATTGATGTGTGGAAAGTGAATCCACAAATAATTAATGCAAATTGAAATATTCTAAGATTATATAATGATTTATTTACTGGAAATGTGGAACGGAATAGAGTAAAGAAACTCTTAAGTTAATTACGGAAATATATGAAACATTGAGAATGTGTTCCACAGTTTGAATTAAAATGAAATAAGAACATTTTAAAAGTTTGTTTACCTTATGTGGAAATCTAGTAAGAGTCAGTGAACTCTAATTTATTTTGAGAAATGTTGAATTTTTAAATTGGATTCCACAAGTTAATTTACTTGATAATTTTTTTTGAATTTTACTTTACATATTTACTTTCTGAAATCCATACTTAAAAATATTTTGATTTGAATTTAAGAATTTTATTTTGAAAACGTAATGATTAATTATAAAAATAAACTTTGGATTTCATTTAATATGGAGTTGCACATTTAAAATTTTTGTTTGCACTTAATAAATTAATATGGAAAATTGGTGCAATAGTGAAATAACATTGAGAAAAAGATTTTTTCTTTGAATGATTGAATTTCGTCCTTGACTTCAAATAACTTTATAACATCTTTGGCAGGCAACTTAAACTTAATTTTAAGAGAAATATATTGAATTTGAGAATAATTTAGTGAAATTAAATGAAAATTAGTGAATTTTGAGATGACACTTATTTATTCACAAATGTTTGAAATTTTGAAAAATTGGTACTTTGATGATTTGTTATTTACAAATATTTTAAGAATTTGGTAATATTTAGATATTGATAATAATGAGAAATTAGAAAGTGATTTAAGAAAATTGAAATTTTGATCTGTGGTTTTGATGTTGATTGGGGAGTGGCGAAAAATTTGTTTTGAAATTTTGAAATATTTTACTTGGTGGCAAAGCTTAGTGAACTTCATGAGAAAAAGAAAAAATAATAATACATAAGAAATGATTATTAAAAAAATGGTGGATTGAAGTTCAATTTGATTTTCGTGCCCGTGCCTGTAGAGCACTGATGAAATTGAGGCACTTGTTTGCGAAACAAAATATTTTATTTCGGTGTGAACCGGTGGTGACAGAAAAAAAAAAAAAAATTTTTTGGGCTTTTTCTCCGTGACTCGGTTGGTTCTCGAAAAGCGAGACCAAATTAAATTGCATATTGCTGTGTTGTACATAAATTGATTTAATATAAAAACTGTATTTTTTTTTTTACATGTGTAGTAGGATTGTGGAATTGGTCATCCTTCTTTAGGCCTTTTTCGGAACTTTTGCCCTGCAGGTGTTGAGTGTTGGCCGCATTTTGATCTTGTAGGTGTGGTGGTGTTGGGCTCACACTGCCTTTCTGCTAAATTTTATCTAAATTGCGGACGACAACTTGAGGCTGGTTGTCGGTTGCTTCGGGGATGTTCCAAATTCCATTGAGTGGTATTAGGAGAATGATTTTTTTTTTCTTTGGAATGAGAAGTGTATATAAATGTGTTTTGTGGAGTAAGGCTTTCTCCCCTTCCCTTACTGCCACATTTGTCTCTTGTTTTATTTATGTTATATGTTCATATATATTCTTTTGCTGTTACTGGGAGAAAGAATCTCTTGGTAATTATTTACATATTTAATCGCATATATTATTTACATATTTAATCTTTGAATGTTAAGAAAAATTTCTTGACATATTTATTTAGTGTATATTTTCATGTGTTTCCTTTTGCGAGTCACAGGACTTTGGAGAAAATGATGTTTTGAATATTGGAAAATAAATAATCACAGTATATTGAGTTCGGTTCTGTCACCCGGTCACCTTGTGTTGATTGCTTGCCACAGTTGTCCACAGTTGATATTTGAAAAAAAGAAAGGAAATAAATTTAATTTCGAGTTTAAAAATTCTGGAATAGGTGGATGTGTTTTTCGACCACTGATCCCCCTTTTCTACCACATGATCTGGTTGAATAATTGAAACAAAATAATAATGTTATATTTATAGAATGATTATTTGAAAAAGTGTCATTAATTGATAAAAGAATGATTTGAATATCAAACGAGATTTATAATAGTAATAATGATTTTGGAAATATTGTTGAAAATTAAAATGATAATTAATTAATAATTTAAACATTTGAATTGAAAATTGTATAATATTATAAAATGGTATTATGGTAAGAATACCGGTGTCATGAATGTTGCCTGCTCGCTGCCTCTTTGTAAGAGGAAAAGAAAATACTTTTGTGTCAAATGGACACTTTTTGATTGTCAATGGATGTTTGTTCGCCACTGGACCAGGTTGGTATAAAATTTAATTGTCTTGGTATGGTCACTTTAATTGAATCTGTTTTAATATTTATATTGTTATTTTAAAAATAGTTATTTATAAAGTCTGCTGTGTCTATTTAGACAATGCTTGAGCCACATACTTGCTGCTGTATATAATTGAAAAGAAAACTTTGTGTGGTCATTAAATTTTATTGCAATATAAAGAAAATGAAACTTAATATTATAATTGAAAAATGTTCTGCTGACCACTTGTAAATATAATTGCTGGAATTTAATTATTTAAAGAATGTGAAATAATTTGAAGTTTAAAAGCAGATAATTGAAAATAGTTTATTAATTGAAAATTTTATTTGGAAAAATTATTTTAACTTTGTGCTGACTTGAGGGTTAATTTTGTAAATATTTAATTGCAATTTTGAATTTATTTGGAAACTTTGAATTTAATTGAAAATCAGAATTTTATTGAAATTTTAATGTAATCATTTGGTATTTTGGAAATTCACTTAATGTGAAAACTTTTGTGAAGGGCTTGTATTCATTAGGATTGGACTCATTTGCAGTCACTTTTAGGTTACTTTTGGCTCTGGTTCTTCGACATGCGCCCATGTGGGATGGTGTTCGTGTCAAGAGCCCTTGATGTAGTTTTGGCCGACTGCATCTTTTCAAAAATTTTGTTGAAATTTTTTTCTTGAAGGTCATGGACTTCAAGGAGCCTGATGTCTACTTGCTTCTGCTGGTGTGGATGAAAAAAATCCTCCATTGTCGTATTTTTTTTCTCCGGAGAGAGGGGGAGTTGTCGTGACGGCATTCGTCACTCCTTTATAAATTGCATAACTTCTGTATTTTTAAACTTTTATTTAATTAATCTGTGTCCTGGAACCCTCAGGTCATTATATATTTTATTATCGTATTGTATCTGATTCTGTGCAGATCTGTGGCCATTTTTTATTTCGTTATAATAATTCTCGCACACTCTGGGAATGACGCCTGTTAGTCTGGCTTGCTGGCGGAGACAGATGTCTCCTTGTCGTCACGCGGCAGATACGCGTGCCTTTGGAATCGTCCGTTGTGGGGCGGAACTGTGGATGATTTTGAATTGGAAGTAATTTTCGATTGGAGGAGAGGAGATGATGTGAGCCCATGTAATTTTGTATTGGACGGCTCCTGGATCCATCTGGAATGTATATAAGCTGCGTAAATTGTAACTCGGGGCTCTCTCCCTGGAAACATCTTCGAACTCACGTCAACGCGGGACTTAGCCCTCAGGCGGAGTTACCGTGTTGTGAGGGTCGGGAGAGATGCCACCTCGCCACTGCTGTTACCATCGCCACTGCTGTTACCGTCGCCACTGCCGAGATCTGATGATGCCTTGCCCTCGCCGACCGTCGTCCGCCGTGTAAACGTAGAGATGATGCCTCATCTCGCTTGGTCGAGTACCGGGACCAGAGAAAGCAAATATGAATCTGTTCCTTCGGCTGACCTGATCCGGCACCTTGCCGGAAACTGCGGTTCAACCGTTCCTGTTGGAGCGGGGCAATGTTGCCCCGAGGGAAATTATCAGTGGATGCCTGTGCTCTATCTGCCATGAGTCCTTCCAAGAATATTTTGAGGTAAGACTTGTACCTTTAGACCTGCCGATGGGCAGTCGTCTGGACTTGTGCATCGACCTCTGCAGAACTTTTCATCCATAGGATCTTCTGCAGCATTATACATATATATATTCTAACTACAGTTTCTTTCTTCATATTGAAGCTTTATCTAAGCCATAATAATCTAAATTGATTTTATATTGTTTGAAATACAGTAATTACGTAGGCCTTTAACGTTCCCCGGGTGTGTGCATTCTCTCTGACCATACCATTATTTTACTTAATTGGAATATGAAATTATTTGATTTATTGAATTTATATTAAATTCCGGCAAAGAGCCGATGATTCTTGGTAAAGAGAGGTCCAGTGGTTAAATCATTAAATCAGTAATTGTATTTGATATGCAACTCCACTTCTTGAATAATTAATAAATATTGGATTTGAACTAAAATCATGTGTTCTTATTTGTGTAGAATCTGTACTGAATTTAAGTGTTTTCAGCTTCTGGAGGAATCTTGAAGGTAAAGGTAAATTCTTTGGAACTTGTTGGGTTTTCCTTCACAGGTCATCAGTTGGAATTCTCCAACTGACGAGAGATGTGTTTCGAACCTGGGTTACAAATTTGGTGAGAGTTAGACTCTCGGTCTGCCGTGTCTGGCCGGTATCCGTGGTGACTTTAGATTCCCACGGAACCCGCTATGACACTTGAGACCCACGAGCCAGCACATTTTCTCTCTATCCTCATTATGTAAATATTTATATAAGTGTAACTCTGTATGTATCACCAAGAATGAAATGTTTAAATGTTAAAATCATCTATGCATTACAGCATAAAGTTTGTATTTATATGATATGTGTAAATAAAATAAAAAGAAAGCGTCACAGACAAAGATAAGGTGAGAGGATGAGGTGGAAATTCTAGTTTGGGCCCTTCGCCCATAATGGCCTCAAAAATAGTTTTGGCAGTTTCAGACGATGAACGATATGCAGATGCTGCGCCTTTTGTTGTACCAGTTGGTGTCAGCTGTGGCTCCTATTCCAAATTGCTTTTCAAAATCTGGTGGCTAATTGGCAATAAACATTAAAGTTCTAAGCAGAACTGGCGATATTGTCGTCTTCCAAATTACGAGAGATGGCTCTCGATCTAGAACACTAAGTTCTCAGCAGAACTGGCAATATCGCCGATTCAAAATTCAAAAATCGGCGGCCTTTTTCGGCACAAAGGTTAACAAGAACAGGATTGGCTACGACAACGGCAGATTTAGACAAAGTCTAAACTGTGAATGGCGATTTAATTCGCCCGTGACAGAATTAAGTATCCTTACCTCGTCAAGAGCGAATACCATAAGCAATAAAGAAAACTTATTGCAGGAATACGCGACGTACTTTATGAAGAAATACGCAACGTATTTAAGCACAAATAAGATAACAATGCAGCTTACAGCTGTTTCGAGAATACGCTGTATCTCCTTCGTCAGTTCAAAACCCCCAACACACCTAAAATCATAAAGACGAAATAAGCACAAATAGAAGAAGCATAGAGGTGTATATACACAAGTCCTGGATTTCGAGCCCACCTGAAATAGCCAATCAGAACGCAGAATGAAAGAACAGTCCAGTCAATCCGAAACGGAATGTAATATACAAAATTTGTACCCCCTCCCCCCTATTATTCTATTTGTACCCCCCAAACTGCTTAAACTCTAAATGTGCAACAAACTGCCACACTTGGAGCTAGGACAAATAATAAAAAGTAGTAAATAAAAACCTAGGGTCAATTAGGGTCACAGAATTAATGTCACAGTTTGACAATAAGAACCACATATTGAAACTGGAAATTAAAGACGTTTCGCGCCTGGTGCTCTGTCTTATACGACACTCTTCTGGTGGTATTTGTACCCATTTCGTTTTAATAACTTAGGATTATCTGGTTCTCTTGCCCTGAGAAAGGCGATCCAGCGTATCCTCAAAACAGCTGTATACTGTTTAATTATTTTATTCGTGTTTAAATACGTTGCTCAAGCTTTCCTTATCCTTTCCACAGCGTGCTTTTTACTTATTAACATAAGCAATCTCTTACGGTTGAGCAGGTATTGCATCCAGTCCGAAGTGTGAATATGCTTGCTGCCATTCGGCAAACGATAATACCCTAAGTAAATCACTTACACTCGAAGTCATATTGTTTGATTTGCAAAAAATCTATTGTTGACTCTGCCTAATTTTTTTTTAAGTTGTTTCATTATCTGCAAACATAGATCTATCTATAAAAGGTTTTAAACCACTTTTAAAAACAGTGTGAAATTTCATTTTCGGTTCTATCTGAGTTTCTCAAAGTATATATCAAAAGAATTAATTTTTATTTAAAGAGAAAAGGTTTTGTTTTATAACACTTTTGTAGCAAATTTTAGTTATAATGTCGATGGATGAAAATAAATTTATTTCACTAAAAATTGTGAAAATTTAAATATACTTTATTTTCATTTTCCCTACAATCAGCGCCGGTTTAGGAGCCCCCAACTTGGGAAGGAACTCTCACCACGACCTTCATGCATGAGTATCAGTAAAAGCAAGTTGAATTCCCCACTGAGATAAATGCGTGAGACCCCAAATTGAAGATTTGCAGGAAGCCCCGAAATTCCTTAACAATTCCTTATGCAATTCCCTAAACCGCCTCTATCTACAATACATGGTAATGTATACGGGAAGCATATAACACGTATCGAAAATCAGAACTCGAGATTGGAACATCTGATTTATACTGCCCCTAATTGATCTATTTCACTTTCCCTGCAATACATGGTAAAGTATAGGGAAAGTATTGGAATCATACCGAAAATCACAACTCTAGTTTTCAACGGATATACACGTTTCGAGAACTCTAGAATACGACAAAACTATTTTTAGCGTGACGTCTGTGTGTGTATCTGTGTGTGTGTCTGTCTGTGTGACTGTCCGTGGGTCTGTCTGTCTGTCCAATGTATGTATCCACACTAAAAAACTACTGAACCGAATTTCAGAAAATTTGGTAGGTAAGTTACTTGGGCGAGACTCTGGTGCTGATTTATTTTTGGTAGGATTCGTAAAAACAGAACCCGCCTTTTTTTTGCAGAATGGTCCGTAAACATTTCATGTATCCACTCTAGCAAAAATACTAATTGGCCAAATTTCACAAAATTTGGTAGATAAGTTACTTGTAGGATACTCTGGTGCTGATTAGATTTTGGTATGATTCGGAAAAGAACAGCCTACCTTTTTTTAGGAAATGGCCTGCAAAAATTTGATGTATATCTATCCTAGCTAAAATACTAATTAACCAAATTTCACAAAATTTGGAAGATAAGTTACTTGTGAGATATTCAAGTGTTGATTAGATTATCGTACGATTTGAAAAAGAAGAACTCGCCATTTTTTACGAAATGTCCCTCAAAAATTTCATGTATCCACCCTAGCTAAAATGATAATTCACCAAATTTCACTTGGTAGATAAGTAACTTGTGGGATACTCGGGTGCTGATTAGATTTTGGTACAATTCGGAAAAGAACAACCTGCCTTTTTTTACGAAATGACCCGCAAAAATCGCCAAATTCTAAAAAAAAAAAAAAAAAGACTACGTAAGCTCAAATGCATCAATTAAATTCTTGTTTTATACGCAATTTTTGAGGGGAAAAAGAGCATAACACATTGTATTATGCTTTAGGACTAACCAACCGTTCTCAAGATATTTGAGATTTCTGGCATTTTTATTGAACCGATTTCGGAAAAATGTCCAATCGCAAAATAAAAACAAAAATTGAATTAAAAATGCAAATTTAGCGTTATTTGGTGCAATTAAACTCAATCAAATAAATTATTAAAGAAATAAAGAAAATATGAGCTTGAGTCTGCAGTGAATGTCATGTGCTGTCCACATCAGATTTTTTACTTTCATTGTAATACATAGTAATGTATAGGGAAAGTATTGGAATCGTGCCGAAAATCGCAATTCGAGTTTTCGACGGATCTACACGTTTCGAGACCTTTAGAATACGAAAAAAACTATTTTTAGCGTGACGTCTGTGTGTGTGTGTGTGTGTGTGTGTGTGTGTGTGTGTGTGTGTGCGTCTGTCTGTCTGTGCATATTTTGTATCCACTCTAACTAAAAAACTAATGGACCAAATTTCATAAAATTTGGTAAGTAAGTCACTTGGGGGCGAATCTGGTGCTGATTAGTTTGGGCACGAATCGGGATAAAAGAGCCCGCCTTTTTTTTGTGAAATGGCGCGCAAGAGCTTGTATCCACTCTAGCTGAAAAACTAATGGACCGAATTGCACAAAATTCGGTAGATAAGTCCTTTGTGGGTCACCCTAGTGCTGATTATATTTTGGTACGATTAGGAAAAATATAATCTGTCTTCTTTTGCGAAATGGCCCGCGCGCAAAAAATCATCAAAATCTAAAATAAAAACTACGTATGCTCAAATATATCCATTAAATTATATTTTGATACGTAATTTTCAACGAAGAAAAGACTAAGACCAACTCCGTGACACTAGGACTAGCCGTTCTTGAGATATTTTAATTTTTTCGTACTTTCTCTACGCCGCCTTTGAAAATAAGTCCAGTTATCAAATGAGAACGAAAGTTGAATTAAAAGTGAATTAAATTTAATTAAAATAAAGAGAACGTGCATGTCTGCAGCGAAAGTCATGTGCTGTCCACATCAGATTTTTACTTTCCTTGCAATACATTGTAATGTATAAGGAAAGTATTGGAATCATGCCGAAAATCGCAAGTCGAAAACCGCAGAGTTTTTGAAGGATCTACAAGTTTCGAGACCTCTAGAATACGAAAAAAATTATTTTTAGCATGACGTTTATGTGTGTGTCTGTCTGTCTGTGTGTCTGTCTGTCTGTCTGTCTTTGCAGATTTTGTATCCACTCTAACTATAAAACTAATGGATCGAATTTCATAAAATTTGGTAGGTAAGTCACTCGTGGGCGAATCTGGTGCTGATTAGTTTGGGGCACATTTCGGGATAAATGAACCCGCCTTGCTAATGCAAAAGGAGTAATGGAATCATGCCAGTATCTTTAAAGTACAAATGTGTTAGTGCTATAGGAGAATATTTAATCTATTTACTGCCTGATTTTGCTGTATGCTGTTTTTCATAGATTAAAGCTAATAAGAAGCATGAAATGAAACATTAGTTTTCATGGTATTTTTTTAGGTTTTGTGCCATTTTAACTTTCCCTGCAATACGTGGTAATGTATAGGAAAAGTATTGGACTCATATCGAAAATCGCAACTCGAGTTTTCGACGGATCTACGTGTTTCGAGACCTCTAGAATACGAAAAATCTATTTTTAGCGTGACGTCTGTGTGTGTCTGTCTGTCTGTTTTTGTAGGTTTTCTATCCACTCTAACTAAAAAACTAATTGATCGAATTTCATAAAATTTGGTAGGTAAGTCATTTGTAGGCGAATCTGGTGCTGATTAGTATGGGTACGATTTGGAATAAAAGAACTCGACTTTTTTTGCGAAATGGCCTGCAAAAATTGCCTGTATCCACTCTAGCTGAAAAACTAATGCACACCCTGGTGCTGATTAGATTTTGGAACGATTAAGGAAAAAAATAATCTGCCTTTTTTGCGAAATGGCCTACAAAAATTGTCAAAATCTAAAATGAAAACTACGTACGCTGAAATATATCCATTAAATGCTTGTTTTATACGTAATTTTTAACGAAGAAAAGACTAAAACCAACCTTATTACACTATGGCTAGCCGTTCTGGAGATATTTTAGTTTTTTCATATTTTCTCTACGCCACCTTTGAAAATAAGCCCAGTTACCAAATGAGAACGAAAATTGAATTTAAAAATGTAATTAAAATGAAGATAACGTGGATATAAGTCTGCAGAGAAAGTCATGTGCTGCCTACATCAGATATTTAGTTTCCCTACAATACATGGTAATGCATAGGGAAAGTATTGGAATCATGTCGAAAATCGCAACTCGAATTTTCGACGGATCTACACGTTTTGAGACCTCTAGAATACGAAAAATCTATTTTTAACATGACATCTGTGTGTGTGTGTCTGTGTGTCTGTCTGTGCAATGTATGTATCCACTCTAACTCAAAAACTTATGAACCAAATTTTATAAAATTTGGTAGGTATGTCACTTGTGTGTGATCCTGGTGCTGATTAATTTTCGTACGATTCGCTATAACAGAACCGCCTCTTTTTGCGAAATGGCCCTCAAAAAGTGACTTTATCCACTCTAGCTGAAAAACTAAATGATCAAATTTTACCAGATTTGGTAGATAAGTCAATTGTAGATTACTCTGGCGCTAATTGGATTTTGGTACAATTCGGAAACGAAAAACCTGCGTTTTTCTGCAAAATGGCCCGCAAAAATTGTCAAAATTTAAAATAAAAAACTACATATGCTGAAATAAATCAATTAAATGCTTCTTTTAAAGGTAATTTTTGAAGATGAAAAAAATAAGACCAACCCCATTACACTGTTCTCGAAATATTTTAGATTTTCGTATTTTCGCTACGTTGAAAAAATATCCAGTTACCAACTAAGAACGAAAAGTGAATTAAAAGAGCCCATTCAGTGTCGTTTTAAATAATTGTGGGTATTATTTTGTTCAATTAAACTCAATATAATGAATTATTGAAGAAATATAGAGAACGTGAATATGAGTTTGCAGGGAAAGTCATGTGCTGTCCATATCAGATTTTTACTTTCTCTGCAATACATGGTAGTATAGAGAAAATATTGGAATTGTGGTGAGAAAAGTAACTCGAATTTTCAATGAATCTATGCGTTTGTGGTAGTCTAGAACATGAAAAACTATGTTTAGCTTAACGTCTGTGTGCGTATCTATATCCAGTCCAGCTCAGAAATCTAATTGACCAAATTTCCCAAAATTTGGTAGATAAGTCACTACTTCTTTGACCCCCGACTATCCGACCTACCCGCGGCTGTAAGGTATTTTTTGGACAGTCGAAACAGTACCACCCAATTTAGACCGGAACTCAGTAAGAAATCCAGCAGGGAACCCAGTAGGGAACCCAGTATACCAAATGATAGAAAACATGCTTAAGTATGAGATAGACTTTAAATTTGGTATGACGGTAAATATATTGAAAGGAAGAAAGTGTGCAATTTCTATTTTCACATATTTGCTAATTTAAGGGTGCGGTCACACCAAAATGTTCGATTTTTCCGAATTAGTGAGAAAAGCCTTCTTTTGAGTGAGATAAGGACTTGTAATTTCGTTTACGGGCCAATTGTTGGATAAAACCCGCGAGAAAATTGATTTTTTTAAAAATGTTCATTAGAAGGGGTGCTCTACACTAAAACGTTCGAATTGCGAAATTATAGGAAAACATACTTAATGATGAAATCGAGACCTTACATTTGGTTTATGGATAGACAGATTGAGAGAGAGGAAGTGCACAATTATCAGTTTTACCATATTTGCTATTTTAGGGGTGCCGCACACCAAAATATTCTTCTTCGACCTAGACTATCTGACCTACCCGAAGGTGTAAGGTTTGGATGGTCCGGAAGTGCCATCCAATTTAGACCGGAACCCAGTAGGGACGGCATCCACAGAGACCGTAACCTCTTTCCCCTACCACCAACTTCTCGGAAGGACTTACGAACCCACATATTTAGCGTGCCCGTATTCCACTTGAACACGGAGATAGTTTTGGCAGAGTCGGGAATCGAATTCGGGTCTTCCGAGTACAATCCCCACCCCGCGCTTACCACTGGGCTATTACACACAACTATTATCACTTATCGGTTACTCTGGTGCTGATTAGATTTTGGCACGATTTGAAAACAAACTTTTTTCTCTCGAAATGACCTTTAAAAATCATCAAAATCTGATGTAAAATACAAGATATGCTGAAATGAATTAATTAAATGTTTGTTGCATGGAAAACATTTCAAAGGGTATATGTACACACCCAAACACCTATTCTTTACCTCTTGGCTGCGCCAATACTCAAATTAATGTACACAAAAAAGAACAGAAAAAATGAAGAAAAATATTGAGATTAGGAAACGGGTTCTGCACATATCATATTCTAGTTTTATTTTAAGTAAATATCTCTATAAGAATGTCAAATGTTGTATCCTTTGACATTTCTATTGAACCAACCTCTGCAAAAGATCAGAAGGTCACCCAGTGATCGATGTACAATCGATTATCCGATGGAAAATGATTCGGTTAATAAATTCTCACTGTAAATATTCCTTCTCAGCATTCCCACCTTCACACATTCACTGTTATTTTTCTCGGTAAGGATAAGTGAAATAAAGAATTTCCTTTTCACCATGTTTTGTATATCGATATTATTTGTCCGTAACACTTATTAATTTCTCTTTCCACAACAAAATAAAATCTGGAACATATATGTACAGAAAGATATTGCAGGATACGCTATTTTGTTTTTTATTATTATTATTAGCTGCATTAACAGTATGTCCGTTCATAGTATGAATTATGTAATACAAAGAAATTTAAAATTCACAATTATGTGCAAATTCTCATAATACATATATTAAATGACATTGTTATTCAAAATCATAACATTTTCATTACAATACTATACCCTTTCAAAACACAAATAATTTTATTGATTTGGCGTCATTTTTATCAATTTGGCGACATTTTTATCGATATGCCGATATTTTTATCTATTAGGCGACATTTTCGATAATTTGGCGATATATAAAAAATGTCGCCAAATGTGTCCCCTTTCATAACACAATTACTGTCCACACACACACAAACATACATACTCACTAACATACGTAACCTCAAAAGTGTTCGATTCGAGTTTAGAGATGCCTGTAAGGTGATCTTCCGTCGAAAACTTGAGTTCGAATTTTCGCTCCAGTCAAGAACTTTTCCAGTGTGTCCTAGGGAAAGTAAAAAATCGCATCCCAATCAACTGATCCTTTGACATTTCCATTTAACCGCCCTTTGCAGCAGATCAGAAGGTCGCTCGGAAATCGATGCTATAATCGATTATCCGATTAAGATTTTTCGGTTAATATATACTCAATCAGTACCAACGACCTCGCTCGTCACGCATACTCCACATTGTCTCTTACTATTTACTGGAAGAATCTATGTGTATTGATGGTTTGTGTATTGATGGTGTCAGTATCCTTTCAATTTTTCTTTTTCTGCCGGAATTCAGATTCTATAATATTATATGGAACGGAAATTTTGTTAAAGAAGTATTGGAATTCAGTGCTTTTAGCCATTTTTAAACAATTCTATATAGAACGGTATAAACTAAAAATTACTTTTCCAATCTTCTATCAATTGTAATTTGTCAGTATCCTTTCAGTGTAACTTATTGCCGGAAATCCGATTCTAAGAATATTTATATGGAACCGAAGTTTTGTTAAAGAAGTATTGAATCACTGCTCCGTTTTATTTAACAATTCTATATAGAACGATATAAACTAGAAATTACTTTTCCAAACTTCTTCCTATCAATTGTAATTTGTCAATATCCTTTCAATGTAACTTATTGCCGGAAATCCGATTCTAAGAATATTTATATGTAACCGAAGTTTTGTTATAGAAATATTGAATTGCATTGCTTTTAGCCATTTTTACACAATTCTATATAGAAAGATAACAACTAAAAATAGCTTTTTCCAACTTCTTGCTACGAATTGTAATTTGTCAGTATCTTTTCAATGTATCTTATTGCCAGAAATCAGATTCTAAGAATATTTATATGGAACAGAAGTTTTGTTAAAGAAGTATTGGATTGCACTGCTTTTAGCCATTTTTACACACTTTTATATAGAATGATATAACTGAAAAATTACTTTTCCCAAACTTCTTCCTACGGATTGTAATTTGTCAATATCCTATTAATTTATCTTATTGGCTAAAATTAGATTCTAAGAATATTTATATGGAACAGAAGTTTTGTTAAAGAAGTATTGGATTGCACTGCTTTTAGCCATTTTTACACACTTTTATATAGAATGATATAACTGAAAAATTACTTTTCCCAAACTTCTTCCTACGGATTGTAATTTGTCAATATCCTATTAATTTATCTTATTGGCTAAAATTAGATTCTAAGAATATTTATATGGAACAGAAGTTTTGTTAAAGAAGTATTGGATTGCACTGCTTTTAGCCATTTTTACACACTTTTATATAGAATGATATAAATGAAAAATTACTTTTCCCAAACTTCTTCCTACGGATTGTAATTTGTCAATATCTTTTTAATTTATCTTATTGGCTAAAATCAGATTCTAAGAATATTTATATGAAACAGAAATTTTGTTAAAGAAGTATTGGATTGCACTGCTTTTAGCCATTTTTACACACTTTTATATAGAATGATATAACTGAAAAATTACTTTTCCCAAACTTCTTCTTACGGATTGTAATTTGTCAATATCCTATTAATTTATCTTATTGGCTAAAATTAGACTCTAAGAATATTTATATGGAACAGAAGTTTTGTTAAAGAAGTATTGGATTGCACTGCTTTTAGCCATTTTTACACACTTTTATATAGAATGATATAACTGAAAAATTACTTTTCCCAAACTTCTTCCTACGGATTGTAATTTGTCAATATCCTATTAATTTATCTTATTGGCTAAAATTAGATTCTAAGAATATTTATATGGAACAGAAGTTTTGTTAAAGAAGTATTGGATTGCACTGCTTTTAGCCATTTTTACACACTTTTATATAGAATGATATAACTGAAAAATTACTTTTCCCAAATTTCTTCCTAAGGATTGTTATTTGTCAATATCCTTTTAATTTATCTTATTGGCTAAAATCAGATTCTAAGAATATTTATATGGAACAGAAGTTTTGTTAAAGAAATATTGGATTGCACTGCCTTTAGCAATTTTTACACAATTCTATTTAAAACGATAACAACTAAAAATTACTTTTCCGAACTTTTTCCTACGAATTGTAATTTGTCAGTATCATTTCAATCTATTTTACTGCCGGAAATCAGATTCTAGAAAATTATACGGAACAAAAATTCTGTTAAAGAAGTATTGGATTGCACTGCTTTTAACCATTTTTACATACTTTTATATAGAATGATACAAATTAAAAATTACTTCTTCCAAACTTCTTCCTGCGGATTGTAATTTGTCAGTATCATTTTAATTTATCTTATTGGCTGAAATCAGATTCTAAGAATATTTATATAGAACAAAATTTTTGTTCAAGAATTATTGCATTGCATTGCGCTTTTAGCCATTTTCACTCAATTCTATAAAATGATATAAACCACACGTTACTCTTTCCAAACTATCGTGACTTCTACTGTTACTACTATTTTCCGTTCCCTTTGCACGAATTTGAATTAATTTATTTTCATTACTTCTTCCTTTCTAATAGCAATTAATTATTACATGCACAAATGTACCTTCAGTTGGTAGTATTTGCTCATTATTTTACCTTTTCGTGTTTCAAGTACATTTGTGTCCATCAAATATCCGAAAAATATGTTAATATTTGCTCAACTTCTTTCCGTGTCTCTGAAACATTATCGCTACTGAGAAGAACTAAAAGGTCGCTAATTACATTTAAATAGAGCGTGAAAAAGAGTTGAGCTCACATGGCCGTAAATGAATGTTTCCTGAAATTAGAAGTTGTGTTTATTATTTTTAAAAATTAATTACAAATATTAGGTCATGCAGGAATTTTTACTTTTTCGTTATAGATCAGGCTCATCGTTATTGATCGTTATAGATCGTTTTCGTTATAGATCAATCTTACCTGAGCCGCTAGAGAAAGAAAAAATCTGATGTGGGCAACACATGACTTTCCTTATATAATGCAGTGAATTTACTACTTTTACAGTAAAAAAATAGGTTTTTCTTATAGTAGATACTTATATTCTTTCTAAGATATTGAATTTTCGCCAATTAGTCGTAATTTTCATTGATTTTGTGCCAATTTCATCCATTTGGCGAAATTTTCGTTAATTTGCCAACATTTTAAAAAGTCGCCAAGTTGGCGACATTCCGCCAAATTCGTCGCCAAAATCTCGCCAAGTGTTATGGAAGGAGAAATAAATTATTCTTACAGCAGATGAATGACTATTGGCGTTCAAATACAAAAGTAGTACTCAAAGCATTTTTTCTCATGAATGGAACGAGCTAGATCCACGAGAATGATGTCACTAAATTTATCGCATGGTATTACATATGAAAAGTGAACATGTTTCTCAGTAAGAAATATTTTTTTTTATTTTATATGACTTTTTGATAATTTTTTTGAAAAATGTGTAATATCTCGAGAACGCTTAATGTTAGCGTTCTAAAATTTATGCCAATCATTTTCTAATGAAAAATTACATAAGAAATGTCTATTTGCGTAACTTTATTAGCGGTTTTGATTTTTTGACGATTTTTTCAAAATTTCACTCGAAAATTTAGGGGGGTTCTGAACATTCGATTGCGTATAAAAACAATAAACTTCCAGTGTTTATGGATTGTGATTTTTGTACCAAATTTCGTTCGAATCGGTCCATTCGTTCGTCAGTTATCGTCTCCACAAACTCACTAACATACACACACACACTTTCACACACACACACATACTTTCACACACACACACACAGATATCACTTCAAAAATGTTTGATTCGTGATCAAGGATGCTTGAAACGTGCTCTCCCGTCGAAAACTCGAATTCGAATTTTCGACCCCGTCACAATACTTTCCTTATACATTATGTATATAAGGAAAGTAATATATACACCGGCATATCAAGATAATGTTGCCAGATACTATTCAGCTGAAGTTCTCCACCATGGAGTTAGAGAAAAGAAGATAAAACTCCTATAGATGAAACGCTTGAAAATGCCATAATGTTTTGAGAATTGTATTTAGGTGTCGCTGGTGTTAGCAAAGCGCCCTTTGCTTTCTTTGACACAATAGAGAGACATAGTATTGAGTATTTGTATTTTTGATTACTTTTAAATTTAGATTCCCTAAATATCAGTATAATTATTCTAGTATTTTTTCGCAGTTATAGGACAGAGTTCAGAATATAGAAAGATAAAAATATATCAATCAATAGAATGAAAGTAATGCAATAGTAAAATCTTCAGGGGGCTAGTACTATACATCAGCTGTATTTAGCACATTTCATTTATTGACCTGTTACTGTGAACAAAAAGTCAATAGAAGCCCCTATGTGCTATAAATGGAAAATGATTAAGAAATTTGAGAAACTAAAAAGAACTTAAGAAATTGAACAAATAGAATTCACTTACACGTGTGTTGAAGTTCAAACAGCTAAATCAACTCAACATAATGTGCAAAGATGGTGTCGCCAACTCTAAAGAGTATGTCCATGTTGCCATTCTTAAAAATTGTAAATAGTAAATCCATTCTAAAGTATTAGAAAATATAAAAATAAGATAAACTGCATTCAAAATACAACGAGTGCTTAGTAATACATATAAATAAAAATGATAATCATTATTAACCCTATAAAATAATTTAAAGAATTAATAAAATATGAATCGAGTAGACAGTCGAATATATTCATCGATTGTAAAAATTAGACAAGGCTTTCCACTGACTCCATCTCCTGGCGAAATGCGCTGTTGGATGATGCAAGTGTAGAGAAATGCATTATAATAGAAAATATAACTATAACAATCTATCTGTTAACTTAGACCTAGATAAATATATAGTATATAAAATAGCATGCCACAGCCATTAGAAGCTTTTAACGTGCGGAAATATCATATCTTAAAATCATTACAAACTATTCTAGATAACAGTCAAGAATTAATTGTTAAATTGCATTTAATTGACAACATCGTTGGCTTCCAAAACTTTGATTTTAAAGATCTCTTTAATAATATTAATATTCAAGATCATTAGAATCATAATTAATATCTTATCCCTTTATAACACATTTGTTACAAAACATGCCGATCACATTAAAATCAAAAACTTTCCTAAACTTATTTGTTTTATTTAAGAACTTTGTTTTATTATAACTTTGTTTTATTTAAAAACTTTGCTTTATTATAACTTTGTTTTATTCAAAAACTATATTTTTCAGGCAAACCAATTACGTTTTAACTGTGGAAACTATTAGGCGCATATTAACTATGTGTATATTAACTATGCGTTGAATCTACTAATAGTATTATTTATAATTTATATGATAAAAAAAGCAATTTTAATTTTAATATCAATAAATCAAAATTGATATTAAATTACCTTCTACTTTTCGTAATTGGATT
Source organism: Amaurobius ferox (assembly GCA_951213105.1). Classification (NCBI taxonomy): domain Eukaryota; kingdom Metazoa; phylum Arthropoda; class Arachnida; order Araneae; family Amaurobiidae; genus Amaurobius; species Amaurobius ferox. The sequence goes on from OX578147.1 coordinate 128,785,369, forward strand.
CAAATTTTTAGTAACATCATTAAAAATCAATTGTTTCGAATTTATAGATAATCAGATAAAAAGTTTCATCAATTACATATAAAAAACCTTATTCAAGCTAGTAACTCATACTTTTATCCATTATATTTGATTGATAGTATAGTAAACAATTTTAAGGTAGAGTTGTTAATGCATTTTATTATGTTAAATCGCTATAGGATTTTAACCTTTCCCCATTAATTCCCTATCATTAACTAACTGATACTCATGATGATATTTTCTATTATTACGCATTTTGTAATACTTGCATCATCTAACAGGGGATTTTGCCAGGAGATAGATGCCAACGATGCCAACGATGCTGTCAATTAAATGCAATTTAACAATTAATTCTTGACTGTTATCTAGAATAGTTTGTAATGATTTTAAGATATGATATTTCCGCACGTTAAAAGCTTCTAATGGCTGTGGCATGCTATTTTATATACTATATATTTATCTAGGTCTAAGTTAACAGATAGATTGTTATAGTTATATTTTCTATTATAATGCATTTCGCTACACTTGCATCATCCAACAGCGCATTTCGCCAGGAGATGGAGTCAGTGGAAAGCCTTGTCTAATTTTTACAATCGATGAATATATTCGACTGTCTACTCGATTCATATTTTATTAATTCTTTAAATTATTTTATAGAGTTTATAATGATTATCATTTTTATTTATATGTATTAATAAGCACTCGTTGTATTTTGAATGCAGTTTATCTGGTTTTATACCTTCTAATACGTTAGAATGGATTTACTATTTACAATTTTTAAGAATGGCAACATGGATATTACTCTGTAGGGTTGGCAACACCACCTTTGCACATTATATTGAGTTGGTTTAGTTGTTTGCACTTCAACACATGTGTAAGTCAATTCTATTTTCTCAATTTATTCAATTCCTTTCAGTTTCTTAAATTTCTGAATCATTTTCCATTTATAGCACATAGGGGCTTTTATTAACCTTTTGTTCACGGTAACAGGTCAATAAATGAAATGTGCTAAATGAAGCTGATGCATAGTAGGAGCCTCCTGAAGATTTTGCTATTACATCTCCTGCATTCTATTGATTGATATTCCAATTTTTTATTAATGCATTTGTTTTAAATTTGATGGGAGGTTTCCTGGTTTTTCATGTTTATGACTGATATTCTCTTGAGTTTTTCTGGTTGGCAATTGAATACTTTTGTTTGTTATGGATGCTTTACAATTTCTCTTTTTAATAATTCTATTTTAATACATCTTTATTATATATATATATATATATATATATATTTGAAATGTAAAAATAAGAATTATGTAAAAATAAAAAAATACAATTCAAGTAATATTAACATCACCATAGAAGCAAATTCAAAGCCATAATGCCGATAAGAGAAAAGAACAGCACCATCCCAAATTCGATGATTAATTAGAATTAAATTCATCGTCAGGTCTGAGTATTCAATTCCAATTAACCCAAACAAATGCCTGTTTCAGATTAAGCAATAGTACATTACTATAAATACTTAAACTCAGACTACAGGCAACAAAAAATGAAAAAAGGATACATTAAGAAAATTGTATTACCATGCGGCATGAACCATTCTTCTACCACGTGTATACACGATCAACCTCAACAGCTTAATCTAGAAGCACCGGAATGAACAAGTCGAAATTCTACCAGGGAGGCAGTACGAACGTTCACGGAGTTACTCCCAAACCCGTCCAGTGAGTCTAAGCTGGAGACTGGACAAGCAATTCAGAATACAACTTCCCAAATATGCAAACATGAATATGAATATGAATCAAAGATGAAAATTCCTACTAAACAAGTAATTCATATGAAAAATGGATAATCGAGAATGCCACTATACACCATTATAAGGGCGCTCAAAACGTAGTTTCAATACTGACAAAAGTTACATTTTTTTGCGAAAATAAAATTCAAAACATTAATGTTAATGCATCTTATTTTCCTATTTTTTGATTTTTCTAATGTTTTTGACTTAGTTTATTATTTTTCATTTTTATTTATATAATTAATAATTATATATAATATATATATATATATACATATACATATATATATATATATACACACATATACATATATATATATATATATATATATATTTTTTTTTTTTTTTTTTCCTACTGTATGTTAGTCACTATAATTGGGAATGTTTTCTAGGATGTTATCGAGTGAAATTTGATACACTGAGTTGATAATTTTAATAACAAACTTGGGGGGATATGCATTATTAGTCGCTGTACTCAATAATTCCACAAAGTGCGCTAATTTATAATCTTCATCACAAATTTTATTGATTCTAAGAGCCTGGTTTATTATAATATTTCTAAATACAGATATATGCAAACAAGAGTCAAAATGTTGAATTTTTGATGTATTAAATTTAAAATCCTGTCTTTTATCATACAAGTTTATAACCATATTACAATTTTGTAAATTTAAATTTAAATCTAAAAAGTTTGCAACATTTGTGTCATTATTACTTGCATTTAATTGTAAATTTTTGGGATAAAAGTTTAATACTATAGGGATATTATTATTTGGGGATACACATAAAATGTCATCTAAATATCTAAACATGTGTATATTATGCAAGCTTGGATTAATGTTTTTTTCATAGAAGAATAAATACGGATTAGCTAACAATGATGAGGCACACACCCCTTGTGGGATACCAACCTGTTGTTTAAAAAAAGTACCACCATGTTGAATATAATTCTCATAAAGAGTGAAGTTAAGTAATTTTTTAAATAGAAAATTTGAATATTTTAGGTTGATATTATATTTTTCAAAAATTCCTAATATAACTTTATACAGATCATCTATATTAATATTATTAAACAAATCTTTGAAATCAAAGGTATAAATACTACGAATATTTGTAAGAGTTTTCAATTTCTTAACTAATTCAAAACTGTTTTTTACAATATGACAATTATTTGAGATTTCATCTGACAAGGATATTTCATGTAATATCTTTAATAATAATTTTCCAGCATTAGTAATGTAAGAATTATGCCCACTGGTAATGGTTCGAAAAGCAACAGGGGATTTATGAAACTTGGGTACTAAAACAATATATGGAATGTTATTACAACTATTTTTTAGATGGATTTGCTTATATTTGGCTGATATTCTATTGTATAAGATTTTAAGGTTAGTTTTATGTAAATTATAGATTTGATTATTAAGTAAGTGTGACTGAAGGGTATTTTTATAATAATATTTACATATAATTGAGTAGTTTCCACATGCTTTATCGACATATGTAATGACAAAATCATTTTGTATTTCTTTAATATCATTTCTAATTGAATTAAGTTTATATGAATTATTAATTTTCTGATTATATATATAATGATTTAATTATTGCTCTATTAAGACTCTCCAGGGTTTAAAGGCTTCTACAGGGATTTGATATTTATAACTGATTTTATAGATAAATTTATTTAAGTCAAGAAAAAAACCTTTACAAATTAATTTATGTTTAAATTTAGTAGGTAGACGGTACTTAGTACCCAGTAACATCAGTGATCTTAGTGCATCAAAATTAATAATATTTAGATTTCCCGTTATAACATGCCCATGGTGTTTATCTACGAAGTCTTTGTATTTTTCTAAATGACAGTGGCAATATGACTCTTTATCCAATTCATAGTTTTGATTAATATCTACTGATTTGGCAATTTGATTATAGTTGAAAATATAACGTCCTAGCGGTTTATCATATTTATAAGCAATTTTAGGATTTACATGTTTGACTGGAAAGTAATTGGAAACCGATTTTAAAAAATTATTTATCTTCAGATTATCTAAGACAGAATTAGTAAAATTCAAGGTACAATATTCGTTTATTTTAGTATTTTGTTTTGATTCGTCATTAAAGTTTACGTCTGTGACATATAAATAACCATTAAGATTTTTACTTCTGGTAATGAGCAAATCATAGAATAAATGTTTAAAATGAACGTTATCAAATGCAGTACTTAGAAAAAGGTTATATACCATATTTAATTGCTGTTTTTTAATTGCGAAAATCCAGTTTTTACATTGTTTCCAATCAAAAGTAATTTTAAAATTTGCATGTTGCTGAAGGATGGCATTTTTTAGTTCAGATAATGATGGCAATTTTTTATTATATTTACTTGCTCTTTTAGTTCTTTTTGATTTACTTTTATGATTGTTGAAGGAATTATAAATATTATTGGTCTTCATTAGGAGAATTAAAGGACTTTTAACTATATTATGATGATTAAATATTTGATTGAGTCCATATGGAAAAATAGTTTTATGTGCACAAATGAATTCATTTTCAAGAAACAATCTGTCATAGTAATTTTTTTGAATACACAGAATACTAATTTCAATGTTGTCGAACCCATGTTTAGAAAAATGTTCGTATTCAAATTTTGATTCATTAAAGGAAGTTGCATTATTTGAAAAAAATTTTATGTGATTCCTGTGTACGTTAATTCGGAGATGCAGAGGGTTGCTGGTTTGACCTATATATGACATATTACATTTTTTACATACAATTTGGTAGATACAATTATATGTTTTACAGAAGACAAGATTATTGTTACAATTGATCTGATTACTATTAGCAAACGGACAAGTTTTACATCTATTAGATTTACAAGATTTAAATTTAAGTGTGTTATTTAGTGATGCATGGCTGTACGATTGAAAGTTATATGAAGTGAACAAGGAATACAGGCTGGAAGTACCGAATGAAGATGGAATAGTCATAGAGGATAAAGGATATTGTTGGTAGCTGGATAACGATCTAGGAGAACCCCAACAAGTTCTCGAATACCGAGCTTGGATGTTAGAGAGCATCCAGTTGCCAGTCGCTAATTTTTTATAATAAGACATCATGTAATAGGGAAAGATTGTAACCTTTATTTCCCCAAAATAAAGGCACTTGCATTAAAAAAAGTGACTCTTTATCCAAGAATGCACCTTAATTCAATTACAAAGGTGGAGACACAATTAGAACATATGAAAGGTACCATTATTTTTCAAACTAATGGATCATCTGAAACACTTTGAAAATATATAAACTAATGTGTAGACACATTAAAACCTGGATTAAATAAATGCTTAGGAATAAGCAAATCTAGGATAGATAGTGGAAAATATACATATACACATTGACTATTCCAGAATAAATTGATTCAAATTAACATCCATCAATACAACATGAAACACAATTTTACTTTAGAACTAATATAATCTAAGAATAATATAGGAATAATACAACCATTGCTGTAAATACAGGATTCAAATTCTTCCAATAAATATACATTTATTTAATGGTTCAACAAATCAGAGATTCAACGTATGAAAGGCTACGTACGATCACAAAAAACAATAAGATATTCAATATATGAAAAACTAAGATCGATCACAAAAACAATAGCTAAGAATAGAGTTATTACCTAGAAATACAATTACAAGACATTTTAAAGTGATAAGATTAGGGATAATGAGATAAAAATAAAGTTAAAATTTGACACCAATTCAGCGCAAATGCAGCTAACTTTAGTGTAATTCAGTTCTAACTAATTAAAAATGAATATTACCACAGAAACTCGTAAACAACTAGACAGAAAATAAGAAACCAATATACAATACGCGCATAATGCAGCAGACAAGTATATGGGTAAATATTTGAAATGTAAAAATAAGAATTATGTAAAAATAAAAAAATACAATTATATATATATATATATATATATATATATATATATATATATATATATATATATATATATATATATATATATATATATATATATATATATATTATATATATATATATATATATATATATATTATATATATATATATATATATATATATTATATATATATATATATATATTATATATATATATATATATATATATATATATATATATATATATATATATATATATATATATATATTATATATATATATATTATATATATATATATATATATATATATATATATATATATATATATTTATTTATTTATTTATATATATATATATATATATATATATATATATAATAATAATAACAGTTTGAAAGTCCAATGAAAGAAAAGTGAGAATCTGCAACTCAATATACCTAACTTTCTAAAACATTGAATGAAATGTTTGAAAACATTAAACAGAAACATGAAATTTTTTATCAGATAATCTATATATATATATATATATATATATATATATTGCCATTACTATTTCTCGATAATTCGCTAAATTTTAATAGATTAGAACTTTTTACTAGACTGTGTAATATAGTTTCAGGTCTGTAGGACGTAGGAAAGTGTGTTTAAAATGCCATCAAAGCTCCTGAAACAGACATCGGTCATGATAAGTTAAGTAAAAGCTTTCAAAAAAAGAACATTTGCAATAAATCAGCTGTGTACCCATATTTCCCAAACGGCAATACTCATTTCTTTTGCTTAACCTTTTCCTCCAGCTGAACTCGGACACCTGCAGTTATCACTCTTTTTTATCGAACTAATCGATAGCTAACGTAAGGTAAAGGATACGAAACCCTCACGACTTCATCTTTCAGTCTGGGTCTTCTTTTTTCTTTACTCCCCTGTCATCATTAAGTCTCGAAAATTCTAGGAATTTTGTTCCAAAACAATGTGATACATTTATGCTCTCCTTCTCCCTCTGGGATAGAAAAGATACAGAAAATACCGTTAAGCACGATGATAATTTGCAAAATATACTATCCGAGAGGTTAAAATGTATTCTTTATAGAAAACTTTTCGGTTTCGAGATATGATGGAAAATCACGTTTTAAGACTCTGGTCATATCCCACGTTAGATGAGCGATTTACTATTATTCTCCGTATAGAGTTCGCATTAAAAATCGAAATCCATCACTGTAATTCCCATTCGGTCTTCGACTCTCCCCTCACCTTTCGCGATCCTGGCTATACATTTTTGCATTTCCAGAAATTTAAAAATCTGATGTGGGCAGCACATGACTTTCCCTGCAGACTTACATTCGAGTTCTCTTTATTTTAATTCAAGTCAATTCACTTTTAATTCAATTTTCGTTCTCATTTGGCAACTGGACGTATTTTCAAAGGTGGCGTAGAGAAAATACGAAAAAACTAAAATATCTCGAGAACGGCTAATTGTAGTGTAATAGGGTTGATCTTATTCTTTTTATCGTTAAAAATTACGTACAAAACAAGCATTTAATGGATATATTTGAGAATACCTAGTTTTTCTTTTAGATTTTAATGATTTTTACGGGCCATTTCGCAAAAAACGGCAGGTTATTTTTTTCTGAATCGTACTAAAATATAATCAGCACCTGGGTAACCCACAAGCGACTTAGCTACCGAATTTTGTGAAATTCGGTCCATTAGTTTTTCATCTAGAGTGGATACAGGTAATTTTTGCGGGTCATTTCGCAAAAAAAAAGGCGGGTTCTATTATCCCGAATCGTACTAAAAACTAATCAGCACCAGGGCCACACGCAAGTGACTTACCGACCAAATTTTATGAAATTCGGTCCATTAGTTTTTGAGTTAGAGTGGATACATACATTGCTTGCACAGACAGACAGATAGATACACACACACACAGACGTCACGCTAAAAACAGTTTTTACCTTCCCTGCAAATACATGGTAATGTATAGGGAAAGTGTTGGAATCATGCCGAAAATCGCAACTCGAGCTTTCGACGGATCTACACGTTTCGAGACCTCTAGAATACGAAAAACTATTTTTAGCGTGACGTCTGTGTGTGTGTCTGTCTGTTTGCGCAATGTATGTATCCACTCTAATTCAAAAACTAATGGACCGAATTTCATAAAATTTATTAGGCAAGTCGCTTGTGGGTTACCCTGGAGCTGCTTAGATATTAGTACGATTCGGAAAAAAATAACCTGCCTTTTTTTGCAAAATGGCCCGCAAAAATCGTCAAAATTTAAAATAAAAACCTACGTATGCTCAAATATATCCATTAAATGATTGTTTCATACTTAATTTTTAACGAAGAAAATAATAAATCCAACCCTATTACAATAGGATTAACCGTTCTCGAGATATTTTAGTTTTTTCGTATTTTCTCTACGGCACCTTTGAAAATGAGTCCAGTTACCAAATAAGAACGAAAATTAAATTAAAAGTGGATTAAATTTAATTAAAATAAAGAGAACGTGGATATAAGTCTGCGGGGAAAGAAAGTCATATGCTGCCCACCTCTGATTTTTTCGTATTCTAGAGATCCCAAAATGTGTAAATCCGTCGAAAACTCGAGTTGCGATTTTCGGCATGATTCCAGTCCTTTCTCTATACATTACCATGTATTGCAGGGAAAGTAAAAATCTGATGTGGGCAGCACATGACTTTCCCTGCAGACTTATATCCACATTCTCATTATTTTAATTAAATTTATTTCACTTTTAGTTCAATTTTTTTTCTCATTCGGTAACCGGACTTATTTTCAAAGGTGGAGTAGAGAAAATACGGAAAACTAAAATATCTTGAGAACGGCTAGTCCTAGTTTAATGGGGTTGGTCTTATTCTTTTCTTCGTTAAAAATTACGTATTAAAAAAGAATTTAATGATTTTTGCGGGCCATTTTGCAAGAAAAGGCAGGTTATTTTTTTCCGAATCGTACCAAAATCTAATCAGCACCAGGGTGACCCACAAGTGACTCGTCTACCGAATTTTGGGAAATTCGGTCCATTAGTTTTTCAGTTAGAGTGGATACAAACTTTTGCGGGCCATTTCGCAAAAAAAAGGCGGGTTATTTTATTCTGAATCGTACCCAAAACTAATCAGCACCTGACTCGCCCACAAGTGACTTACCTACCAAATTTTGTGAAGTTCGGTCCATTAGTTTTTTAGTTAGAGTGGATACAAAATCTGCTCAGACAGACAGACAGACAGACACACAGACATACAGACAGACACACAGACACACACACAGACGTCACGCTAAAAATGGTTTTTTGTATTCTAGAGGTCTCGAAACGTGTAGATCCATCGAAAACTGGAGTTGCGATTTTCGACATGATTCCAATACTTTCCTTCTACATTACCATGTATTGCAGGGAAAGTAAAAAATATGGCCTTCTGTGCATAGGATGTATACTATGTATGTGTATTTCATTATCGGTCTGTTTGTAGTGTAACGTGCTTAACATTTTATGTTTAGAAGCGTTCACACGCGCAACATGTTACAGAGTCTACCTCGACAATAAGAACTTGCAATTTCGGCTCAGTGGCTCGCCAGTTCGGAGATCCGGGGTTCGAAGGTTGGGGCAGCAAATCCGGGGTTGGGGCAGCAAGGTTTTTTTACGATGGCGCCGCCCGAACAAATAAATCTTGTAGAATAGTGCAAAGATGTCTGAGTCTGAAAGTGACCCTAGTACGACTAGCACGGATTCAGTGGACTCTGAGATATGGAGCGCCGATTTCAAGTTAGGAGGGTAACGACCACGCAGGATACTAACCTGGGAAAAAATAGTAGTATCAGTAGGCTAACCTGAGGTAAAAATAACAGGAGGTGGTCAGTCAGATTGCCAGTTGCACGTCAATCTGGCATTAGAAGGTGGAGGATGCAGAATCCACTTCGACAATAAGAGCTTGGCGTTTCGTTCCAGTACCTCAACGGTAGAACATTGGCTCGCCAGTTCAAAGATCCAGAGTTCGATTCCCGGTTGGATCAGCAAGGTTCTTTACAATATTTTGTTAATTTCGTAATTAATTCGTAATAATTTTTCGAAAATATAATTTTTCTCCGAACTTGGAAAACGCAATGAAAATTAATGTATTACAGAAAAAAAGTATAAATAATTAAATATTTTTCCAGGATAAGCACTGCCAATTGCAAAATATGTGCAAAATATGGCCCACACGTGACGGTGGAATCACCCAATATTCATTTCTCTTTCTTAACCTTTATCTCCACCGGAATTCGACACCTGCAGATGTCACTCTTCTCGGACGAATCGATAGTCAACGTGAGGTAAGGGTACGATATCGTCAAAGTTCCACTTTTCTTTGGGTCTGGTTTTTCTCATCTTTTCCTCTGTAGTCTTGAAAATTCTAAGAATGTGCTCAAACTAATGCGGTATCGCCATTTATATTTTTTCTGGCTCTTGGGTTAAAAGGAAAGGGAGAACAAGGATCTGTTGAGAACATTGATAACGCTCGAATGGCATTTTTGAAGTTCCTTTACATGTTTATCAAAAGAATTGATATTGCTTTCCCTACAATGCATAATATACATGTTGTTCTAAAAGGTTAGCAATAGGTTAGCAAAGGTTAGAAAATTTCTCTTTAAATGATCTTTAACCTATACTTAAACAATATACTTGCAATTACAAATCCTCGACATATTCTTGCAATTACAAATCCTCGACATATACTTGCAATTATAAATCCTCGACATATACTTGCAATTACAAAGGTTCTTAACCTCTTCAAAGTCGACTGGAGACCCAGACTGCATACATTTAGGCTCATATAGAGAGGGGTTTGCCGGTACAAATTCCGGGGCCCGTTTTGTCTGCTGATTCCGGGTCTGGATTTATGAAGAACAATTTCCATCTACATGAATTTTTTTCCTCGTCCCGAAGCCCAAAATTATAGTTTTCTTTGGACCTGGGCGTCAGACATTTGAAATTATAACTATAAAAATTCCGGGCTTTGAATGGACTCGCTCATATGCGAGCTGTGAAAATATTTCAAATTAAGGTTTCATTTAACAACTAATTATGTAATTAGAAGTATAAAAAATTAATTTCAGAATTTGAGAATACTAACACAACAGAACTCATAAGTTTTTAGAATTTGAATATTAAATGAAACAAATTTGAATACAGGAAAACATTGAAATCAAAGTAACATATTACAATCGCAAAAAAAGTATTTAATATACTGGTGTACGTTCAAAATCGCACTGCATGCAAGTGCACAAGCGCTTTGATGAGTTGTTTAAAAGGTGTTGTTGACTCGTTGTTTGTAGGAAGCATCGCGAGCATGTGCAGTTTAAAATTGAGCGTTTCGCTCTTATATCAATTTGTTTTAACAATTGAAATTGCGATTCTGCAAATCTGCGTGTCATTTTACCACGTATGTATGCTAAATTTCATCTTCATATACCTATTGTAGCATGGAGTTAGAAAGAAGGAGATAAAACTTCTATGGATGAAACGCTTGAAAGTGCCACATTGCTTCGAGAATTATATCTAGATGTCTCTAGTGTTAGTATAGTAGCCGCTACTGTTAGTTGACATAATAGAAAAGCGTAGTACTTAGTATATGTATTTCTGATTATCTTTAAATTAAGCGTTCCTAATTATGAGTATGATTAACCAGTATTTTTTCATAGTTGTAGGATAGAGAACAGAATATAGGGAGATAAAAAAAAATTGAAAGGTAAAATAATTTTGAATACGTAGGAATATTCTTCATTTATTTCAGTTCTACTTTGCATTGCGCTAATAATTTATTTTTACAAAATTGGAAGTTTAAATAAATATTGTAGGCCTTTCGCCATGGAAATGCATACAATGCAGGGATACTTATTCCATCCCAGAGCCACCTGAATGATTGTTTCAAACGATATTGGCGCTTTTTTAATATGGAGTTCTATCTCCTCTTACCCCCATGTATTGTAGTTTTTAAATGAAAGGGATCACAAAACTCAGGCAAATGTAGATTTTCCTTCGTTAGGAATGGAGAATGGACTTCGCTTCGTTTCTCCATAATTACATTTTCAAGAACTAAAATTTCAATAATTCTGCATTAATAATTCTACATTGGGAGAAGGGAAACTAAATCTAATTCTAAAGATAAATCTTTGTCAACACAAGTAAAAAAATCTGATGTGGGCAACACATAACTTTCCTTATATAATGCAATGAATTTACTACTTTTACAATAAAACAATAGGTTTTTTTTACAGTATATACTTGTATTCTTTCCAAGATATTGAATTTTCGTCAATTAGTCGTTATTTTCATTGATTTAGCGTCATTCTTATCCATTTGGCTATATTTTCGTTAATTTGGCAACATTTTAAAAAGTCGCCAAGTTGGCGACATTCCACCAAATTCGTCGTCAAAATCCAGCCAAGCGTTATAAGCGGAGAAATAAGTTACTCTTATAGCAGATAAATGAATATTGGTGTTTAAATACAAAAGTATTACTCAAAGTATCTTTTCTCATGAATGGAACGAACTAGATCCACGAGAATAATGTCACTCAATTTATCGCATGATATTACATATGAAAAGTGAACATGTTTCTCAGCAGTTAGTATATTTTTTTTAATTTATGGGATTTTTTGATAAATGTATTTAAAAAATGTGCAATATCTCGAGAACGGTTCATGCTAGCGTTCTAAAGTTTATGTCAATCGTTTTTTAAGGAAAAATTAGATAAGAAATGTCTATTTGCGTAACTTTATTAAAGGTTTTGATTTTTTGATGATTTTTTCAAAATTTCATTCGAAAATTTAGGGAATTTCTGGACATTCGATTACGTTTAAAAACAATAAGCTTCCAGTATTTACGGATTGTGACTTTTGTACCAAATTTCATTCAAATCGCTCCATTCGTTCGTGAGATATCGTCTCCACAGACTCACTGACACACACACACACACACACACACATCACTTCAAAAATGTTCGATTCGTGATCAGGGATGCTTGAAACGTGCTCTCATGTCGAAAACTCGAATTCGAATTTTCGACCCCGTCACAATACTTTCCTTATACATTATGTATATAAGGAAAGTAATAATTAATAGTGTTCCAACTGGCATGATATTTCGATTTGGATCCATTTCTCCTCTTTCTGGATTCGCTCAGAAAAAAGTGCCAACTATTCGAATCTATTCTTATTTGTTCCTTATACTTTCAAGCGTCACTTACAATGAATGATATGTACAAATGAGAGAATTTTCTGAATTGTGCCAAATGCTGAAATGCAGTGAATGTGCCAAATGAAATGCTTAACTGATCATCTGTTCTTATTGTGAAGGATTTCACAAAGAGTTTTCCATCCAAAATGTAAATGAGAATAAAATCAGTGCCCATGCATCAAATGAGATCAAAACCAAGGTTCTGTCTTAAGTAAAGTGCTCAATTATTTTAAAAAGCGGATTTTGAGTGTTTTAATTATCTCTTCGTCTAGTCCCCCCCCCCTCATTCTAATTTTCTAAATTTTATATGTTTTTCCCTTTTGTCTCGAAGCTGAGACGGATCGAATGACATCAAAACTAAGATTCTAACTTTTGGGAAAAAGCTTGATCATGTTGATAAATTAACCTCTCACTCATTCTGTCAGTTTTGTGCACATTATACTATATATTGCTTTCTCTGCAATACATGGTATGTATAGGGAAAGTATTGGAATCGTATCAAAAGTCAGAATTCAAATTTTCGACAAATCTACATTTTTTAGCACTCTAAAACTTGAAAACACTAGTGTTAGTCTAGCGTCCGTGTGTATCGGTCTGTCTATGGAATGCATTATCCACTCTAACTAAAAACTAATGGATCAAATGTCACAAAATTTTGTAGATAAGTCACAAAAACTTTGTAGATAAGTTTGTGGATTACCGTGGTGCTGATTACATTTTGGGATGATTTGGGAAAAAAAACATACCATTTTTTTGTGAAATGACTCTCAAAACCGTATGTATCTACTCTAACTGAAATACTAATTGACCAAATTGTATAAAAATTTGGTAAAGTTATCTGTGGTCGCCCTGATGCTGAATAGATTTAGGTACGAGTTTAAAAAAAGAACCTGCTTTTTTATATGCGAAATGGGCCGCAAAAATGGTCAAAATGTAAAATGAAACACTACGTATGCTCAAACGTATCCATTAAATGCTTGATTTATACGTAGATTTGGATAACGTAAGAAATAAGACTAACCCCATATATACTATAAAGCTAACTGTTTTCGAGATATTTTAGTTTTTCGTATTTTTGCCACATCGCCTTTGAAATTACGTCCAGTCTTCAAATGAAAACGAAAATTGAATCAAAACTGCAAATTCAGGGTCATTTCAAATAATTATCCGGGTTATTTTGTGCACTTAAACTCAATTTAATGAATTATGAATGAAAGAAAGCGAAAATGAATGAGTCTGTAAGGAAAGTCATGTGCTGCCCACATCAGTTTTTAATCGCTTGTCCACTAAAATCCCTATTGTATACTTAAAAAAATGTATCTACTTTAGATATCTCTAGTACATAAAAATAGGATGTGGTCAGCGCATAACTATATGATATGGAACAATATGATGTGATCAGCGCATGACTATATGATGTGGTCAACGCACAACTATATGATGTAGAAAAATATGATGTGGTCAGCGCATGAATATATGATTTGGTCAACGCATGACTATATGATGTAGGTGAATATTGTGTGATCAGAGCATAACTATGTGATGTAGAAAAATATGATGTGGTCAGCGCATGACTATATGATGTGGAAAAGTATGACGTGGTCAGTGCCATGACTATACGATGTGGTAAAATATGATGTAGTCAGCGCATGACTATATGATGTAGAAAAATATAATGCGGTCATCGCATGACTTTGGAAAATTATGATGTGATCAGTGAGTGTGTGCGCGCGATATTTCACGAATGTTTGGCGCCATTCCAAAGTTTTTAAAATTTAGTAATTATATACCTTGAGGGTTATCCTAATATTGATTTGATTTTGGCATGGTTCGGGAACATATATATAATCGACCCTTTTTTGGGAAATAGCCCGCAAAGATCTTGAAGAACTGAAATAAATGACTAAAATTGTTGGTACGTATTCATTGAATACTGGTTCTGCATGTAATTTTTGACAAAACAGCGAATAAGACTGACCCCCATGACTCTAGGATGAACCGTTCTCGAGATACATTTTAGTGTATTGGAAGTTTGAGGAACTGGGGACTTTAAAGTGCATTAACTTGCCAAATGAAACGAAAATGCCCTTACAAATGCAAGTTAGATATAACATCAGAAATATACCCATGCATCTAAACTCAATTTAATGCATCATGAAATAAAACAAGAAAGATCAATCATGCATAAAGCATTCATTATGAAACACTTTCCAACTGCAATGCAATTTTATTTAAACATCTCTAAAATGCGATACATTCAGCAGTCATATTTTTAAAATTATCACAATATTACATTAATTTATTATATTTGAAGACTTAAAACTTTATCGAAAAAACTGAACTTTATTCAAATAACGTCATTGAAATATAAATCGCCTGGCTCTCTATGTAAAAGCTGTAAATATTTCATTCATACACTTTTTAACACTTTACAACAAAGTTTAAAAGTGTTTATGACTTTGTTCATTCTGTCTGTCTGTCTGTCCGTTAGCACGATAACTACAGTAGAAATGACTTACTCAAAATGAAATTTTAGTATGTTGTTCAGACGGTCTGTAGGACCTATGGGAATATAAATGAATAATATCACCCAATTAGTTTTAGATTGAACCCGGGTTGAAAAAATGAACTACATTGAACCCTATGGGACCTAATTCTTCAAACATTTTTAAACGGATTTAAAATTCACAAATTGCTTCCAAAATTTTAGATAATATTCAAATTATTCCATAAAATATATAAAAAAATTTCAGCAAAATATATTCAGTAGTTTTTTAAATAAAATTTAAAATAAGAATTACACCTCATATATGAAGCGATCACGTGACCATGATATAAAAAGATCACGTGACTCACTTCAAAATGATATATGGCATCCATCTTGTCTCAAAATCGTGATTTTTAAAGTTCTTTTTAATTCATATTGAATGTTGTATCCGTCCTAAAACCACTTTATTTTTGCTTAAATTCTGTGCATCTCCATACTGAAACAACGCAATTACAATATATTTGAGTTTAAATGATCATCCAAATTTGATTATTTCTACAACGAAGCCTATTTTTCACTTATGTAAAATGTAAACAGCAAAATATGTGGAATGAGTTGTACAAAAATTGCTATATTTCTTTAACGCAGAATTATTTAGCTCATGGAGTCTGCATAGCTGATATGAATGAAATATTCATTGATTTTACAGAGAGAAGGACGATTTTTTTCAATGAAGTTTTAAGCATAGAGTTGAATTACTTGTAGTTCCATGGTCTTAAGTTGTTAAATAAAATAAATTATTTTAGTACTGTGATGAATGAAATGAATGAAATCCTGCTTTTATAGAGAGATCCAGGCGTGTTATTTTTTCTATGATGTCATTTGAATGAATTTCAGTTGTTTTCGATGAAGTTTTAAAATATAATAAATTATTGTAGTATTATGATAATTTTAAAAATGTTACCGAGGAATGTATCGCATTTTAGAGATGTTTAAACCAGGCAATTTATATTTCAATGCCGTCATTTGAATGAAGTTCATTTTTTTCGATAAAGGTTTAAGTTTTCAAATATAATAAATTAATGTAGTATTGTGATAAGTTTTAAAATATTACCGAGGAAGGTATTGCATTTTAGAGATGTTTAAATAAAATTGCATTGAAGTTGGAAAGTGTTTCATAATCAATGCTTTAAGCATAATTGATCAATGCTTTAAGCATCTTGAATTCTATTCCTTTCATTCATTCCAATACTACAATAATTTATTTTATTTAATAACTTAAAACCATGGAGGTACAAGTAATTTAACTCTATGCTTAAAACTCCATCGAAAAATCGTCTGCTTCTCTATGTAAAATCAATGAATGTTTCATTCATATCAGCTATTTTCCAGACTCCAGAGCTAAATAATTTTGAGTTAAAGAATAGAGAAATTCAGCAATTCTTATACAACTCATCCTGCATGTTTATTTGTTTACATTTTCCATAAGTGAAAATTAGGCTTCATTGTAGAAATAATCAAAGTTTGATGATCATTTAAAATCAAATATATTGTAATTGCGTTGTTTCAAAATGTAGATGCACAAAATTTAAGCAAAAATAAAGCAATTTTAGGACATATACAACACTACATATAAACACGAAAGATCAATCATGCATAAAGCATTGATTATGAAACACTTTCCAACTTAAGCAATTTTATATAAACATCTCTGAAATGCGATACATTCCTCGGTAATATTTTTAAAATTATCACAATACTACATTAATTTATTGTATTTGAAAACTTCATCGAAAAAAATGAGCTTCATTCAAACGACGGCATTGAAATATAAATTGCCTGGTTTAAACATCCCGAAAATGCGATACATTCCTCGGTAATATTTTTAAAATTATCATAATACTACAATAATTTATTATATTTAAAAACTTCATCGAAAACAAATGAACTTTATTCAAATGACGTCATCGAAATATAAATCGCCTCTCTATAAAACAGCATTTCATTCTTAAACATTTTTCCAATCGTTTCATTCATCACAATACCATAATAATTTATTTTATTTAAAAATTTGTTATCTACCATATTCTTAAACATTTTTCCAATCGTTTCATTCATCACAATACCATAATAATTTATTTTATTTAAAAATTTGTTATCTACCATATTTATTTTAAAATGTGAAACCTTTCTTACATATAAATAATTCAACTCTTGGAAAGATATTTATTATATAATATAACTCTTTTTTCTTTCTGGAGGATATAGTAAGAGTCAGAATTTAATTGATTTTGTTTTTCTCCCTATATGAAATAATTTTTATTTAAAAAACTACTTAACATATTTTATTGAATTTTTTTTATATATTTTATGGGATAATTTGAATATTTTCTAAAATTTTCGAAGCAATTTGTGAATTTTAAATTTGTTTAAAAAATGTTTGAAAAATTAGGTCCCATAGAGTTAGTTCAATGTATTTCATTTTTTCAACCCGGGCTTAATCCAAAACTAATTGGGTAATATTATTCTTTTATATTCCCATAGGTCCCACAGACCGTCTGAACAACATGCTAAAATTTTATCTTGATAAAGTCATTTTTACAGCAGTTATCGTGTTGACAGACAGACAGAATGAACAAAGTCATAAACACTTTTCAACTATATTGTAAAGTGTTAAAAAAAATTGAAAATGAATTTAAGTCTGTAGGGATAGTCATGTGCTGCCCACATCAGATTTTTTCATTTTCTTATTTTGCAGCATCCGAAAAAGAAAAATTACCACAATTTTATAGTTTGGCAAAAATATGATATATTTTCGCATTCTAATAAGAAAAAATGTTTTTCTTAATTAGTCTGTTTTCTGAATTTCTCTTAATTATCAACCCAAAACTTAAAAATCGAAATTTTCGATTTAATTTTTTTCTCCGGTTCGCTGAGAGCTGCTATGGGGAGAAGTGGATGTTCATAGGCATGCGTGGCAAATAGTCGTGCACGACTACACTTGTGTTGAAATTAAAGGATTTGGATTGAAACGAAAGGTGAATGATTTTGGTTCAAAACAGGAGATTTGTGGTACGACAGCCCAGTGGTTAGCGCGCGGGTATTGCGGACGAACTGAGATCGATTCCCGTCTTTGGTTCAAATTGCCGCCGTGTTCACGCGGAGTCTGGACACGTTAAATATGTGGATCCGTAAGTCCTTCCGCGATGTTGGTGGTAGGGTTAGGAGGATACGGTCCCTGTGGATACCACCCCCACTGGATTCCGGTCTAAATTGAATGGCACTTTCCGGTCGCCCAAACAGATAGGTTACCCCTTCGAGTAGGTTGGACGGTCCTGGGTCGAAAAAAAAACAGAGAGATTTTGAAATTGAGTGGTGTTATTTGCATCTTTACTATTCACGTAACGCGCCCTTTTTTAAAACACTGGCAACGGCGAGTTATTCGTTTTGGTTCTAAATATCCTGAAATTTGTTCAAAGCATTCCTCCCGGCTTGTTTTTACTCCGCCCCTTTATTCTAAATATCGTTCAGAATACTAATGACTTTTGTAAGCCATTTGTTAATCAACAGCACGCCCAAGCGTGCACCAAGAATCACATCCTGTAGGCGTGGCAAATTGCGTGCATCGAAAACAAGATCGTAAAAATAGAAATTATGAAACAAGAACAGGTCTTGTTATATCAAATGCCAGAAAAGATTTTAAACCGGGAAGACAACCGAGTTTTTCGTTTTTACTTTCCCTATGGTAATGTAACGGAAAAATGCCGAAAATCGCAACTCGGGTTTTCGACGGAACAACATGTTTCAAGCACTGTAGAACGCGAAAAACCTATTTTTAACATGACTTGTGTGTGTGTGTGAAATAGGTAATTCTGTTATCGGTTAACTTGACACTAAGTAGATTTTGGTATGGTTTAAAAAAAAATAGAACCTACCATTTTTTTTTTTTTTTTTTTTTTTTTTTTTTTTTTTTTTTTTCCAAAATGGTACTCAGAAATCGTCAAAGTATAAAATAAAAAGCTAAATATGGTTAAATGTATCGCTTAGCTCTTTGTCTTATAGGAAATATTTTACGGAGAAGATTTCGTAAAAATCCATTGTTTGTGGCAGCTATCGTGTAAACAAGAAATCGACCACTGACATACGACAGACGGACATAACTCTAAAAATAGTCAAAACGTGCTCAAGAGCTCCTAAAACATATAACTTCAAAGTCTCGAATCACAAATTTTCGCGAAAACAATACTTGCTCTATATTCTATATAAAAAAGTAAAAATAAATTATTAATTGCTTTAAGAAAGCACGTGACTTTGAGCACTATGCATAATATACTGGTTCACAACGTAGAATGCATCACAAATCAAGATAAATCAGCAAGCGTACGTTTCAGATATCAATTGTTCAGTGTAAAAAATCTAGATCTGATCTGAACGCCCAAATAATGTCAAGACTATGTTGGCCAAACCGAAATGGCCTTCACAGCGAAGTAATGATGTGCAAGATCCACATAACAATGATTTTGTCGTTGAATTAACACTGTGTAAATTGAAATTGAGCGTTTTGGCAACTTATTAGTCAAAACGAATGACTTATTCATACACACGTGCAAAATCCGCACTAAAATGCAATTGATATTTAATTAATATCTATTGTATGAACTAAATTATTTTTGGGGAATTCTTGAGCATCAAAATATAAAACGATTACAAAATGTATCTTCTCTCGTGAATGGAATGATCCAGATTCACGAGAATGATGTTGCAAAATATTTCAGATGGAGAGTAATAGTCATAAATAGTCATAATATAGTCATAATAAAAAACACATTATTGTAAATCATCCGGAACAGTGGGTATGCTAACAAGATTTAAGAAAGAGTCCAATACTGAATAACAGGACCGTCAGTAGCTAATGCGGGGGCCAAAGCAAAACATAGTTTTGGGGCCCATACAAATAAGAAAGTAAAATATATATACATATATATATCAAAATTACAATGTACTGTTATAAATATAAAAATTTCACACTCTGTAAAGAACCTTGCTGCCCCAACCGGGAATCAAACCTTAGATATCCGAACTGACCAACCGACGTTCTACCGTTGAACTACTGGGACGAAATTGCAAGCTCTTATCATCGAAGTGGACTCTGCATTCTCCACCCTCTAATATCAGATTGGTGTGCAACTGACATTCTGATTGACCACCTCCTGCTATTTTTACCCCAGGTTAGCCACCTGATAGTACTATTTTTACTCAGGTTAGTATCCTGCGTGGTCGTTATCCTCTCACTTTGAAATCGACGTTCAGTCTTCCAGAGTCCACTGAATCCGTACTAGTCGTACTAGGTCACTTTTAGACTTCCGACATCTTTGCAATAACCTATAGGGTTAAATTGTTCTGGTGCCACTGTAAAAATCCTTGCTGCCCCAACCGGGAATCGAACCCTGGATCTCCGAAATGGTCAGCCGACGCTCTACTGTTGAGTTGTTACTGAGATGAAATTGCAACCTCTTATCATTGAAGTGGACGCTGCAACTTAACTAACAACGTTTGATCATGGAATTGGGTATGAAACTATAACTTCAATAACATTATTTTTTCAGGGCTTTCAATTCAGTAAAATCATTTATAAGACATTCAAAATGCAAATTTTAACAGATTTTGTGTTCGATGGATAACTCGATTAAATTATTTAATCTACTTTGAGTCATTTTCGTTCATAGGTAATTTATTTTTAATTAATTTTTGCTTTGAAAAGCATCTCTCGACTGTGACCACAGGTACAGTTAACAAAATCCTCAAAGAAATTGTAAAATTCGGAAATAAACCACAAATTACTATTATTATAAATCACAAATTAATTTTATATCTCACATAAGGCTACATAAAACCTTTTATTTTCGGCGGCCGTGCCCCGGTCCTGTTCAAAAAGCGGGGTTTGGCATGGATCCCGCTCGCCCCTGGCTAAGAACGTCCCTGCTGGATAAGTGATGTTTTATTAAAAGGACCCGTAAGCGTAAACATGAGCAATACACAGCCAATAACACTGTAGTGATCTAACAATATTACAAAACAACTGTCAGGTCCAATAAAACAGCAATTAAATGCGCAAATAATTCACAAAATAACAATACTATTCTCGAAACACTGACACATCTCGCAATTCAATTTAGCTGGTATCACGTCAACAACGTCCAACTGTGCGATGACTCCCTTATATACTCTCCATAGAAATTTGTAGTAAGTGCTCGTGTCTCCAAGAATATTTAATATTTCGAGAAAATTGAAATATTGAATATTCTTGGAGATATTCAATATTTCGACAATTATCAATATTTCGGCGATAAATCGCCGAATCTGGCAACCATGCTCCGACATTTATAATATTAAAATTCTATATTCACGTAATAGAAAAAGCTGTTGGTTGAGCAATTAAAGGCTCAAGAAAACAGAAAATCTTCTCATTCACAATTCACTTATAGATGTATCACGCCCTCACATCCATTCAGTCCAACTGAACGAAGATCAATTTATATACCTTTTACTGAAAGATCTAGAAAAATCAACCTAAATCTGAACTAGAAAATTCGAGCCATTTCCAAGACTCGAAAAAGTTAGCAAGTTGGCGATATTTCACCCAATGTATCATAAAAGTTAAGTGATCCGGATCTTCAAAAACAGAAATGGTTGCCTTTAAATGTCGTTTTACCTGGGAGACAGGCAATGGGCTGGGAAAGCATTTGGGTATACATTACATTATGGAGTCCCAGCGGCTCTCGTTGTAAGAAAGACATTCTGTGTAATTATTTTTTCATAATATTAGAATTTGCGAATCTGTTTTGTAAGTCATTTGTTAGATGCATCAGAATTTTTAAATTAAAGCTGTTATCACCTATACTGTAAAAAGAAAGGACTTCTGTTATGATATAAATTTTTACTTTCCTTATATACATAATGTATAAGGAAAGTATTGTGACGGGGTCGAAAATTCGAATTCAAGTTTTCGACGGGAGAGCACGTTTCAAGCATCCCTGATCACGAATCAAACATTTTTGAAGTGATGTCTGTGTGTGTGTGTGTGTCAGTGAGTCTGTGGAGACGATAACTGGCGAACGAATGGACCGATTCGAACGAAATTTGGTACAAAAATCACAATCCGTAAACACTGGAAGCCTATTGTTTTTATACGCAATCGAATGTTCAGACCCCTCCCCCTAAATTTTCGAGCGAAATTTTGAAAAATTCGTCAAAAAATCAAAACCTTTAATAAAGTTACGCAAATAGACATTTCTTATGTAATTTTTCATTAGAAAACGATCAACATAAATTTTAGAACACTAACATGAACCGTTCTTGAGATAATGCACATTTTTCAAAAAAATTATCAAAAAGTTATAAAAAATAAAAAAAATATTTCCTATTGAGAAGCATGTTCACTTTTCATATGTAATACCATGCGATAAATTTGGTGACATCATTCTCGTGGATCTAGCTCGTTCCATTCATGAAAAAAGATACTTTGAGTAATACTTTTGTATTTGAACGCCAATAGTCATTTATCTGCTGTAAGAATAACTTATTTCTCCGTCCATAACGCTTGGCGAGGTTTTGGCGATGAATTTGACAGAATGTCCCTAACTAGGCGGCATTTTTAATTGTTGCCAAATTAACAAAAATCTTGCCAAATTGATAAAAATGATGCTAAATCAATGAAAATGACGACTCATTGAAGAAAATTCAATATCTTGGAAAGAATATAAGTATCTACTATAAGAATAATATTTTTTTAAACTGTAAAAGTAGTAAATTCATTGCATTATATAAGGAAAGTCATGTGTTGCCCACATCATATTTTTTTGATTGAGGTGTAGTGTAGAAGGGTTTGAGTTCGATTTCATAAAATGTCTATTCTATTGCAATCATTGGCAATTTTCAGCTTTTAGCAATTTTTCTGTGGGGAAAAATTGATTTCCTTGAAAATCATATTCCTCGTAATCATATAGGTAGCAGCGGAAGTAACGAACGGTAGAAGCGAAACCCTTTTTCAACCCCCCCCCCCCCCCCCCCGCGCCCAATATTTTTGTTGTGGGTTCTTTGAACCCTTAATATTTTTGCGCGCATTTAATTGGTAAAATGTACACATATATGCATAAATTTTTGGTTTTTGTTATCAACTCCTCAAGTTTTTCATTATTCCTTCCCCGTTTATACTATACTATAGGAAGTGTGTACAGAAATTTTACCTTCAGACTGTTTTCTATATTCGGAAGACAAGATTTTAACTTGTCTTTCGGTGGTTTAAATAGACAGTTGCTGACATTTTAACATTGGTAAAACTACCTAAAAATAAATGTTATGCTTTTTGTTACGTTTATAAAGATAATTGAGTTGGAAATTCACAAAATATCTATATATTGCGTACATATAGTAATGTTGACATTCCAAAGCAAAATAAATTAAATGAATAATTCTCTACAGAATTTTTTTTCTGTACTTAACAATTATTTGCTTCATTTCAGTATTTCAAGTGTCTTATGCCAGATAATCTGACTGAGTGAAATTTAAATTAGGCTTAAATCCTTTAACACTTCCGGTTCTTTCCTCATTTCAAAAATTTTCATTTTATTTCAAACACCTATCTCTCGGGATTGGCTATAGATAGAACTTAGGTGATAACATATGGATTCAGCATATTATTCCAGAGGTGATAAGGGTTGAGACAGTCATCTAAAGATTTCCGTTTCCGGTTCTGGTGATGCCAATACTGGGCTTTTCCTAAAAATGCATATAACTGCATGAAATAAGTATGCAAAGGGATTAAAAATACTTAATAGCTCCGTCGAAAATGAAGTGTGCACATTATTTGCCATACCATTTAAAGGCCCCAGGTGCGTAACTATAAGCGTGGTTGAGCGACGCTTATAAAGGCTCAAACGTAGGATCCCAGAGCAAGCTCGAATACTAGCGGCACCTTTAACAAAATTATTTGTTTTCTCAAAACTTTTTATTGAAATATAGGAATATTTTATTGTTATCATAACGATTATACGCATTAAGTCATTAATGACACATTAAACCGATTTTTAAGATAAATACGAAAACAATTTCACGCAAAATATCCAATTATTTGTTAAACATAAATAAAAATGTTTCTAAAATGTTTGAAAAATGTGGAGCCCTGTCAAGCGCGAAGTGGTCAACCAGGACGAGACCAAACGCGTGCGTTTAACGACGACTTTACTTCGCAATTTCCTTCATTTCGCAGCAGGGAATAACACATGTAGTCTCAAGACATTTTCTATTAGGAATAGAAATCTGGGGATCTGGTCGACTATGGTAGTATATTAGTACCCCGTATATATTCCCGTGAAATCTTTGTCGTATATGGACGGGAGTCATCATGTTGAAATAAGGCGTTATTCACACCATTTATGAAAGAGATGCGCAGCTACAGGTTTTAAGATTTCAGCAATATAACGTCAAACTGATACATTGACGTCAATAACTGCTTGTCAGGGTGGGATAGCCCAGTGGTTAAGGCACGTGGATTGCACTCGGACGACCCGAGTTCGATTCCCGACTCTACCCAAATTGTCAAGATGTTCACGCGGAGTACGCGTACGTTAAATATGTCGGTCAGTAAGTCCTTCCGAGAGGTTGATGATGAAGGAAGGCAGTCAAAATCCCCGTGGTTGCCGCCCTCACTTGGTTCCGGTCTAAATTGGATGGCACTGTTACGGCCGTCTCCAAACAGGTACCTTACATCTTCTGGTTGGTCGAACGGTCTGGGTCAAACGAACAAACAACAACACATGTAGCATGGGCGCCCTTAAGAAAGGGCAAGGGGAGGGGACTTCTCCCCACCTGAATGTTCAAAATCACAAAGGCAAACATCAAGCTAGTCGATATTGTACTTCTTATCCTTGAGTTTGTCCCCTCCTGGAAAATGTGCTATGGGCACTCATAACATGTAGTGTAAATGTAGTCATGACATGTAGTGTAAATGGTATAAGCTGAAGCAGTGAATAGTTTCTGAAACTATTTTAACACATTTGAAAATAATTTTCATTCAACTTTCTAGACATAAATTTGAGTAAAACTAGTGGAGCTGCAAAAGAAGAACAAAGGGAACAAAATGAGAAATTAAAGAAAAATTAAAAAAAATAAATTTTTTCAATTATGAAAATGGCTTCTTAAATAAAAGGATTTCTTTAAATTACATATGGAGAGGATCCCCAGAAATAAAAATATTTTTGTAAATAATTTTTTTAGGGGGAAGGAAACTAAAATTTTGGCTCCGAAAATTCTAATTTTAGGAAAACTGAATTTATGGGAGCTCTTTTATACATATTGCTTAAGGAACTAAAATTGCAAGTTACGGCGCCTTCTTTTGATAAAATCAGTTAAGGTTACATCCACTTCAAAATCTGAAAATGGCTCGTTTATTTATATTATCATCATCATCAATGGCTCGACCGCCCATTGTGGGCCTTGGCCTTCCTCAGAAGATTCTTCCAAGCTGTCCTCCTGGGAGCACTACTTCTCATTTGTTTATAATATAGCACTAATCACGAATCCCTGGGGAAGTGATTTTTTTCAACAAATTTTAACGCCGCTGATTTTAGCAAAAGCTAGTTTAAATTTACGTCATATTTGCGGAACATGATGTGTGTTAAAAATGAAAGTTTTAATCATAACTGGAAGTCGAATTCTGAGACCAGCCCACACAAATCCTTACAAATAGCATGCCCGTGATATTGTGTTATCTTTAAGGATTTAAAGATTTTAAAATTGTATAATTAAAATCAGGAACACTATTAATCAGCTGTTTGTGTGACCCGTACTCTAAAACAATAATTTATAGAACCAGGATTACATGAAATCCTGGGTGCGCGTATGTGCGTGTGTTTAAGTGTGTGTGTGTATATGTGTGCGTGTGTGCGTGTGCGTGTGTGTGTGTGTGTGTGTGTGTGTCTGTCTGGAGACGATATCTGACTTACGAATGGAGCAATTCGAACGAAATTTAGTACAAAAATTACAATCCATCCATGAATCTGGAAGACTATTGTTTTTAAACGCAATCAAATATTCAGAACTCCGCTAAATTTTCGAGTGAAATTTTGAAAAAATCATTAAAACATCAAAACCTTTAAGTTGGGCAAATAACCATTTCTAATGTAATTTTCCATTAGAAAACGATTGACATAAACTTTAGAACACTAGCATGAACCCTTTTTCGAGATATTGCACACTTTTCAAATAAATTTAACAAAAAATCACAGAAAATAAAAAAAAATTTTAACTATTGCGGAATATGTTCACTTTTCATATATAATATCACGCGATAAATTTGGTGACATCACTCTCGTGGATCTAGCTCCTTCCATTCATGAGGAAAGATACTTTGGATAATACTTTTGCAGTTGGGCGCCAATAGTCATTTATTTATCTGCTATAAGAATTACTTATTTCTTTGGCCATAACTCGTGGCGGCACATTTGGCGCCAACTTGGCGACTTTTTTAAATATTGCGAAATTAACGAAAATATCGCCTAATTGATAAAAATTCGCCTTATTGATTAAACTGACGCTAAATGAATGAAAATAATGAACTAATTGACGCTAAATAATGAACTAATTGACGAAAATTCAATATGTTGGAAAGAATATAAGAATCTACGAGTACTATATGAAAAACCTATTTTTCCGTCCGTAACGTTTGGATAAAATTTTAATGACGAATTTTTCGGAATATCTCCAACTTGGTGACTTCTTAAATGTTGCCAAATTGATGAAAATGTCACCCAATTGATAAAAATTCGCCAAATTGATGAAACTGACGCTGAGTCAATTAAATGACGACTAATTGATGAAAGTTCAATATCTTGGAAAGAACATAAGGATAGACTATAAGAATAACCCATTTCTCCGTCCGTCCATCCGTAACACTTGGCGAGAAATTTAACTGGACGTCACCAACTTGGCGACTATTTTAAATGTTGACAAAGGGACAAAAATATCGCCAAATTGATAAAAATGACGCCAAATGAAAAGTAATGTTTCGCAAATTCTGATTTCCGTCATGTGACGAGCATACATTCTAGTATATAAGAAATTCTTTTCTCTCCGTTTGTCTGTAACACTTGATGTATCGTCAACTCGGTGATATTTCGTCCCAGATTGACGAAAATTTCGTCAAAATTGATAAAATGACGCTAAATTAATTAAAATGACACCTAATTGATGAATTAATTATTAAAATATTTTAATATATGGACTGTATCACTTATTTAGGATGCTTGCAATATTGATAATTGTTAATTTCGAGTTGTGTGGAATATAAGTTAATTGGGTGCTTTAAAATAGTATTACGTGCTGTCATCCGGAAAATCGTCCAATGTATAATCCAACCTTAAAAACGCAGTACCGTGGATCTTATACATTCTTTTTTTACTGTAAAAGGATAAAATTTATTGCATTATATAAGGAAATAAATTCATGTGTTGTCTACATCAGATTTTTACTTTCCTTATATGCATAATGTATAAGAAAAGTATTGTGACGGGGTCGAAAATTCGAATTCGAGTTTTCAACGGGAAAGCACGTTTCAAGCACCTCTGATCACGAATTAAACATTTTTGAGGTGATGTCTGTGTGTGTGTGTGTGGTGTGTGTGTGAAAGTATGTGTGTGTGCGTGTGTGTGTCAGTGAATCTGTGGAGACGATATCTTACGAACAAATAGAGCGATTCGAATGAAATTTGGTACAAAAATCACAATCCGTTAATACTGGAAGCCTATTGTTTTTAAACGTAATTGAATGTTCAGACCCCCCCCCCCCTAAATTTTCGAGTGAAATTTTGAAATCATCAAAAAATCAAAACCTTTAAAAAAGTCACGCAAATAGACATTTCTTACGTAATCTTTCCTTAGAAAACGATTGACATAAACTTTAGAACGCTAGCATGAACCGTTCTCGAGATATTGCACATTTTTTAAATAAATTTATCAAAAAATCCCATAAATTAAAAAAAATATATTAACTGTTGAGAAACATGTTCACTTTTCATATGCAATATCATACTATACATTTGATGACATCGTTCTCGTGGATCTAGCTCGTTCCATTCATGAGAAAAGATTTTTTGAGTAATACTTTTGTATTTGAACGCCAATAGTTATTTATATGCTATAAGAATAACTTATTTCTCGGTCCATAACGCTTGGCGAGATTTTGGCGCCGAATTTGGCGGAATGTCGCCAACTTGGCGACTTTTTAAATGTTGCTAGATTAACGAAAATCTCGCCAAATGGATAAAAATAACACTAAATCAGTGAAAATGACGACTAATTGGCGAGAATTTAATATCTTGAAAGGAATATAAATATCTACTATAAGAAAAACCTATTTTTTATTGTAAAAGTAATAAATTCCTTGCATTATACAAGGAAAGGCATGCGTTGCCCACATCAGATTTTTTGTAATTAGGAAAATGATTAAAATAATCAAGGTATTAACGCTGTCTGTAAATAAAGAAATTAAGCATTTTGTATAATGCAATGGTTTTACTTCTTCCACAGTAAAATATAAAATAATGGTGTACGAGATATGTCACAATCTTTTTGGCGTTGAATTAATACCACGTAAATTGAGATTGGGCTATTTTGGCAACTTGCCTAAATAGAATGACTTATCTTTATCAAAATTCAAGCACAAAATCCTTATCAAAATGCAGTTGACAATTTTTTACATCTTGTGATATAAAGGACTATTGACGAATTCTTTGAGGTCAAATAACAAGACTATTACAAAAGTATCTTCTCTCGTGAATAGAACGAATTAGATCCCCGAGAATAATGCTAAAAGATTCGTCGCCGAATGTTGCATGTGGAAAGTTAACCTATTGGAGGATACATACAAATTTTTTATTTTATATAATTTTATTATCAATTTATTTAAATAAAAACTTCCAATATCCCGAGAACGGTTCCTGCTAGCATTCGTTATCTAATGAAAAAGTGCGTATAAAATCTTTTAAATAATCGAAAATCGTGCGATACCTCATAAATGGTTCATACTAGCGTTCTATAGTTTGTATCATTATTTTTGTAATATAAAACGACGGCTGAAATAGTAAAATGATTAATTTGATAGGGAATTAGTAACAGTTTCTTTGGTTATATATAATACTTACAGGGAAAAAAAACCTCTCCCCCTCTCTCTCTCTCTCTTTCTCTCACTCTCTCTCTCTCTCTCTCTCTCTCTATATATATATATATATATATATATATATATATATATAGTCCTCAAAAATTGATGACAAATTCAAAATAAATGACTAAAATTGCTTAAAATTATTAATTATATACTTGTTCTTTGTGTAATTTTGACAACAAAACAAATAAGACTGACTTTAAGCTGAACCGTTCTTGAGATATTTCGGTGTTTTTTTTATTAAATTTTGTGAAACATAAGACGTTTTAAAATGCATTACGTTGTCAAATTGCAGAGTCCACTTCAAAGATAAAAGCTTGCAATATCGTCGCGGTAGCTCAACGGTAGAGAGTCGGCTGGCCAGTTCGGAGATCTAGAGTTCGATTCCCGGTTGGGGCAGCGAAGCTCTTTACAAAATGAAACGAAGATGCATTAAAAATGAAAATTGGACATAATTCCAGAAAAGTAACCTTGTTATTTTCTGCAATTAAACTCAATTTAAGGCACCATATACGTAACATAAAAAATAAGAAAATGAATTTGAGTCTGTAGAGAAAGTCATGTGTTGCCCACATCAGATGTTTACTCTCCCTGCAATACATGGTAATGTATATGAAAAGTATTTGAATCGTGTCGAAAATCGAGTTTTCGACGAATCTACTCTAACTCAAAAACTAATTGACCAAATTTCATAAAATTTCATAGGTATGTTACTTGTGAGTTTTCCCGGTGCTGATTAGATTTTGGTGCGATTTAAGAAAAAAGAACCTGTCTTTTTTTCTATGAAATGGCCCTCAAAAATTTTATTTATCCACTTTAGTTGAACAATTGATTGATCAAATTTCACAAAATTTGGTAGATGAGTTACTTGTGGGTTACTCTGGTGCTGATTAGATTTTGGTATGATTTGCAAAAAAAACCCCTACTTTTTTGCGAAATAGTCCTTAAAAATGATCAAAATTTAAAATAAAAGACTACTTATACTTAAACGTATCAATTACATGATTGCTTTATACGCAATTTTGAACGACAAAAAGAATAAGACCAACTTCATAACCCTAGCACTAACCGTTCGCGAGATATTTTTTTTTTCTTTTGCATTTTTGCCACGTCATCTTAGAAAATACGTCTCGTCCCCAAATAAAAACGAAAATTGAATTAAAACTATAAATTCAGAGTAATTTCAAATAATTATCCGAGTAGCTTTGTACCATTAAACTCAATTTAATGAATTGTGAAACAAAAAATGAAAGAGGAAATGAATTTGAATCGACAGGGAAAGTCATGTACTGCACACAACAGATTTTTCACTTTATTACTTTCCTTATATACATAATGTATAAGGAAAGTATTGTGACGGGGTCGAAAATTCGAATTCGAGTTTTCGACGGGAGAGCACGTTTCAAGCATCCCTGATCACGAATCAAACATTTTTAAAGTGATGTCTGTGTGTGTGTATGTGTGTGTGTGTGTGTGTGTGTGTGTGTGTGTGTGTGTGTGTGAAAGTATGTGTGTGTGTCAGTGAGTCTGTGGAGACGATAACTGACGAACGAATGGACCGATTCGAACCAAATTTGGTACAAAAATCACAATCCGTAAACACTGGAAGCCTATTGTTTTTATACGTAATCGAATGTTCAGAACCCCCCTAAATTTTTGAATGAAATTTTGAAAAAATCGTCAAAAAATCAAAACCGCTAATAAAGTTACGCAAATAGACATTTCTTATGTAATTTTTCATTAGAAAACGATTGGCATAAATTTTAGAACACTAACATGAACCGTTCTCGAGATATTGTACATTTTTAAAAAAAATTATTAAAAAGTCATAAAATAAAAGAAAAAATATTTCCTATTGAGAAACATATTCACTTTTCATATGTAATACTATGCGATAAATTGGGTCACATCATTGACGTGGATCTAGTTCGTTCCATTCATGAAAAAATATACTTTGAATAATACTTTTGTATTTAAACGCCAATAGTCATTTATCTGCTGTAAGAATAGCTTTTTTCTTAGTGCATAACGCTTGGCGAGATTTTGGCGACGAATTTGGCGGAATGTCGCCAACTTGTCTACTTTTTTGAAATGTTGCCAAATTAATGAAAATCTCGCCAAATGAATAAAAATGATGCTAAATCAATGAAAATGACGACTAATTGTCGAAAATTCAATATCTTGGAAATAATATTAGTATCTACTATAAGAAAAACCTTTTTTTTTACAGTAAAAGTAGTAAATTCATTACATTATATAAGGAAAGTCATGTGTTGCCCACATCAGATTTTTTTATTAGACTGCGAAGGGTCTTATTTACCTTAAAAATGCACATCATTTTTAAAAACGTATAAAATGTATAAAGCAGGCAGATACAATACGTATATATGTATTAGTGTTATGCAGTTCATGTATTATACGTAGGTATTATAGATTTTTCACTATATTACTTTCCTTATATACATAATGTATAAGGAAAGTATTGTGACGGGGTCGAAAATTCGAATTCGAGTTTTCGACGGGAGAGCACGTTTCAAGCATCCCTGATCACGAATCAAACATTTTTGGAGTGATGTCTGTGTGTGTGTGTGTGTGTGTGTGTGTGTGTGAAAGTATGTGTGTATGTGTGTGTGTCAGTGAGTCTGTGGAGACGATAACAGACGAACGAATGGACCGATTCGAATCAAATTTGGTACAAAAATCACAATCCGTAAACACTGGAAGCCTATTGTTTTTATACGTAATCGAATGTTCAGAACCTCCCTAAATTTTCGAATGAAATTTTGAAAAAATCGTCAAAAAATCAAAACCGCTAATAAAGTTACGCAAATAGACATTTCTTATGTAATTTTTCATTAGAAAACGATTGGCATAAATTTTAGAAGGCTAACATGAACCGTTCTCGAGATATTGTACATTTTTCAAAAAAATTATGAAAAAGTCACATAAAAAAAATTCCTATTGAGAAACATGTTCACTTTTCATATGTAATACCATGCGATAAATTGAGTGACATCATTCTCGTGGATCTAGCTCGTTCCATTCATGAAAAAATATACTTTGAATAATACTTTTGTATTTGAACGCCAATAGTCATTTATCTGCTGTAAGAATAACTTTTTTCTTAGTGCATAACTCTTGGCGAGATTTTGGCGACGAATTTGGCGAAATGTCGCCAACTTGGCGACTTTTTGAAATGTTGCCAAATTAACGTAAATCTCGTCAAATGGATAAAAATGACGCTAAATCAATGAAAATGACAACTAATTGTCGAAAATTCAATATCTTGGAAAGAATATTAGTATCTACTATAAGAAAAACCTATTTTTTTACTGTAAAAGTAGTAAATTCATTACATTATATAAGGAAAGTCATGTGTTGCCCACATCAGATTTTTTTATTAGGCAACTAGGTCTTATTTACCTTAAAGATGCACATTATTTTTAAAAACATATAAAATATATAAAGCTGGCAGGTACAATACGCATACGTTTCATGTATTATACGTAGGCATTATAGACTTTTTAATTTATTTTATTAGACTAAGGGTCTTACCTTAAAGATGCATATTATTTTGAAAAACAAAAAATGTATAAAGCTGGTACGTATAATACGTAAGTATGTACGTATAATACGTTGCGTACGTATGTACGTATGATACGTTATGCATGTATGTACGTATAATATGTTGCGTACGTATGGTATTATACGTTTCACATATTATGCGTACCACCTCTGAGTAGGGAAAGTACAATTAGTCTAACATTCAACACATTTTATTCTGGTATATCAACAGACGCCAGGGCTGGAGATTTTACGCAGTTATCCCGTTGTGACTTTAGATTTTAATTCTTTGGTATCTGGGTGCTTCAGGACGACTTTCTTCTTCGGCAGTGCGAAGGAGCGACCGACCATCTCTATCGATTCTTCCCTTAAATGCGCTCGTCTTGTCGACTCCGTACCCGACGTCACGAAGTCGCCCGCTCAGATTTCTGTCTAAAATGACAGACGGTGTCTTCTCCTCCGAGAGTAACTTTTTGTTCTGTAATGCGATTAGCCAGATATTCCAGGCGTTGCTCTTGATTTAATATATGTGCGAATTATGAACTTATTCATATTGCTTCAAAAAATAAAAAATAAATTCGATTAAAATATTGAATTCAATTCCCCCTCATAAAAACATGATGTGGGCAACACATGACTTACCCTACAGACTTAAATTCATTCTCTCTTTATTTTTTTATAATGCATTAAATTGAGTTTTATTGAACAAAATAACATGCATGCTTATTTGAAATGACACTGAATTTGCACTTTTAATTCAGTTTTCGTTTTTATTTGGTAACTGGGCGTATTTTCAAATGCGCTTAGCAAAAATACGAAAAAACTCAAATATCTCGAGAACAGTTAGTCCTAAAGTAATGGTGTTGGTCTTATTCTTTTTATTGTTAAAAATTTCGTATAAAATAAGCATTTAATGGACACTTTTGAGCATACGTGGTGTTTTATTTTATATTTTAATGATTTTTGCGGAGCAATTTGCAAAATAAGAGAAAGTTCTGTTTTCCTGAATCGTACCAAAATCTAATCAACATCAGGGTGACCCACACGTAACTTACATATGCAATTTGGTCAATTCGTTTTTGAGTTAGAGTGGATACATACATTGTACAGACAAACAGGCAGACACACAGACACACACAGAGACACACACGCAGACGTCACTCTATAAATGGCTTTTTCGTAATCTAGAGGTATCAAAACGTGTAGATTCGTCGAAAACTCGAGTTGCGATTTTCGACATGATTCCAATACTTTCCCTATATATTACGTATAGGGACATCCTGCATACGATTTTTGCGGGACCATTTCGCAAAAAAAGAAGGCAGGTTTTTCTTTTATCCGGAATCGTACCAAAATCTAATCAGCACTAGGCTAACCTACAGGTGACTTATAGAATTTTATGAAATTTGGTCAATTTGTTTTTGAGATAGAGCGGATACATACATTGCGCGCGCACACACACACAGAGATGTTACGCTAAAATAGCTTTTTGTATTCTAGAGGTCTATGTGTTGTAAGGAAAGTAATAAAAAGTATAAGATTGTCTGTTTTCGCCATATCTGCGCTACATTTGGAGCTTTTCCGGATGACAACATGTAAAATTAGTACCCTATTAACTTATATTTCACGCAATTTTAAATTGACAATTATCACTATTGATAGCATTCGTAATAATCAATATAGGTCATATATTAAAATATTTTAATAATAATTCAACAACTGGACGCCATTATGGGCGATTCCATTTTTGGAATTTTTAAGATATGTTGATAATTTGATAACATTTTTTAAAGAAAGTCGCCGAAGGAGTGATATTTCGTCAAATTAGTAGCTAAGTAGGCAAAACCCGTGAGTAACCAAAAATCAAGTCAAAAACTGCGGATATGTGTATAGAACAAATAAACATAAAATTTCCGCTACACGACCAACAAACTAACAAACAAACAAATCAGCATATTTTACTTTCCCTTAAATACGTGGTAATATATATAGGAAAATATTAAAATCATGTCGAGAATTGCAACTCGGGTTTTCGAAGGATCTACACGTTTTGGAACCTTTAGAACACGAAAAAAACTATTTTAGAATGACGTCTGTGTTTGTGTGCAATGGATGTATCCACTCTAATAAAAAAAAAACAATTGACCAAATTTCATAAAATTTCACTAAACCCTATAGGTTACTTGTGGATGATTCTGGTGCTGATTAGATTTTGCTACGATTCGGGATAAAAGAACCTGCCATTTTTTTTTGCGAAATGGCCCGCAAAAATCATTAAAATCTAAATTAAGAGACTGAATATGCTCAACTGTATCAATTAAATGCTTGCTTGCTTTATACGTAATTTTTGATGATAAAAAGAGTAAAACCAACCCCATTACTCCAATTTTAGCCCTTTTTAAGATATTTAAATGTTTTCGCATTCTCATTACGCCGTCTTTGAAAACACGTGCAGTTACCAAATGAAAACGAAAATTGAATTAAAAGTAAACATTCAGTGTGTTTTCAAGTAAGTATGTGTATCATTTTGTATAAAAAAATCTGATGTGGGCAACACATGACTTTCCTTATATAATGAAAGGAATTTACTACTTTTACAGTAAAATAAATAGGTTTTTCTTCTAGTAGATACTAATATCCTTTCCAAGATATTGATATTTTCGACAATTAGTCGTCATTTTCATTGATTTGGCGTCATTTTAATTCATTTGGCGAGATTTTCGTTAATTTGGCAACATTTCAAAAAGTCGCCAAGTTGGCGACATTCCGCCAATTTCGTCGCCAAAATCTCGCCAAGCGTTATGGACGAAGAAATAAGTTATATATATATATATATATATATATATATATATATATATAACTTATTAGATATTAAAATTTTCGACATATTTTATAGAACTATTATTATATATTTATATATTATATAACTTATTAGATATTGAATTTTCCACAATTAGTCGTCATTTTCATTGATTTAGCGTCATTTTTATCTATTTGGCGGGATTTTCGTTAATTTGGCAACATTTCAAAAAGTCGCCAAGTTGGCGCCATTCCGCCAATTTCGTCGTCAAAATCTCGCCAAGCGTTATGGACGACGAAATAAGTTGTTCTTACAGCAGATAGATTGGTGTTCAAATGCAAAAGTATTACTCAAAGTATCTTTTTTCATGAATGGAACGAGCTAGATCCACGAGAATGATGTCACCCAATTTATCGCATGATATTATATATGAAAAGTGAACATGTTTCTCAATAGGAAATTTTTTTTTTCTATTTTATATGACTTTTTGATAATTTTTTTGAAAAATGTGCAATATCTCGAGAACGGTTCATGTTAGTGTTCTAAAATTTATGTCAATGGTTTTCTAATGAAAAATTACATAAGAAATGTCTATTTGCGTAACTTTAATATTGGTTTTGATTTTTTGACGATTTTTTCAAAATTTCATTCGAAAATTTTGGGGGGTTCTGAACATTCGATTGCGTATAAAAAAAAAAGAGGCTTCCAGTGTTTACAGATTGTGATTTTTGTACCAAATTTGGTTCGAATCGGTCCATTCGTTCGTCAGTTATCGTCTCCACAGACCCACTGACACACACACACACATACTTTCACACACACACACATATACACACACACACACACACACATACACACACACACACACACACACAGACATCACTTCAAAAATGTGTGATTCGTGATCAGGGATGCTTGAAACGTGCTCTCCCGTCGAAAACTCGAATTCGAATTTTCGACCCCGTCACAATACTTTCCTTATACATTATGTATATAAGGAAAGTAATAAAGTGAAAAATCTGTTGTGTGCAGTAAAAACTTAATTTAACGAATTATTAAAGAAATAAAGAGAACATAAATTTAAGTCTGTAGGGAAAGTCATTTGCTGTCCACAACACTTTTTTTTTTACTTTTTCTACAATACATGGAAAGTATTGGAATCGTGTCGAAAATCTCAACTCGAGTTTTCGACGGATCTACACGTTTTGGGATCTCTAGAACACGAAAAAAAAATTTATTTTTAGCGTGTGTGTGTTTATTTTTAGCGTGTGTGTCTGTGTGTGTGTCTGTGGAATGTATGCATCTACTCTAACTCATAAACTAATTACCAAATTTCATAAAATTTTATAGGTAAGTTACTTGTGAGTAACTCTGCTGATTAGATTTTGGCACAATTTGGGATAAAAGAACCTGCCATTTTTTGCAAAATGGCCCTCAAAATTCGTATGTATCTACTCTAGTTTAAAAGATAATTGACCAAATTTCACAAAATTTGGTAGATGAATGATTTGTGGGTTACCTTGGTACTCATTAGATCTTGGTACGATTCGTGGAAAAAGAACCTCCCCCTTTTTTTTTTTTGCAAAATGACCCGCAAAAATAATCGAAATCTAAAATAAAATACTACGTATGCTCAAATGTATCATTTAAATGCTCGTTTTATATATATTTTTTGACAATAAAAAGAATGACCAACCCCATTACTCTAGGATTAGCTATTCTTGAGATATTTTAGATTATTTTCATTTTTGCTGCGCCGCCTTTAAAAATACGTCCAGTTACAAAGAGAAAACGAAAATTTGATTTACATTGCATATTCAGTGTCATTTAAAATAACTTTGCCTGCTATTTTGTGCAATAAAATTCAAGAACGAAAATGAGAGAAAATGAATTTAAGTGTGTAGGAAAAATCATGTGCTTGCCACATCAGATTTTCTATTATTATAGATAGAGTATGAAGAGTTAAGCATAGCATGTGAATTCAAATACTTTATTTTATAATATTTCATTATGCAAATTATTATAAATGACTTTCTGGCGTTTCGTTGTATTTTCTTTCCGGGTTACCACTTAAACCGCGTTTCGTTTTATTTTGTTTTTAATGGGTACCACTTTGTGCTCCTTATCAGCTTTAATTTCAACAGCAAACTACAAATGAAATAAATATTCCCCAACTAACACTCCCGTGACTGACGATACTGGCATAATTCCATTATTCCTTGCACAACTACAATTTTCTCTTTAATAATGGTAAAAGAAAAAAATCTGATGTGAGCAGCACATGACTTTCCCTGCAAACTCAAATTCATTTTTTCTTTATTTCTTTAATAATTCATTAAATTGAGCTTAATTGCACAAAATAACACTGAATTAATTTAATTCAATTTTTGTTTTTATTTGGCAACTGGAAATGTTTTCAAAGGCGGTGTAACAAAAATGCAAAAAATATCATCTCGAGAACGGTTAGTCATAGAGTAATGGGGTTGGTCTTATTTTTTTTCTCGTCAATTACGCATAGAACACGCATTTAATTGATACATTTAAGGAAACTTTCTTTCATTTTAGATTTCGGCGATTTTTGTGGGCTATTTCGTAATAAAATGGCAGGTTCTACTTTTCCGAATAGTACCAAAACCTAATCAGCACTAGGGCATCTCACAAGTGATTTATCTACTAAATTTTTATTAAATTTGGCTAATTAATTTTTTATCTAGAGTGAATACATCGATTTTTGTGGACTATTTCGCAAAAAAGGGCGGGTTCTTCCATACCGAACCGTACCAAAATCTAATCAGCACCAGGATCACCCACAAGTGACTTACCTACAATTTTTATGAAATTCGGTTAATTAGTTTTTTAGTTAGAGTGGATATACATACATTGCACAGACAGGTAGACACACATACACAGACGTCACACTAAAACTGTTTTTTTTTTATCTAGGGTGTCAAAACGTGTAAATTCGTCGAAAACTCGAGTTGCGATTTTCGACACGATTCCAATACTTTCATTATGCATTACCATGTATTACAGGGAAAGTAAAGGAAAGTATCTACCAATAACGCCGTTTTAAAAACGACATCATAAAAGCAGACAATTTGGAATTTCAACTGTAATTAGAGACGATAACATAAGCTCGTATTTGAGTAAAATTATGAAAAGGGGGGGGGGGCAGTAAAAACAATTTAAAAATTCAACCTGTACGTGTATCCTTATAAGATATCGATATACTAATTTAACAGAGAATATATTTAGCTATATCGCTAAGAATATTTTGATAGGTTGATCTAGATAAAATGTTTTGTAGCGTGCATAACAATGAAAAATAATATTCTATATTTAAAATTTTGAAAACATTGTTTGCTATATTGATAGTTCCTGGAAAATAAATAATAATACGTAAGCCATATAGTAAAATTTAGTTATTTTGACTTAGCTATGTATGTATACGGGCATTGAAAGTGTATTTAATAGTACCAATAAATTTGCATAAAAATATGCATCTTATTTTAGAAATCTGAATACTCATTGACAACTTTGAAAAAAAAATCAATTATCTTTCTACTTTCTCTACATACATAGAAAAATGATTAGGAGTTTAAAGTATTGTGACGGTGTTGAAAATTCATATTCGACTGAAAAGCACGTTTCAAGCATCCTTGAACTCGAGTCGAATGTTTTTGGATGATGTATGTGTGTGTATGTATGTATGTTAGTGGGTATGCATTTTACTGCGTCTGTGTATATATGTTAGTGTGTGTGTGTGTGTCTGTGAGTCTGCGGACGCGACGTCAAATTTGGTACGATTATTACAATCGGTGAATAGTGTAACTCTACTAATGTTAAACGCGATCGAATGTTTGGAAAATATCCCAATTTTCGAACGAATTTTGAAAAAATCATAAAATCAACCACTGAAAAAGCAGTTTTTGTTATTAACATCTAGTGACGTATTTTAAACAGACAATTGAAATGGGTTGAAATAGGATAATATTCGTTCTAAATTTAATTAAAAATGTAGATGCTCAATAGTATTTTAGTCGAAAATATTTTATTTCTAGGGTCTCTACTTTGGTATTTAAATTAACCATTTTTCACATAAACTAACACCAGACAGAAAATACTATTAGAGACCTGCTTATAATTTATCCATTTGTAAACATACTAGTCGCTACCTTGCCCCCCCCCCCCCCCCTGTTCTTAAATCCTGGAGTCGCCAGTGTTCCTTTATCGAATGTTCCCTCTGTGCCCGTCTTCCCCATATCTCTGAAAACAGGTGTGTCTGAATACTCTATTTGCATTCTACTGAAAGAGAAACCGAAAAAATTCAAGAGTATGAGGCGGTCTTTATATAAAAAAACAATAATACCCTACTGTGCGTAAGTCCATTGAACTTATTATTTGCTATAACACATGTTCATAAGTTAGCTAAAAACATTAATCAAACGTTAATCATGGAGTTGTCTAATACAGGTCCCTCAATAATGCCTATTTACTAACATGTATAGTGTTTTGCAAAATACAGTGTTTTGCAAAAATGGAGAACAAGTTTACAACCCCGGAACCATTTGTTTCAGCTTTGTTGCCAAATGCTTTTAGTATAAAAGAAATTGTAAGTCGAGAGCAAAATTTTTTCAAGTCAATTTTTGATTGAGGGGACGTATACATAATAAATTCTAAAATGAAAAATTTTATATCATTATTTTACAAAAATATGACTATCTAAAATATTTTCCATCGCTCCTTGAATTCGTCAAAAATAACTCTATTAAATAATAATAATATAGCTTAAATAGATAGCTAAAATAGCTTAAATAGATTATTCTCTATCCCAAAAATTCTCAGAGTTATACGCTAAACAAGCATGATACTCAAAATTAGGCATTTACTTTTTAAAAATGGCAACACGTACTCAGTGATGAAAGGAGAAAATGAGAATAAAAAATATAGATATTTTTATGTCAATTTTTTTTTGTTTCCCTTTACCTTTAAGGAAAGCTAACAATTAAAATAAAAATAACTATAATGAAAATAAAGAGTGAGATATTTATTTTGGAGACAGTCCCCTACTTCTGGCACAAAACGGGTTATGCTTCGGCTGTGAAGAGACATAAAAAGTGGCTTAAATCAGATATTGTTTGACTCAATAACTCCACTCTTTATTTGGATTTATATTTTGTATTTGCATGAGCACGGGATGAAATTTTACGGGGATTACTTTTTTCATAAAACTTATAGCTCCAAACTCCAAAAGAACATATGTCAAATGTTAGTTCTTAATTTTTATGCGACTTCCTAGTTAAAAATTCAAATAAAAAATCTTCTCTCGATTTACAATATTTTTATATCAAAATGATATGTTTAAAACAATTGGTTCTGAAGTTGCAAACTTGTTCTCTATTTCTTCCCATCCAAGACTCTCAGCAACTGATATCAGCAACTAATGCCATCTACTGATGTCAGCAACTGACCTCCTTCTCAGCAATTGATTTCACGCCCTCGGATTTCCGGTAGTTCTGTACTGGGCAAATATCCCGGCCTACTTGGGGAAGATGCACTCGCTCACTGTGTTGAACTTAAAAAAAAAAACTATTATAGCAAGCTATCGTAATCCAAACAGAAATATTACATCATGTTGCAATATGTGTCTCCTAGTTATATTTGTCAAAAAGATGCAGTGACCTATGTTGCCAAAACACACACACGTGCGTACACAAGTCTGCAAAACCCTACTTCACTCAAAACTACATTTTAAATCATAATTATATTAAAATTCAAAGGGTTATTATGACTAAGACCCGCATATTGATGACCTAAAAATCCCCCCCCCCCAAAAAAAATGCCCTTAAAAAACGAATGCTCTTAAAGGATGGGAAAATGCCCTTAAAATTAGGGGGGGGGGGATCTCCCTAAAACAGCTTCTGTTATATTTCTTCAAAATTATAAATTGAATAACTTTAGACAATTCCTAGATTAAAATGTTCTCTTTTTCATGTATATAAAATACATTACAAAAACTCAAAGGAAAAGAAAAAAAATCAAATAAATACCTGTTAAAAATAAATTTTATAATAATCTGTACTCTAATAACTTGCAAGTGCATCAGAATTACACTGGACTGAATAATGAAATAGTCCAAGGAATCCTCAGGTGCCCAGGTGAACAATTGTAAACTCTAAAAATCAGAAACAGTTGAAATGTTATCAACAGTACAAAAAAGAAGCTCTAAATTTGAATTGTTTTGTTCACTACACTCTCCACAGTCCCTTTAAAAGGAAACATTATGGAATCTATTTCCTCAAAATTTGGTAACATTAAACAGTGTTTTAAGTTGAGTTGCCAGAATGAAAAGATTTTTTGCTTTGTTCAATTGGCAAGCCTGGTTTACAGTGTTGCAGCTTGAAAGTATACTCCTTATGAAAATTTCATTCAAAGGAAAATAGCAGAAAATTCAAAATAAATGATGTAAAATAAAGAAAATGCTTTTAAAATATAAAAAATGGCACCAAACTCGAAAAATGCCATGAAAACTGATAAGTTTTATTTTATGCTTCTTATTAGCTTTAATCTATGAAAGACAGCATACAGTAAAATCAGGTTGTAAATAGATTACATATTCTCCTATAGCACTAACACATCTGTACTTTAAAAATACTGGCATGATTCCATTACTCCTTTTGCAACAGCAATTTTCTCACTAATAATAGTTGCAGAGAGAAAATAATTCTAATAATGATGCCACTTTACTAATTCCAAGGAGAATAATATGATAGCAGCAGACGATCTTGAATTTCAACAGTATGATAACAAAACCGCGCCCTGGAACAAAATTAAGAGCAGCAAACAGAATTTAGAACTCCGAAATTTGCCCATTACTACTATTATATATATTTTACTACTGTATATATTTGCCCATTACTACTGTATATATTTTTTTTTTTCAAAATTCTGCTTGTTCGACATGTTATTGCCATAATCTACAAGTTTGTTCATTGATTTGGAATTGAGTATAATTTTATTCACAGTAAAATAATTAATAAGTGAAAATCAGAATTATCGATCGAAATATTTTTAATAAGCACTTATTATTTTATATAATACTGGCAGATACACTCGGCGTTGCTTGTGAGTTTAAATATGTGCAAATTCTAGTAGTATTTTAAATAATATTGTTCTTAAAAAATCTGATGTGGGCAGCACATGACTTTCCTTATATAATGCAATGAATTTACTACATTTACAGTAAAAAAAATAGATTATTTTTACAGTAGTTATTTATATTCTTTCCAAGATATTGAATTTTCGTCAATGAGACGTCATTTTCCATGTCGTCATCATCAATGAGTCATCATTAATTTAGCGTCATTTTTATCCATTCGGCGAGTCCTTCTTTAATTTAGCAACATTTAAAAAAGTCACCAAGTTGGCGACAATCCGCCAAATTCGTCACCAAAATCTCGTCAAGCGTTATGGATGAAGAAATAAGTTATTCTTACAGCAGATAAATGACTACCGGCGTTCAAATACAAAAGTATTACTCAAAGTATCTTTTTTCATGAATGGAACGAGCTACATCCACGAGAATGATGTCACCAAATTTATCGCATGTTATTACATATGAAAAGTGAACATGTTTCTCAATAGGAAATATTTTTTTTTATATGAATTTTCGAGATTTTTTTGGAAAAAGGTGCAATATCTCGAGAATGGTTCATGTTAGCGTTCTAAAATTTATGTCAATCGTTTTCTAATGAAAAATTACATAAGAAATGTCTATTTGCGTAACTTTATTAGCGGTTTTGATTCTTTGACGATTTTTTCAAAATTTCACTCGAAAATTTAGAGGGGTTCTGAACATTCGATTGCGTATAAAAACAAT
Organism: Amaurobius ferox; assembly: GCA_951213105.1. Classification (NCBI taxonomy): domain Eukaryota; kingdom Metazoa; phylum Arthropoda; class Arachnida; order Araneae; family Amaurobiidae; genus Amaurobius; species Amaurobius ferox. The sequence continues at coordinate 128,829,261 of OX578147.1, forward strand.
AGGCTTCCAGTGCTTACGGATTGTGATTTTTGTACCAAATTTCGTTCGAATCGGTCCATTCGTTCGTCAGTTATCGTCTCCACAGGCTCACTGACATACACACACGCACGCACACACACACACACACAAACACACACACACGCACGCACAAACACACACAAACACACACAAACACAAACATACAGCGACATCACTTTAAAAATGTTCGATTCGCGATCAGGGATGCTTGAAACGTGCTCTCCCGTCGAAAACTCGAATTCGAATTTTCGACCCCATTACAATACTTTCCTTATACATTATGTATATAAGGAAAGTAAAAATCTATTCATATATTTAATTTAATCCTCTAAAAAGAATATCTGTTTTGGCTATATAAAATTATCTTCGCAGACTCGCTACAGGCTAACTTGAATATGATATGTACTAATCACTCACTTTTGTGTCCATACGCCCATTATGATTACATTGGCTAACTATATAACTAAGCGGGGGTTTATAGTTTTTTCTATACCTCTCTGTTGTCAAAAGAGTAGGTTTGCCGCGAGTATAGTAAGAAAGATGAAATGTTGGTACATTTTAAACTTTCAATTATATATTTATCTAGAATTCCGATCGACTTCCAATCGAAGATCCAATACACTTTCCACTTGAAATGCTATTGAAATAGTTGAAACCAGCAGACGTACCCGTTGTTGCCCGGGAAAATACGAAAATAAAATTACCTCTGTACAAAATCCAAAATACTATTGGCAAGACCTGTTCTTAATTTATGCTTTCTATTTCTACGGTCTTGTTTTCGATGCACGCAATTTGTCCCACCTATAGAATGTATTTTATGCACTCTTAAAGCACGCTTGGGCGTTTTGTTGATTAACAAATGGTTTACAAAAGTCATTAGTATTTTGAACGATATTTAGAATAAAGGGACGGAGTAAAAAACTAGAGGAGTGCTTTGAACAAATTTCTGGAATATTTTGAACTGGAAAGAATAACCCAGCGTTGCCAGTGTTTTAAATAAGCGCTCGTTACTTACATAATACATATACAGATAACAGCACTCAATTTCCACATCTTCTGTTTTGAACCAAAATCATTCCCCTTCATATGATGGCAAATGGTGCGTTGTGTACGCTTTATTTATGACCGAAATATTAAGCATTTTAATTCCCTTTTACGTATTTTGTGCAGTCATGCGAATTTTTGAAAAACTGGAAGTGATATATCTAAATCCGGATCTGGAAATCCTTCGTGAACTCACCTACTTCCGTCAGAATTTTATGCTGAATCCATACCAATCATAATCTAAGCTCTATCTATAGCTAACATGGAGAAATAAATGTTTAAAAAAACTTTTTTTACCTAAAATGAAAAAGAATTGGAAAAAGAAAATCCTTTGTGAATCCCTAACCCATCTGGGATTTGATACAGAATCCATATCAGTTATCATCTAAGCTACCTACACCCATAACAGATTCTATGTAATAGATGTTTCAAGGAAAATGTTAATTTTGCAATCGAAAGTAACATCTCTAGAATCAGAAGTGGAAATTCTCAGTGAGTCAGTCCCTTAAACCCCGCCAAATTTGTTAATGCTGAATTAATTAATTCTGAATATATTGATGAATTGTTAATGCATCATTGTCATAAGTTCTAGTTAGAGTCTAATAAGAGAAATGGATATTTCAAGTAAGTTTCAAGGATGTTTCAAGTTCAAGTTTTGAAACGAAATTGGAAAAAGTAACCGGCAATGAAAATCCTTTGTGGACCATCTATCTCTTCTAGAATTGGATGCAGAATTCATGTATTTTGCGTACCACCAAAACCAAAATTCAGAAATTTTAGCGCCACCAGCAAAAACATGTTTCGCATACAAATAGGAAGTCAAGACTGTGCAACTTAATTAAGTTATTGTTACATATTACTTTCCCAATACACATGGTATAATGTATAGGGAAAGTATTGTGACGGGGTCGGAAATTCGAATTCGAGTTTTCAAAGAAAAGGCATGTTTTAAGCATCCCTGATCTCGAATCGATAGTTTATGAGGTGATGTCTCTGTGTGTGTGTGTGTGTGGCCGTCAGTCTGTGGAGACGATATCTCACGAATAAGTGGAGAGTTTCGAACGAAATTTGGTACAAAAGTTACATTCAGTGAATACTGAAAGCCTATTGATTTTTAACGCAATCGGATGTTCAGAACATCACCAAATTTTCGAATGAAATTTTGAAAAAAATCATCGAAAAATCAGAACTTTTAATAATATTACGTGTCGCCAAATTGATCAAATATCGTCAAATCGATAAAAATGTCGCCAAATTGATAAAAATGTCGTCAAATAGATAAAAATGACGTCAAATCAATGCACAGATATTTGCATTTTGAAAGAAGATAGTATTGTAATGATGTTTTGGTAGCGTTTTGTCTGCCAGTATAACTGTCCCACTTTCTAACAAATTTAGCGACTTTTTGAAATGTCACCAAATTGATGAATGCCGCTAAATTAATGAAAATGACCCCTGATTGAAATTTTAATTCTTTCCAAAATTAAGTTCAATTTCCTTGATATCCCTTCCTCCCCCACATACACACCACCACCATCACCACCACCTCTCTGTCGTTTTGTAGAAATTAAAAAACATTTTCTGTAAATTTATTAATATTTTATTTTTCAGATAATATTTTATTTTTCAAATCGGCCTGTGAAGATAATTTTATGTAGCGAGAACAGATATTCATATACTTCTTTTTAGGAGAAATTTTAATAGAATGTTTTGAATAACAAAGTCGTTTAAATAAGGAATTTGCACATAATTGTGGATTTTAAATTTCTTTATATTATGAAGCATTAAACATTATGAAGCATTAGTTATGAAGCATTAAACTTTATGACTTAAGTCGCATTTCCGCGCATAAAAATGTCCCGTTTCAAGCAACCAACCAATCAGGGACCGTATTGACCATTTTTCCAGGCAACCAACCAATCAGGGACCGTATTGACCATTTCTCAGCACAAAAAGTGCTCCAAATTTAAACAGCTACAAGTCAGTCAATTTTGTTCGTTAAAGGATGATTTTTTTTTTTTTTTTGCATAAAATTGCATAAGGATGATTTTCCTAAATATAATAGGTAGGACCGGGGACTGTGTAAAAATTTATATTTCGTATTTCTTTCAGAAATGCATTTATTGACTAATTATTGATTTAAACTGTTTCTAAGATAATAGATTTTGAAATTTAAAACATTTTTGCAATTGGAAGTGTGACTAACAGTTGAGGATATAGCCATTGGGCACCGATAGCACTGGACACTCCTATATATAAAAAATAATGTTTAATGAAAATTTATGTAAAATTATATCTTTAAAATGCAAAGTAAAAAAATACATTTCAGAAGTTTTTTACACATGCATTATGTCTTAATACAAAATTTTCAATAAACGTTTAAAAATTATTGACATCGTAATAGCTAATTTATATAATAATAATAAAATTTATAGGACATGATAATAAAATACTTGGTAAATACCTGTATATAGCATAAAACAATAATTTAAAAAAACTTTCTTGCTTTTGCTCGGTTGGCCGCTATGTCATTTTATTTTTAAGGAATCCGGTTTTGTTCTCTTCCCTCGAAAACCTGTTTCACCTTTAAATTATTGTTTTATATTATATATTAATTTCGAAGTTATTTATTATAATTTTCTTTTTATCAACCGTTTAAGTGACTTTTTCCCTTTCTAATAATTTATAGAGCTCGTCTCGCTTAACAGTAAAAGTAAAAATCTGATGAGGCCAGCACATGAGTTTCCCGCCAGACTTATATCCACGTTCTCTTATTTTAATTAAATTTAATTCACTTTTAATTCAACTTTCGTTCTCATTTGGTAACTGGACTTATTTTAAAAGGTGGCTTAGAGAAAATACGAAACAACTAAAATATCTCGAGAACGGCTAGTCTTAGTGTAATGAAGTTGGTCTTATTTTTTTCTTCGTTAAAAATTACGTATAAAACAAGCATTTAATGAATATATTTGAGGATACGTAGTTTTTTATTTTAGATTTTGATGATTTTTGAGGGCCATTTTGCAAAAAAAAGGCGGGTTATTTTTTTCCGAATCGTTTCAAAATCTAATCAGCACTACGGTATCCTACAAGCGACTTATGTGCCGAATTTTGTGAAATTCTGTTCATTAGTTTTCACCTAGAGTGAATACAGGCAATTTTTGAGGGCCATTTCGCAAAAAGAGATGGATTCTTTTATCCTGAATCGTACTAAAAACCAATCAGTACCAGGGTCACACCCAAGTGACACCACACCTACCCAATTTTATGAAATTCGGTCTATTAGTTTTTAAGTTAGCGTGGATACATGAATTGCACAGACAGACAGACACACACACAGACGTCACACTAAAAATAGTTTTTTCGTATTCTAGAGCTCTCAAAACGTGTAGATCCATCGAAATCTCGAGTTACGATTTTCGGTATGATGCCAATACTTTCCATATACATTACCATGTATTGCAGGGAAAGTAAAAATTTGATGTGGGCCGTACATGACTTTCCCTGCAGACTTATATCCCCGTTCTCTTTATATTAATTAAATTTAATTCACTTTTAGTTCAATTTTCATTCTTAGTAATTGGACTTATTTTCAAAGGTAGTGTAGAGAGAATACGAAAAACTAAAATATCTCGAGAACGTCTAGTCCTAGTGTAAATGGGTTGGTCTTATTCTATTCTTCGTTAAAAATTACGTATAAAACAAGCATTTAATGGATATATTTGAGCGTACGTAGTTTTTTATTTTAGATTTTGATGATTTTTGCGGGCCATTTTGCAAAAGAAAGGCAGGTTATTTTTTTTCGGAATCATACCAAAATCTAATCAGCACCAGGGTAACCCACAAGTTAATAGGGTAACCCACAAGCTAGATTGGATACAGACAATTTTTGCAGACCATTTCGCAAAAAAAAAGCGGGTTAATTTATCTCGAATCATACCCGAAACTAATCAGCACCAGGATCACCCACAAGTGACGTACATACCAAATTCTATGAAATTTGGTCCATTAGATTTGAGTTAGAGTGGATACATTGCACAGACAGATAGACAGACACACACACACTGACGTCAGGCTAGTAGTTTTTCGTATTTTAGAGGTTTCAAAGCTTGTACATCCGTCGAAAACTCGAGTTGCGATTTTCGGCATGATTCCAATTTAAAATAATGGCAGGCCATTTTGCAAATAATGGCAGGTTCTTTTATCCAGAATCGTGCCAAAATCTAATTAGCACCAGGGTAACCCACAGATAACTTACCTATAAAATTTTATGACATTTGGTAATAAGTTTTTAAGTTAGAGTGGATACATACATTGCATAGACACACATACAGACGTCAAGCTAAAAATATTTTTTTTTGTATTCTAGAGGTCCCAAAACGTGTAGATCCGTCGAAAACTCGAGTTATGATTTTCGGTATGATTCCAATACATTCCCTATACATTACCATGTATTGCAAGGAAAGTAAAAATACTATTTGTTCTATACAGCGGCAAGGAGGACACACACTATAATAATTTCCAAAATTCAACTAACGTTAACCTTAAAATCAAAAGTTTAAGAAAACTAGGAGTTGAGATTACATTTTCTAGAGTCTGGTCATGCTAGTGTTTACGATGATCGCCTTAATGCTAACATTAAAATAATCAACATAAAAACTGTTACATTCGTCATTTTATTCTAAAAAAGCCAAATAACTGTTGCCAAGTTTTTCAAAAATAGTTTTAGCCTATTGTGATAAAAAATAGCCAAATTGGTTAAAATTAGCCAGACCTGGCGGCCGTCTATCTGTAATGCTTGATGATAAATTTAGCGAACTTTGTGACTCATGGCTCAATATCGCCAAATTAGAGATATTTTGCTCCAGATTGACGAATATATCGAAAAATGGCGCTCAGTTAAGGAAAATGATGCCAAACTGATGAATTATATATATATATATATATATATATATATATATATATATATATATATGAATGTAAGCAGATAAGGACGGGAGTGACCATATGAATTACATAAAAATGGCAGGGATGGATTGCGACACCTAAAAATATTTATACACACCTAAAATTATTAATAATATTTACGACACCTAAAAATATTAAAAATATTTTTATGTAATTCATTTGGTCACTCCCGTCCTTATCTGCTTACATTCATGTATTCAACTAGGGAATTTGAGCAGCATTTGCGCCTCCTCCTTTGTAGTGAATCGTTCTTTAAATTTCAGGCTTCTATAGGAAATATCCTATCTTTGTTTCACTTTATTGTAATAGTATATATATATATATATATATATATATATATATATATATATATATATATATAATTTGCAAATGTAAAGTATTCTGAGATAGCTACATGAAAAAAATTTCTCGTTCGTAAAATATGCAAACATGGCGCTAAGCTGCCCTTGTACACATTTACAAATATATTTTCCAAAAAGAATACCTAAGTACAGAAAAGCAAAAGATGAATGTGAAAAACGAAAAGTATCACAAGTGGCCGGGGGGAGTGGTGACCCCCACTCTCGGGTTAAGCAATACTTTATGCCATGGCGACACTCCCGGAAGCCGATACTTATACATGGAATGGCCTTAATACCATCAATTACCGAACAGCAAAAACCACAATGTGTCTCTGTGTGTGTTTTGTTGAGACGGGTTATATCGGCAAGTTCATTTGTAGACACATTGAGTGAATTGAATAGTTTTTCCGTGTGTCATCCAAATTGTGTTTTTGAATTTTTGCTGTTCGGTAATTGATGGTATTAAGGCCATTCCATGTATAAGTATCGACTTCCGGGAGTGTCGCCATGGCTTAAAGCATTGCTTAACCGGAAAGTGGGGGTCACTACTCCCCCCGGCCACTTGTTGTTGTTGAGACCCAGACCGTCCGACCTACCAGAAAGGTGTAAGGTAACTGTTTGGACAGCCGGGAAGTGCCACCCAATTTAGACCGGAACCCAGTGGGGGAGGCATCCACAGGGACCGTACCCTCCTTCCCCTACCACCAACCTCTCGGAAGGACTTACGGACCCACATGTTTAACGTGATCGTACTCCGCGTGAACACGGCGGCAGTTATGGCAGTGGCTGGAATCGAACCCGGGCCAACCGAGTGCAACTCCAGCGCGCTAACCAATGGGCTACCGCGCCCCCCCGGCCACTTGTGATACTTTTCGTTTTTCACATTCATTTTTTGCTTTTCTGTGCTTAGATATATATATATATATATATATATATAAATACAAGGTAGGATCAAAAAGTTTGAAAACTGTGCTGATATCTCCAACCCTGACTGGAGGAGAGAGGAACTATTTTACTGTGGCGTAGAGGCACATGTGACGCGCACTGTGAAAAGAAAGAAGCAGGTTTTTCAAACAATGCGTGTCAGTGAACTGTAGTCGTTCGCGTTCGTCGAAAACGGAAATGGCGTTTGAAGAGCAACGTGCGAATATCAAATTCTGCCAGAGTTTGGGTAAATTACCGACAGAAACATTGCATCAGCTGCAGCAGATGCAATGTTACATGTTCTTCTACGGTGTGTTTATACGTTCTTCAAACGCCATTTCCGTTTTCGACGAACGCGAACGACTGCAGCTCACTGACACGCATTGTCTGGAAAAACCCTGCACTGCGGACCTGCTTCTTCCTTTTTACATCTCGCTTCACATGTGCCTCTACGCCATGGTAAAATAGTTCCGCTCTCTTCCAATCAGGGTTGCAATTATCAGCACAGTCTCCGAACTTTTTTATCCTACCTTGTACACACACACACACACATATATATATGAATTCTATTGATTATTGTTGATACTAGCAATAACGATAATTGTCCTTCAGAGTTGCGTGGAATATAAGTTAATTGGATACTTATCACCAGTGGAATATAAGTTGGAATATAAGGTAATTGGATACGAAATAGTTTTATTTGTTGTCATCCGGAAAAGCAGCCAATGTACAATTCAGCATTAAAAACATTGTGCTTTAGAGTTTATAAATCATTCTTTTACTGTGAAAAAAAGAATATAGGGAAAGTGATGTGCTGTCCACATCATATTTTTTTAATTCATTTCAAATTACAAATTGAACAAAAAAATAAATGTTAACAAATACGATTAACATATGAATAACAATATTATTAACAAAGATATTTAATGGGGGACTTGTCCTTCTTCTTCGATCCAGACCGTCCGACCTGCCCGAAGGTACAACATCGACTAGTTTGATGCTTGCCTCTGTAACCTCAAACTTTCAGGTGGAGCAAGTGCCCCTCCTTTCCCTCCCTTAAGGGCGCCCATGCTACATGAGATGTTCGACTTAGTTGTTCGTTCGACTTACTAGAAGATGCAAGGTATTTGTTTGGACTGCCGGAAAGTACCACCCCATTTAGGCCGGAAACATGTGTGGGTGATATCCACAGGGACTATACCCTCCTTCCCCTATCACCAACCTCTCGGAAGGTCTTACGCATTCACATATTTAACGTACCTCAGTGCTTCTTTCAGACCTTTTTGCCCGGGGGGGGGGGGGACGAATGAAATTTTAAGGGGGAAGTTTTCTATTTGCCCTATATAAGAGACTAGATTAACATAAAATGTCTCTGGAGGTATGCCTGAAAGAAACACTGGGCGTACTCCGCGTGAACACGGGGACTGTTTGGGCAGAGGCGAGAATCGAACTCGCGTCGTCCAAGTGCAATGCTCCAGCGAGCTAACTTCTGGGCAGCCTCACCCCCGGGACTTGTGTTTGTTTGACAGCAATGCACTGGCAGAAAAAAAAATCAGCGTGGTACAACTATAAACGCCCTCTATCACACAGTTCGTGTGAAAACTTGGCCAAACAGTAGGGGTTGATATTCAATAGTCCGATGGGTTGTATAGGATCTTCATGCTACTGTGACGATGGAAATTTAGTGTCGACCACCGAGATCGAACCATCATCGGAATCAAATAAAGTAGACGTCGCGATGAATTTTTTATCTGAATGTTGTTTCTCTTGTATCGAAGCTTGTTTCAACGGAGTTTGTTGCGGTAACTGTTGATCATTCGCAGTTCCACAAGTTGCACAAAATCGCCATGGTGTTCTTATAACGAAAATTACGGTTATTCAAATTAAGTTTTGTCTGCTTCTGCAACCACCTGACAACAATTATGCCAAAGGAGTGGGAGATTTCCCACAGAAAGGGAAGAAAAACGGCTGGAGTAATGATTGTTTTATATTTATAAAGTAAAATTTTGCTTAGGTAAGTATGAAAATTATTAACGTCACTAAAGCTTCTATTTGATTATTTGTCAAAACATAAAAAATGTTTGTGCATATTATAATATATGCAATAAAAATGTTTCTCAACCTTTTTACTATCCCTATCTCCCGAAGGTACAACATCGACTAGTTTGATGCTTGCCTTTGTAACCTCGAACTTTCAGGTGGGGCAAGTGCCCCCCTTATAATCAATTAATACAGACTATAATGTATAGGGCAAATATTGTGACTGAGTCAAAATTTCGAATTTAAGTTTCCGACAGGAGCGCACGTTTCAAGTATCCCTAAACTCGAATCGATCGTTTTGAGGTGATGTGCGTATGCGTGAGCCTGTGGAGACGATATTTCACGAACGAACCGAGCGTTTCGGATGAAATTTGGTACAAAAATTACAATCAATGAATACTTGAAGTCTATTTATTTTAGACGCAATCGAATGTACGAAGATCCATACATTTTTTAACAAAATTTTGAAAAAATCATCAAAAATTTAGAAGTTTCATCAATGTTACGTAAATAATCATTTCTTATGTAATTTTTCATTATAAAACGATTGACATAGATTTAAGAAAGCTAGCATGAACTGTTCTTGAGATAATACACTTTCTCAAATAAATTAGTAAAAAAAATCTCATGAAATTAAAAAAAAAACTATTGATTATGGTGAAATAATCTCAGTTTTCATATGTGATATTATGCAATAAATTTGTTATCATTTCCGTGGATCTAGTTTGTTCCATTCACGGGAGATGATACTTTGTGTAACGGTTCTATAGTTTGCCGCCTAACAATTTTATAAATGAAAATATTTTATAAATAAGAAATGATCTTCTCTCCGTTTGTCTGTAACGCTTGATGATCAATCTGGCGAATTCGATGACTCATTTAGCGAATTATGGCCATCTTGGTGGTATTTCGTCCCGTATTGATGAAAATATCGTTAAAATTACAAAAATGACACTGAGTTAACGAAAATGACGCCAAATTGATGAATCAATTATTAAAAAAATTTTATGTATGGACTATTGCTTAATGCGGATGCTATCAATATTGATAATTGTCAATACACACTTGCGTAAAATATAAGTTAATTAGCCGAATACCTGTTGAAAATCAACGGTCTCACAATAAGCAACTCCCGAATAACATGCCCTTTTGAATAATTCGATTTTCCCCAGCGATCCTTTTCAAACTATTCACCCGTACACCAAATTTCAAATATCGGTCTCACTTCAAACTGGACATTTCTCATTTATTCACCCAATTAAGCATTTGAGTGTGCTGCATCCCTAAATTGGCAAATATTAGAAAGCTGAAATTATACACTTTATTCCTATCTAAAGATCTTATCCTTACACCCATTTTAAAGTCTGTATCTCATTGCAAAATCAGTTTTACTATCATTTCACATTTCGAACGTTTTAGTGTGGAGCACCATTAAATGAACATTTTTGAAAAATACGTTTTATTCCTGAAGTTACCTCGATTGGTTAACCCGTACATCAATTTTCAAGTTTTTATCTCTCATTTCACCTTTCGAACGTGGAGCACTCCTCGTCCTGTACTAAGCATTTTTAAAAAATTCGATTTTTCTGAGGATTTTATTGAATAATTGACCTGTTGAGACCCAGACCGTCCGACCTACCAGAAAGGTGTAAGGTAACTGTTTGGACGGCCGGGAAGTGCCACCCAATTTTGACCGGAACCCAGTGGGGGAGGCATCCACAGGAACCGTACCCTCCTTCCCCTATCACCAACCTCTCGGAAGGACTTACGGACCCACATGTTTAACGTGATCGTACTCCGCATGAACACGGCGGCAGTTGTGGCAGCGTGCAAATCCAGCGCGCAAACCACCGGGCTACCACGGCCAAAATGTGCCAACAGCACGCGGTGTTCCCAGGTGGTCACCCACCCAAGTACTAACCGCGCCCGATGCTGCTTGACTTCGGTGATCTAACGAGAACAGGTATTTTCAGCACGGTAAGGGCGTTGGCCTGGATGATGTATGTGTATGTATGTATGTATGTTAGTGGGTATGCATTTTATTGTGTCTGTGTATGTATGTTAGTGTGTGTGTGTTCGTGAGTCTGTAGACGCGACGTCAAATTTGGTACGATTATTACAATCGGTGAATACTGTAGCCCTACTAATGTTAAACGCAATCGAATGTTTGGAAAATATCCCAATATCCAAAATGTGCCAACAGCACGCGGTGTTACCAGGTGGTCACCCACCCAAATACTAACCGCGCCCGATGCTGCCTGACTTCGGTAATCTAACGAGAACCGGTGTTTTCAGCATGGTACGGCCGTTGTCCCCGAATAATTGACCTGTGTAAAAATTTCCAAATCTCTATCTCACTTAAAAGAAGACATTTATCATTTATTCGGTATATCGAACATTTTGATACGAGTAAGATCTAAGGTAGCAAATATTGAAAAATTTAAATTGTGCACTTCCTTTCATTCAAACTATCTACCCGTACATCAAATTTGAAGTCTCCCTCTCATTACGAAGTATGCTTTTCTATCGTTTCACGTTTCGAACGTTTTGATGTGGAGCGTCCCCTCTACAGAATATTTTTGAAAAATTCGAGTTTTCCAGAAGGTTTTATTGAACGATTGACCAGTGTACCAAATTGAAAGACTCTGTCTCACTTAAAATAGGCGTTCTTAATTTATTCGTTAAATCGAACATTTTAGCGTACAGCACCTCTAAAGTATCAAATTGTGGGAAACTGAAATTGTACACTTTTTCTTGTCCAACTATCTACCATTACATCAAATTTAAAGTCTCTCTCTCATGCGTATGTTTTTCTATACTTTAACGTTTCGAACGTTTTTGTGTGGAGTCCCCACTCCCTTAAATGAGATTTTTGAAAACTCTATTCTTCTTGACATTTTATCAAATGATTGGCCTATATACCAAATTTCAAGCTTCTATCACATTTTAAATGAGACGTTTCTCATTTATTCGGCAAATCAAACATTTTGATGTGCGGCACCCGCTAAAGTTGTAAATATTGGAAAACTCCAGTTGCACACTTTCTTTCTTTTTAATTATCCATCCATACACCAAATTTGAAGCCTCTATCCCATCGCTAAGTATGCTTTTTCTATCATTTCACCTTTCGAACGTTTTTATGTGGAGAACCCACACCCTTAAATGAGCATTTTTTAGAAATTCTATTCTTTTGGGGGTTTTATTAGCCCATGTACCAAATTTTAAACCTCTATCACATTTTAAATAAGGTGTTGTTTCTCATTTATTCGACAAATTGAACATTTTAGTGCGTGGCAACATCTAAAGTAACAAATATTGGAAATTTGAAATTGTATACTTTCTTCCTTTCAAACGATTTATCCAAATAATAAATTTGAAATCTCTATCTCATCGCAAAGCATGCTTTTCTAACACTTCACTTTTCAAACGTTTTGGTGTGAAGCACCATCTCTATAGAACATTTGCGAAAATTCGATTTTTCCAAGGGGGGTGGGGGGTTATAGAACGATCGACCCGTGTACCAGATTGTCTATCTATTCAGGAAATGCCTACAAATGAATGGAAAACAGACTGATACTTGGCGCTACGTATATACAGATAGATAGATTGGGTACTCCGAAATAGTTTTACATGTTGTCAACCTCATAATCCACCCTCACCCTGGAACTAGCCGCCGTCGAGATATTTCAGTTTTACTCGCATTTGTTGTATTGTCGCTTTTGAAAACACGTCTAGTCACCAAAAGAGAAAACAAAATTGAATTAAAATTGTAAATTCAGTGTAATTTCAAGTAATTATCCGTGTTATTTTGTGCAATTGAACTCAATTTAAGGAATTATTACAGAAATAAAGAGAAAATGAATTTAAGTCTGTAGGAGAAAATCCTGTGCTACCCGTATCAGATTTTTCTCTCTTTCTTAGTGCAGTTGACTAATTTAATTTCGAAACCGGTCTCTTTACTTTCTGGTCAGTCTTCTCTTTCTGATTAATCGTAATCCATTTAGCGTCTGAAATTGGTTGGTTCCTTTATTTGTAACTCCTCTGTTATTTCTTTTCCTGATGAAGATGCCTATGTTATTTTTTAATACGGGTTGTTTTAGAAACAGGTTTTTAAGACTTTCCAACATAGTCGTAAAGTGTTTATGATTTTTAACACTTTACAACAAAGTTGAAAAGTGTTTATGACTCTGTTCATTCTGTCTGTCTGTCTGTCCGTTAGCACGATAACTGCCGTAAAAATGACATCAAAATGAAATTTTAGTATTTTGTTCAGACGGTCTGTAGGACCTATGGGAATATAAATGAATAATATCACCCAATTAGTTTTGGGTTGAACCCGGGTTGAAAAAATGAAATACATTGAGCCCTATGGGAAATAATTTTTCAAACATTTTTTAAGCGGATTTAAAATTCACAAATTGCTTCGAAAATTTTAGATAATATTCAAATTGTTCCATAAAATATATAAAAAAAAAAAATTCAGCGAAATATATTCAGTAGTTTTTTAAATAAAAATTAAAATAATAATTACACCCCTTATATGAAACGATCACGTGACCATGATATGAAACGATCACATGACCCACTTCAAAATGATATATGGCATCCATCTTGTTTTCATTCTGTTTGTCTGTCCGTTCGCACGATAACTGCCGTAAAAATGACTTTATCAAAACTAAATTTTAGTATGCTGTTAAGACGGTCTTTGGGACATATGGGAATAAAAATCAATAATATCACCCAATTAGTTTTGAATTGAACCCGGGTATAAAAAAATAAAATACACTGAACCCTGTGGGACCTAATCTTTTAAGCATTTTTTAAACGGAGTTAACATTCACAAATTACTTCGAAAATTTTAGAAAATATTCAAATTATCACGCAAAATGTGTAAAAAAATATTCAGCAAAATATACAAGGTGGTTCTATTAAATAAAAATTGAAATAATCATTACACCCATATTAATAAAGAGATCACGTGACTCATTTTAAAATAAAATATGGCATTCATTTTTTTCCCTGTGCAAAAATTGTGATGTCTGAAGATGTTTAAAATGTATATTTAGTGTTCCATCCGTCATACAACCACTTTATTTTAGCATATTATCTGTGTATCAAAATTTTGTGCCAACGCAATTACACTATTTTTTATTTTAAATGATCATTAAACTTTGACTATTCCGACAACGAAGCCCAATTTCTATAGCATGCAGAATGTAAACAAATCAAGCGATTGTAAAATGAGTTGTAAAAGAATTGCTGATTCTTTTTCATGCAAAATTATTTAGCTCTGGAGTTTGGAATATAAGGGATATGAATAAAATAGTCATTGATCTTACATATAGAAGCAGACGATTTATGTCCTTTCTACATGCAGTTTTAAGTTTCCAAGCATAATAAATTATTGTAGTACTGTGATAATTTAAAAAAATACCCGTGCTAAATGTATCGCGTGTTAGAGATGTTTAAATAAAATTGCATTTAAGTTGGAAAGTGTTCAATAATCAATGCATTGTGCATGATTAATCTATCTTGTTTTCATTAGACTCAAATAAATTTCCTAGACATATATTTATAAACTAATGTTGCAGTGATCTGAAAGATTTTTTCCCTAATGTTTATTACTTTCCCTACAATACATGGTAATGAATACTGGAAGTATTGGAAGCTTGTCAAGCATCGCAATTGGACGAATCTACACATTTCGAGCACTCTAGAACCCGAAAACACTATTTTCAATATGACGTCTGTGTGATAATGTGTGTGTCTGTGCACTGTCTCAAAAACTCCGTGTTATATTGTGCAATTAAACTCACTTTAATATTTTATGAAAGAAATGAAGAGAAAATGAATTTGAGTGTGTGGTTTAAAAATGAATTTGAGTCTGTTTGATTTATGTACTGCCCATATCAGATTTTTTTGTTTCACTCATTTTTTCACACCTCTAAAGAGTTTTTTTTTTTTAATATTATTTTTTCCATTTGGCAACGCCTATCTTCCTGAGGCGCTTGAACATTTTATTTCAAATATTCCAACGAAGAAGGTTCTTTTTGCCTTCGAAACCGATTGATACATTTAATCAACATCCTTATGCTGTGAATAATGGATTATTTAATGTTCAGATTGCAGAAGGAATGACTATCATCTCACTAGCTCAATTGATAAAACATTGTCTGGCCATCGGAAGATCGGTGACTCGAATCTCCGCTGGTACATAACTTCTTTATAAAAGTCATCATGTACTGCCCATTTCAGATTTTTCAATTGTGCCGACAATGGCAAAGGCAAAAAAAATTGAAAGACAAAGAAAAAAGTTCCAAGACCAAGTAAGAACACTTAAAATGACATGCTGCAGTTATAACAGGGGATGGGAGTTCCATTATTCATTACAAAGGAATAAGAATTGGAGGAGGTCAAGGTATAATAAATGTTCTTGGATCTCGGCCAAAGCACACTACGGGGATTCTAGCTCTCTTAGTGACACCAATTCTATTTTATATCTTTAATTATGAATATTTTTCATTTCCTTGTCTCAGCTGCGAGTGTTAACATTTATAAACTAGAAGGTTACGTCCGTCATATGACGGGGGATTAACTCCCATCCTCCCTCCTGCAGCACTTTCGCTCCTACTATTCGCAGGCACATGTGAGACACACATGTCCCAATCCACCTCTGGGTTCCGGTCTAAATTGGGTGGCACTTCCTGGCCGTCCAAATAGTTACCTTACACCTTTCTGCTAGGTTGGATGGTCTGGGTCTCAACAAAAACACATGTCCCAATAAATATTATTTCTTATACGATTCCTTATCGCAACATGCATACTATACTATCCGATATCAAAACGCAATTAATGGACGACATCCCAGACCTTCTAACAAAACGTACCTGCCCCACGAAAAGTATTGAAAGTCACTATATTACTTTCCCTGCAATACATGGTGATGTATAGGGAGAGTATTGGAATCATGTCGAAAATCGCGCAAATCGAGTTTTCGAAGGATCTGCACGTTTTGAGACCTCTAGAATACCAAAAAATTATTTTTAGCGTGACATCTGTGTGTGTGTGTGTCTGTGAGTCTGTATGTCTGTGTGTGCAATGTTTCTATCCACTCTAGCTCCAAAATTGATAGACCAAATTTTATAAAATGTTATACGTAAGTCACTTATAGGTTACTCTGGTGTTGATTAGATTTTGGTACGATTCGGGATAAAATAACATGCCTTTTATATTTGCGAAATGCCCCGCCAAAATTGTCTGTATCCACTCGAGCTAAAAAAACTAATTGATCAAATTTCTCAGAATTTGGCAGATAAATCATTTGTAAGTTATCGTGGTGCTGATTAGATATTGGTATGATTCGGCAAAAAAGAACCTGAACTTTTTTTTGCGAAATGGCCCGAAAAAATAGACAAAATCTAAAATAAAAGACTATACTATGCTCAAATGTATCCAGTTGAATGCCTGTTTTATACGTAATTTTTGACGGGAAAAAAAAAAAAGATCAACTCCATTACTCTAGGATTAACCGTTCTCGAGATATATGAATATTTTCGGCATTTTGATACACCGATTTTGAGAATACGCCCAGTTACCCAATGAAAACGAAAATTGGTTTAAAAAAAAGTGCAAATTCAGTATCATTTTAAATAATTATGCGTGTTATTTTGTGCCATTAAACTTAATTTAATGAATTATTAAATAAATAAAGAGAAAATGAAGTTGAGTCTGTAGGGAAAGTCATGTGCTGCCCACATCAGATTTTTTTAAATCATGAATATGAAAGTTATCCAATTACGAGCTCAGAGAGCATGTGCCTGCACTGCAGAGGAAATTAAATTGAGATAGAGAAAGAGAGAGAGTTGATTTGCATCCAAGATGAAGGGAGGAAAGATGCAGATTAGAAAATGGATGATAAACGGAAGACTAAGTGTTGAAGGACAGTGAAACTCAATCCATGGAGTACATGAAGGTATAGTCGTAATTAATAAAATATACAGGAATGGAAAACTAAAAAGTACTTTTACAATCATCCAAAATATCAAATATTTATGAACTGAATTTTCCATTTTTATTATGTATTTTTTGCTGTTTGTTATTTTACACACACACACACACACACACACACACACATATATATATATAATAAAGGCAAGGTATCTGCCAGCGTTATATATATATATATATATATATATATAACGCTGGCAGAATTTGACATTCAGCAGGTGCAATGTTTCTGTCAGCGATTTCCCCACACGCTGGCAGAATTTGATATTCGCAGGTTGTTCTTCGAACGACATTTCCGTTTTTGACGAACGCGAATGACTACAGTTCACTGACGCGCATTGTCGGGGAAAACCCTGCACTGCTGACCTGCTTCTTCCTTTTCACACCTCGCGTCACATGTGCCGCTTCGCCACTGTAAAATAGTTCCCCTCTCCTCCAATCAGGGTTGGAGATATCAGCACAGTCTCCGAACTTTTTGATCCTACCTTTTGTGTGTGTATATATATATATATATATGTGTGTGTGTGTGTGTGTGTGTGTGTGTGTGTGCTCCTCTAATCACCACAAAATAATCACCTCAAAATTTCTGTTTACGGCCTTCATCGATATCCCAATTGCTTCTGTAAGAATTAAATTAGTTCCGAACTGAACTGCTTGTTAAATATCCACACATTACAGTACCAGAACTTTCAACAGTTGGTTACGGTTACCATGTCCGCGACAACGGCGCTCGTAACTGGAAACGTTGAAAGGCGAGACCCAGGAGAGCAACAAAAAAGCGACACGCGACGTGAACAAGTTAATAATTGAAGCTAGAAAAAGTATATTGTGGGCGTAAAAAAACACGAAAACCCTCTCGAATCAGTTAATTGCTGTGCAACCTCACTCTCTGGGTGTGGACGAGTGCTTATCCTTTTATAATACTTGCATGAAGGTGTTCATTAATGATGTTACTGATGATGAAGTCTAAAAACTAAAAATAATTATTTAGATTGCGTTTTTCCACTCGACTCTCTGATACAATCGATATAAATAACCCGACATAGAAAATGCAGCACCATGAAGCTTTAGCCGTATAATTATGCAAATTGCGAGACAAACGCAACTGGCCGATGTATGCAAGTATGATCTGAAATGCAAGTACGTCACGTGATTAGAGCGTATGATAAAAAAGGGGTAGAAACGGCAGATGAGGCAGCAGTTGTTACTGTCTGTCGACTTCGGAAACCCGTTTTTCAAGCTCGTTTTTCATTTCAGAAGACACGCGTTGTTGCAGAGATGCCTGGCTGATGACACTGAAGACCGTTTCAGCATTTGGACGATTGTGCGAAGCGATTCCTTTAGGCTTACGTACAGCTAGGCTTACGTACAGCTAGGTGGTCGTATCGGCGTATCGCCACTGAAACACCCGTAGATACGTCTACTTTACAAAGAATTTGGAGAAGATGGATTGAAGAAGAGCATGTGAATCATCGCAGTGGTACAGGTCCAGCCATACGTACGGCAGCACGCATTGATCGACGCATTCGAAAGCATGCGGTGGCGGCCCCATAAACGACGACTGTCGAGATTTTGCAGAATTTTCAAGGTACATTGGATGTTCTAATATCAGCGAGAACAGTTTCTTGACGATTGGCCGAAAACAGCTTGCACTCAAACCGTCCTTTACGAAGACTGCCACTGACGACAAGACATCGACGTGAGAGATTGCAATGGTGTCAGGCCCGAGCCTCTTGGGCGACTGAATGAGACAGGGTAGTGTTCAACGACGAGTCTCGGTTCTGTTTGTGGAATGACAGTCGCCGTGTGAGAATCTGGAGGTGACATGGAAACAGATTCAATCCTGCTGCGATTGTTGAACGCCATACTGCTCGATAACACGGCATTATGGTTTGGGATGCCATCGGCTTCGATAGCCGATCGCCTCTGGTTCGTATCAGAGCCACAATGACAGCACGACGATATGTGGATGAGGTACTGCGGTCGGTTGCACTGCCCTACCTCCAGCGGTTGCAAAATGCTGTTTTCTAGCAAGATAATGTGCAACCGCACACAGCAACCATTACCAGACAAGCCTTGCAAGGTATCCAGATGATTCCTTGGCCTCAGCTGTCTCCAGATGTCACCCATCGAGCATGTAGGGGAAGTGATTGGCCGTCGTTTGACTACCCTGCCCCCCGCTTCAAACAAGGGGCAACTTGTGGAGGATGACTGAAAGCATATGGGCATCCATCCCTCAGAAAACTATCTGAGCGCTCATTGTATCTGTTCCTCGAAGGGTTGCTGTTTGTATCGCCGCAAGAGGTAGTCCTACTGCCTACTAATCACCCTGTCTATGCCATTACTGTATTGCATTATTCTTCTGGAATTAACATCACTTATTTATATATGCCATCTCTGTCTGTTTGTCCTTTATCATGACACTCTATTCGCTCTTTTATAATGTTGCATTTTCTGTGTTAGGTAGTGTATCTTAATTGCCTAATGCCCGTCTATCTATCTACCAGTCTGTCTGTCACGCCTTTTTTGAGACACTTCCTGTATAGAGAGACTTATAATTTGGTACACCAAAACGTTCGAAACGCGAAATGATTGAAAAACATGCTTAGCTATGAGATAGTGACTTTAAATTTCGTGTAAAGATAGATTTTTTGAAAAGAAGTGAGTGTACAATTTCAGTTTTACCATATTTGTTACTTTAGGGGTGCCGTACTCCAAAATGTTCGAATTTCCGAATAGGGGAGAAACTCCTTCGTTTAAGTGAGATAGCTAATTGAAATTTGGTATATGGGTCAATCGTTCAATAAAACCACCAAAAGAAAAAAAATCATATGTTTCACAAACGTTCCTAGAGAGGGGAGAGTGCTCCACACCAAAATATTCGAAATGCCAAATGATACAAAAAACATGCTTAGTTATAAATGAGAGACTATACAAAAACGTATTTAGTTATGAAATAGTAGATATATCGAAAGAAGAAAGTGTCCAATTTCAGTTTTTCCATATTTGCTACTATTAAGGGTGTCACATACAAAATATTTGATTTTCCGAATAAGGGGCAAAGACCTTTGTTTAAGTAAGATAGAGATTTGCAATTTGGAATATGGGTCAATCGTTCGATAAAATTGCCGTGAAAAGTCAAATATTTCAAAAATTTTCTTAGAGGTGAAAAGATGCTCCACGGCAAAATGTTTGAAATGCCAAATGATAGAAAACGTGCTTAACTATGAGATGGAGACTTTAAATTTGATATAAAGAATATCGAAAGGAAGAAAGTGTGCAATTTCAATTTTTACATATTTGCTAAATTCAGGAGTACGCCCACACCCAAATGTTCGATTTTCCGAATTAGTGATAAACGTCTTCTTTTCAGGGACATAAACACTTGTAATTTCGTATATGGGTAAATTGTTGGATAAAACTCCCGAGAAAATTGAATTTTTAAAAAAATGTTCATTAGAAGGGGTGCTCTATACTAAAACGTTCGAATTGCGAAATTATAGAAAAGCATACTTAACGATGAAATAGAGACCTTACATTTGGAGTAAGAGTAGATAGTTTGGGAGGAAGAACGTGTACAATATGTCTTCATAATTATTATTTTGTAGTGCAGTACACCAAAATATTTGTATTTCTAAATAAGGGAGGAATTCCTTCTTTTAAGAGAGATAAAGACTTTCAATTTGTATATGGGTCAAATGTTCGATAAAACCGCTGAGAATTATTAAACGTTTCAAAAATATTCTGTAGAGAGGTACTGTACGCCAAAATGTTTGAAAAGTTGAATGATAGAAAAACATAATTCTCAATGAGATAGAGATTTTAAATTTAGTGCAATGGTAGATTGTTCGAAAGAGAAAAATATACAATTTCCGTTTTCCTATATTTATTACTTTAGGGGTGCCGCACACATATAGCGTCGACTGATCTCCAACTGAGCGATGACTACTCTTCGTAGACCGGCCGTCCAAACTGCTACTCTAGTCTTAAGATGAGTCGAATGGTCTGGGTTTTCGACACTCTTCGTAGAAACTTCCAGAAGGGGCTCGTATCTCGAAGAATAGTAAAAGTTCTAATACATTCGAAAAGTCGCCAAAAATCGTGAAGTTAGCGATAAATCGCTAAATCTTGCTATCCTTCCCCAATATTCAAAATATGGCAACCCTACAATCACGTAATAGGAATGGATGTCTTTCAAGGTGTTTTCTCTTTGAATAGAGCAACGACCTTGAATAGAAGCAAAAGTGCGGTCTGTATTATTTGAATAGTGGCAAAGCACAGTAAATTCTTTTATATATTCCTAACAGTATTATAAAGTACCTTAAACGTGTAGATTTTTTGAAAACTCGAGTTCTCACTTTCCACCTTCTAATACTTTCCCTATACATTACCATTTATTATAGGGAAAGGAATAAAAATTCATAAAATTGCATAGCTTTTTGCAACACATCTTACAAGTTTATTTAAATTTCCTATTCCCAAAATTTAAAAAATTGCCTTCATGTTATTTTCATAAAAATTAATGGACACAATGAACATTCTATTCTTTAAACAGTAGATTTTATCAAAACTTTCTTTTCTCTCTTTGCAAAGGGAAAAGAAAGTAATGAAAGAGTTTTGAATAGAAATATCCGTTGTGTGTGAAATGATTTTGTCTTGTCACGAAAGCAGTGTTCTTAAAATACTTACATATGTACTATAACTCTTTTGATATCCTCTAGTATATTGGGGCGTTTCCAATTTTGTTAGAGTTTTAAACGGTTATAAAAATTCCGTTTAGAACAAAAAGAATCTTAAGATTAAATTAAATATCGATTTTGTTTCTTTGCCTATTGTTTTACTCGCTTGCGGGTTTTTCGGTCGAGTACCGCGGTAGAGGTCGTCCAAACAGTTACCTTATAAATAAATAATAATTAAACTTTATTTTACCACTCAATAGGTACAATTTCAGCTTAACGGTGGGGCAAGGAACTGAGGAATATGGCGCTTAACTTGGGTCTGACAAGTTCCCCCTGCAAACTGGCAGCACACTAGCAGAAAATCAACAGTCAGTAGCAGAACAAAAGTCATAACAAAAAAATCTGATGTGGGCAGCACATGACTTTTCTTATATAATGCAATGAATTTACTACTTTTACAGTAAAAAAAATAGGTTTTTCTTATAGTAGATACTTATATTCTTTCCAAGATATTGAATTTTTGTCAGTGAGTCGTCATTTTCATTGATTTAGAGTCATTTTTAAATTTGGCGATATTTTCGTTAATTTGGCAACATTTCAAAAAGTCGACAAGTTGGCGACATTCCGCCAAAATCGTCGCCAAAATCTCGCCAAGCGTTATGGACGAAGAAATAAGTTATTCTTACAGTAGATAAATGACTATTGGCGATCAAATGCAAAAGTATTACTCCAAGTATCTTTTTTTCATGAATGGAACGAGCTAGATCCACGAGAATGATGTCACCCAATTTAACGCATGGTATTACATATGAAAAGTGAGCATGTTTCTCAATTGGAAATATTTTTTTTTTATTTTATATGACTTTTTGATAATTTTTTTCAAAAATGTGCGATATCTCGAGAACAGTTCATGTTAGCGTTCTAAAATTTATGTTAATCGTTTTCTAATGAAAAATTACGTAAGAAATGTTTATTTGCGTAACTTTATTAGCGGTTAATATTTTTTGACGATTTTTTCAAAATTTCACTCGAAAATTTAGGGGGGGTTCTGAACATTCGATTGCATATAAAATCAGTAGGCCTCCAGTGTTTACGGATTGTGATTTTTGTGCCAAATTTTGTTCGATACGGTCCATTCGTTCGTCAGTTATCGTCTCCACAGACTCACAGACACACACACACGCACACACACACACACACACACACACACACACACACACACACACACACACACACACACACACATCACTTCAAAAATGCTTGATTCGTGATCAGGGATGCTTGAAACGTGCTCTCCCGTCGAAAACTCGAATTCGAATTTTCGACCCCGTCACAATACTTTCCTTATACATTATGTATATAAGGAAAGTAAAAATAGGTTATTCTTATACTAGATACACATATTCTTTCCAAGATATTGAATTTTCGTGAATCAGTCGTCATTTTTATTGGTTTAATGTCATTTTTATCCATTTGGCGAGATTTTCGTTAATTTGACAACATTTTAAAAAGTCACCAAGTCGGCGGCATTGCGCCAAATTTGTCGCCAAAATCTCGCTAAGCGTTATGGGCGGAGAAATAAGTTATTCTTGTAGCAGATAAATGACTATTGGCGTTCAAATACAAAAGTATTACTCAAAGTTTATTTTCTCATGAATAGAATGATCTAAATCCACGAGAATGATGTCACCCAATTTATCGCATGATATTACACATGAAAAGTGAACATGTTTTTCAACAGTTAATATACTTTTTTTTTAATTTATGGGATTCTTTGATAAATTTATTTGAAAATTGTGCAATATCTTGAGAACGATTCATACTAACGTTCGAAAGTTTATGTCAATCATTTTTAAGGAGAAATTACATAAGAAATGCCTATTTGCGTAACTTTATTAAAAGTATTGATTTTCTGATGATTTTTTCAGTATTTCACTCGAGAATTTATGGGAGGTTCTGAGCATTCGATTACGTTTAAAAACAATAGGCTTCCAGTATTCACGGATTATAATTTTTGTACAAAATTTCATTCGAATCGCTCTATTCGTTCGTGAGATATGGACTCCACAGACTCACTGACACACACATACACACACAGCATCCCCTCAAAAATGTTCGATTTGTGACCAGGGATGTTTGAAACGTGCTCTCCCGTCAAAAACTCGAATTCGAATTTTCGACCCCGTCACAATACTTTCCTTTACATTATACTATGTATATAAGGAAAGCAATAAACTAGAAACAAATAACAGGAATATAAGTAGCAAAACAAATAAGCAATAGTTTAGCAGAACGAGTTAACTTGTAACAGAAGTAACTTTAAGTACTTTTGAAAACTGTTTTCGTAACTCAGTGATTTGAAAAAAGATGGAAAAGAATTTTATAATCTTGATCCGAAAGAATTTATATTTAGATATAAGTTGTTTGTACGAGAAAAAATTGTTTCCTATTTCGAGTATTGTAATTATGATCATGAAAATTAGCGAAAGAATTTGACGTTAGCAGCAGATGACTTTCCGTGCAGACTCATATTCACGTTCTCTTTATTTCTTCATGTAATGCATTATAGAATTTAATGTCACAAAATAACACCCATAATTATTTAAAATTACACTGAATTTGGCCTTTTAATTCAATTTTCGTTCTCATTTGGTAACTGAACTTATTTTCAAAGGTGACGTAATGAAAATGCTAAAAAACTAAAATATCTCGAGAACGACTTGTACTAGGATAAAGGGGGTGATCTCATTCTTTTCATCGTTAAACATTACGCATAAAACACTCTTTTAATTGATATATTCCAGCGTACCTAGTTTTACTTTCCTTATATACATAATGTATAAGGAAAGTATTGTGACGGGGTCGAAAATTCAAATTCGAGTTTTCGACGGGAGAGCATGTTTCAAGCATCCCTGATCACGAATCAAACATTTTTGAGGTGATGTCTGTGTGTATGTGTGAAAGTATGTTTGTGTGTGAAAGTATGTGTGTGTGTGTGTGTGTGTGTGTGTGTGTGTGTGTGTGTGTGTGTGTGTGTGTGTGTGTGTGTGTGTGTGCCAATGAGTCTGTGGAGACCATATCTCACGAACTAATAGAGCAATTCGAATGAAATTTGGTACAAAAATCACAATGCATGAACACTGAAAACCTATTGTTTTTAAACGTAATCGAATGATCAGAACCCCCCCCCCCTAAATTTTCGAGTGAAAGTTTGAAAAAATCATCAAAAAATCAAAACCTTTAATAAAGTTATGCAAATAGACATTCCTTATGTAACGTTTCCTTAGAAAACGATTGACATAAACTTTGGAACGCTAGGATGAACCGTTCTCGAGATATTGCATATTTTTTTAAATAAATTCATCAAAAAATCCCATAAATTAAAAAAAATATATTAACTGTTAAGAAACATGTTCACTTTTCATATGTAATATCATGCGATAAATTTGGTGGCATCATTCTCGTGGATCTAGCTCGTTCCTTTCATGAGAACAGATACTTTGAGTAATACTTTTGTATTTGAACACCAATAGTTATTTATATGTTATAAGAATAACTTATCTCTCCGTCCATAACGCTTGGCGAGATTTTGGCGCCGAATTTGGCGGAATGTCACCAACTTGGCAACGTTTTTAAATGTTGCCAAATTAACGAAAATCTCGCCAAATGGATAAAAATGACTCTAAATCAATGAAAATGACGACTCATTGACGAAAATTCAATATCTTGGAAAGAATATAAATATCTACTATAAGAAAATCCTATTTTTTTAACACTTTACAACATAGTTGAAAAGTGTTTATGACTTTGTTCATTCTGTCTGCCTGACTGTCTGTCTGTCTGTCCGTTAGCACGATAACTGCCGTAAAAATGACTTTATCAAAATGAAATTTTAGTATGTTTTTCAGACGGTCTGTCGGACCTATGGGAATATAAATAACTAATATCACCCAATTAGTTTTTTATTGAACTCGGGTTGAAAAAATGAAATACATTGAACCCTATGGGACCTAATTTTTCAAATATTTTTTAAGCAAATTTAAAATTCACAAATTGCTTCGAAATTTTTAGGAAATATTCATATTATCCCATAAAATATATATAAAAAATGTCAGTAAAATATGTCAAGTAGTTTTTTAATTAAAAATTATTTAATATAGGGAAAAAAACAAATTCAATTAAATTCTGCTTTTGGGATATCCTCCAGAAAGAAAAAAGAGATATATTGTATAATAAATATCTTTCCAAGAGTTTAATTATTTAGTATATGAGAGAGGCTTCACATTTTAAGATAAATTTGGTAGATAAGAATTTTTCAAATTTTTTTTTAATTTTATATAACTCATCATGATATACTTATTTGATGGCATTTTTAATGCACGTTCCTACGTCCTAGAGAGTTAAAATTTGGTACACAGCTTAAACTTGTTGAACATTTTATTCTACAAAAATTTGGTGGATCTTTAAAAATAGATCCTACATTTTTTTCGAAATGGCCTGTAAATAATCTCCGTTCACTTCTAGAAATCATTGTTGTAATATTGTTAAAAATTCTGATGTGGGCAGCACATGTCTTTCCCTGCAGACTCATATTCACGTTCTCTTTATCTCTTCAATAATAATTTGAGTTTATCTGCACAAAATAACAGCCATAAATATTTTAAATGACATTGAATTTGAACGTTAAACTTAAATTTGGTTCTCATTTGATAGCTGGACTTATTGTCAAAAGTGGCGTAACGAAAACGCGAAAAAACTAGAATATCTCAAGAACGGCTAATCTTAGAGTAATGGGATTAGTCTTATTCTTTTTCTTGTCAAAAATCACGTATAAAATAGGAATTTAATTGATATAATTGAGCACACGTAGTCCTGTATTTTTATATTTAACGACTTTTGCGGGCCATTTCGCAAAAATAGCCCGTTCCTTTTTCCTGAATCGTACTAGAATAACAAACAAACTACTACAAATGATTTATGTACCAATTTTTTTTTAATTTGGTATATAAATCACTTGTAGGTCATTGAAATAGTATACACCAAATTTTGTTAAATTTGTTCCATTAGTTTTTAACTAGAGTGAATAAAGGCAATTTCTGCCGGCCATTTCGCAAAGAAGGCAGATTCTTTTATTACGAATCGTACTATAATCTAATGAACATCAGGATTTCCCACAAAAAGCATACCTACCCAATTTTATGAAATTCGGTCCATTAGTTTTTCAATTAGAGTGAATGTAATATCCTCACAGAAACATACACAGATACACTCTTACACACACAGACGTCTTCCTAAAAATAGTTTTTTCGTGTTTTAGAAGTCCCAAAACGTGTAGATCCTTCGAAAATTCGAGTTCCGATCTTCGGCACGATTCCAATACTTTGAATACATACACACACACACACATATATATATACAGTGGCGCACCCAGAATATTCCTAAGGGGGGGGCCATTGGTGCACAAAATTTTTATGAAAGAGGATGACTCCTCGATAAATTTTCCGAGAAAAAATGATCAGAGGCCATATCAATTAACAAGGCGGTTGTCTTTTTTTGTACATTTATTTTTATCAAATTACTAACAATTCTTTAGTGCAGTGCAAGAGAATTGAATGATTAGAAGAAGTAGTAGTAGATATTTATACAAAACAACACAAATTAAGAAATAGATGAAGATAAAATTATTTGTTCTGGTCTGCTTATACTGTATACTTGTTTTCAACCACTCTCTCATGATTACATATTGTTATATTATTCAATTATGATCTATACATATTTATAAAACGAAGTCCAGCCTCCTGTTTTTCTTTGTAGCCAGAGCATTAATTATCTGGTCTGGATCAATTTCCACTTCACGGTGAATGTTCATTGACGCCAGTCCATTCAGTCTGGTTTCACTCATACTGTTTCTCAAGTAAGTTTTCAACCTCTTCATTGTGGAGAATGACCTCTCAGCACTGCTTGTTGATACTGGGAGGGTGGCATACACTTTTAAAAGTTCAAACACAGTTGGAAAAGTCCTTTGGTCACAAAAGTTAAGCAGTTCGATTGGGCTTTTAGTTTTCTTGTTCAATGCAGAGACCTTCATGTACCACAGATGTAGTTCAGCTTTTAGAGTATTATCTGATCTAGGTCCTAAATCATCTGCAAATTTCCTTGATAAGGCAACAAAACTCTCGTTTTCTTCCAGTGTCGGCTGCCTTCCATTCGGAATGACAGATGCAAAACTTTGTAGAAATTCCTTATGTTTGAGAAATTTTTCATGGAGGTGAGTGATGAAATTATCAATCCATGGAATGAAAATAGAAAGTCTGTAGTATTCTTCAGGAGTCTGTACGTTGAAATTTGATCTATAAATTTGTCTGGTGGCACGGCGTGGTAGAGTAATGTTTTCTCCATGCTGTTCCAGCTTCTTAACAGCTTGTTCAAACAGATGGTGAAACTCGTTCTCTGCGTTCTCTCGAATTATAGATATAGCTTTCAAAACGTCTTCTACGTCACTCACAGCAGTTGCCAGATCAAGGTTAACTTCCTGCAGCTTTTCACTCAGACGAACACTGTAGCTGAGTAATCTGTCAGCTGAAACAAGTGCTATGACAAACTGTGATGTTAACATTGAACATAACAAGGTATGAGCCTCTGTTGATGTCTCCTTGTCATTCTAGGTAGTAATCTCCTCCAGAGCCTCGATTACTTGATCAAACAATGAAACCATAACTGTGACGGCATCATGTCTCTCCACCCAACGAGTAGAGCATAATTTCTTCAGTTTTTTGGCACTGATTTCTGTCTCTCCCTGATTAGCTGCATTAATTTTGCTGGTGAGAACAAGGTTTCGTTTTGGTGTGTTGAAAAAACTAGAGATTTTCCCTATTATTCCAAAGCTGTTTCGGATATCCGGAACTCTAGATGAATAAGTTATGGCTAAGTTCAAACAGTGTGATGCACAATGAACGTAGGGGGCTTTGGGGTGTTGCTCATATATAATTGCTTGGGCGCCATTGTACTCTCCACTCATTGCAGAAGCTCCATCGAACCCTTGTCCACGGAGGAAAGACGTATCAATGTTGCAGTCTGCAAGGCCTTTAAGAATAGCATCTGCAATTGCTCGACCTGTAGTTTCAGTCAGGGGCACAAACTTAAGGAAGTTCTCCACTATCTTAAATTCAATTTTATACTTATCATTTGTTTCAAACCGTTTCAAATAACGAACGCAAAGTGTCATTTGCTCTACCGTTGCAATATCTGTGGTTTCGTCACATAAAACCGCAAAACATTTGGCCTCATTCACCTCAGTTGCTATGTGCTTCACAATGGAATCATTGCATGCTGAAATAATCTCATTTTGTATATTCCAACTTATGTAAGTTGCATTTTTTGCACAACCTTGTAGATGAGTTTTCAGTATTTCTTCTCCTGCATCAACTCGGAGTCGCAAAAGGGCTCTAAAATTTCCTTCGCATTGGCATGGTTCTGACAATACGTCCAAATCCCCACAGTCTCTATGCCCTCTCATGGCCAGCCCTTGCCTTCCACAAAAAATCACTGTTTTGATAATAGGTTTAAGAATAGCCCTATTCTGCAAAACTTGTTTTTGCTTTCCTCTGTCCATTACTTGATCCACAGGAACCGTTTTTCCTTCCGTGACCCTTAAGAACTCATCGGCTTTGAGAACTGAATCCTTATGATAGAAAAAATTTTCATGTTGACAGAACTTCTCCAAGGCCTTCTTCCAATTATTAAATCCTTTTGAAACAAGTTGACCTGTAGCTTGTGTGGATCTTAAACCAACTTCATGGGGTGCAAAGAGAACACAAAATTTGCAATAGGCACTGTCCTCTGCCTTTGAGTAAGCTAGCCAGTTATGCTTACTCAACCAAGATGAGCAGAACTTCCGAGTGTGGTGAGGTTTTCCTTGACTTGATACAGCACTAGTGACAGTAGCAGGAAAACTGTAATTTGCATATGGTTCCCAAAGATTTTTTAGCGCTGTTATCCTATCTTCATCTGTGAGGTTAGATTTCTTGACATAATTAAAAATATCTGCAGCCAGAATTTCTATTTCAACTGTGTTTGGTATTGTGTTTTGTCCTACCTTTACCTCCTCACAAGCGTTTGAAGACAGCCCGGGGTCACGGCTGTTGCTTGCTTCGACTGCAGCCTCATCAATGTAACAAGAGCTCAGGGAAACGTCGTTGGGAACGTCACTATTTGCAATCTTACTTTTTTTTTTAAATAATTTCCCAGTGTCTGTTGGCCTAGCCCTTTTCGTTTTTCACTCATTGTCTTTTTTTTTTACCTTGCTCCTCAGTTATTCAAGAACAAAATTTGCTATATAGCCGAAATACGCACATAAACACACACACTGATCGTTAAAGATGCATTTCACTGTAAGATCAGTTGAAAGTTCAGGACCATTATTAAATTCAGCTATTCACCACGCAGGCCCTCGTTCCGAAACTACCAATTCACTGTTATCACCTTGTGTCGTAACGTCGCACTTTATTTCAACTCACAGCAACACTTAATTCGCGAAGCGTTGGCACGATCTATTTATTCACTTCCACAATTTTCTCACTGGGTAAACGAAATCCTCGAGTTTTCGAGCGAACAGCCGCTTCCCCCATAGAGTTTCGTCCAGAACAGAGCACCAGGCGCGTTTGGGTCACGTGATTTTGGACGAGTCCATTAGTTAAATTCAATCACAGGTAGAAACGTCTTAAGAAGAACGGGTTTCCAGAATTGGCGCCTTTAGTGCGAATTAATTTATAATTTGTACAGTACGATAAAGAGCTTTATATGTATAATTACATTCAGTGTAAGTGTTGGGATATGCTGGAATTGTTTTCTTCACAATGATTAAAATTATTTATTACAATAATGGTTGTAAATGTTTTTTTTTTATACTTTCTCGAAGGCAGACCTAGTTCTCTCTTGTGCTGACAGCGCCCTTCGCGTTTTGCTTTGTCAGCCCAAGGGGGGGGCCAGGGCCCCCTCGGCCCCCCCCGTGGGTGCGCCACTGTATATATATATTATCTGCGTATCTGTGTATTATCTGTGTATCTAAATTCCGTGCCTATGCAATTACAATAGTTGTGATTTTAAATGATCCCTAAACTTTTATTATTTCTTCAACGAAGCCTAATTTTAACTTATGCAGAATGCAAATATCTGAAGCGATTATAAGGTGAGTTACATAAGAATTGCTGAATATTTAGCTCTGGAGTCTGGAATACAAGTTATGTGAATGAAATATTCATTGATTCTGATAGAGAATCAGATGATTTATATTTCGATACAGTTTTAAATATTTAAGTATAATAAATTACTGTATTACTGTGATAACGTAAAAGATATCACCACTGAATGTATCACATTTTAAAAATTTTTAAATGAAATTGCATTTCAGTTGGAAAGTGTTTCATAATCAATGCTTATGCATGATTGATCTTTCTTGTTTTATTGTAAAAGTAGTAAATTTATTGCATTATATAAGGAAAGTCATGAGTTGCCCACATCAGATTTTTTTATTTTAGGTTTTGACGATTTTTGCGGACCAGTTCGCAAAAAAATGGCATGTTATTTTTTCCGAATCGTACCAAAATCTAATCAGCAGCAGTGTAACCCACACGTGACTTACTTATCTACCAAATTTTGTAAAATTTGCTCTATTAGTTTTCCAGCTAGAGTGGATAAAGGCAATTTTTGCGGACCCTTTCGCATAAAAGGCGGGTTCTTTTATCCCGACTCGTACCAAAAACTAATCAGCACTAGGGTCACATACAAGTAACTTACCAACCAAATTTTATGAAATTGGGTTCATTAGTTTTTGAGTTAGAGTGGATACATACACTGCACGGACAGATAGACAGACACACACACACACAGACATCAAGCTAAAAATTGTTTCTTCGTATTTTAGAGGCGTCAAAACGTGTAGATCCGTCGAAATCTCGAATAGCTATTTTCGACATAATTCCTATACTTTCCCTATACATTACCGTTTGGATAGAATTATAGAACCATATTGCAGAGAAAGTAAAAATCTGATGTGGGTAACACATGACTTTCCCGGCAGACTTATACTAACTTTTTGTTTATTTCTTCAATTATTCATTAAATTGATTTTTTAATTGCACAAAATAACAACCAAAATTATTTTAAATGGCACTAAATTTTCACTTTTCATTACATTTTCGTTTTTATTTGGTAACTAGACTTATTTTCAAAAGTGGCTCGCGAAAATGCGATAAAACTAAAATCTCGCGAGAATAGATAGTCCTAGAGCCTCGGTTTTATTGTTTTTGTCGTTAAACATTACGTATATAAAATAAGCATTTAATTCATATATTTGAGGTTAACGTAGTTTTTTATTTTAGATTTTGACAATTTTTGCAGATCATTTCTCAAAAAAAGGCAGGTTATTTTTTTCCGAATCGTACCAAAATATAATCAACACCATGGTAACCCACGAATGACTTATTTACCGAATTTTGCAAAATTTGATTTATTAGATTTTCAGCTAGAGTGGATACAGGTAATTTTTGGGGGACATTTCTTAAAAGAAGACGGGTTCTTTTATCGCCAATCGTACCCCAAACTTTTCAGCACCAGGATCGGACACTGACTTATCTACCAAATTTTATGGAATTCCGTCCATTAGTTTTTAAGTTAGAGTGGATACATACATTGCACGGACAGACACACAGACAGACAGACAGACACACACACACAAACAGGAACACATTTTTTATCTAGAGTGGATACATTAATTTTTGCGGACCATTTCGCAAAAAAGGGCAGGTTCTTTCATACCGAACAGTACCAAAATCTAATCAGCACCAGGATCACCCACAAGTGACTTACCTACCAAATTTTATGAAATTCGGTTAATTAGTTTTTCAGTTAGAATGGATATACACACATTGCACAGACAGACAGACACACATACACAGACGTCACGCTAAAAATAGTTTTTTCGTATTCTAGAGGTCCCGAAACGTGTAGATCTGTCGAAAACTCGAGTTGTGATTTTCGGCATGATTTCAATACTTTCCCTATACGTTATCATGCATTGCACTGTTGGTAAAGGACGGACTAGGGTTCTAATTGAAAATTCTAACTTTCTAAATTTTATATCTGTATGCTTCAAATTAGATTTGTAGGCATATTTTTTTACTAAGGGAAATGTGTCCAAAAATGTGTTTGGGATTTAAAATAAGTGAGCTTCAAATTTATTCAATGAGAAAATTTTGCTTTTATTTTGGATTCTTGTGAAAAATGTGCTGGTATATTTTCGATGTGAGCTTAATTTGCTTCATTCTTCATTTCAACTGAATGATGACTACTCTATCTATACTCCGTGGAAAGTTCTCGAAAAAACTACCTCGGGAAATTCTTAGCCAATCTACAAATCTCGAACAGTTTTCCAAAATTCACCAAAAGTCGCAAATTTGGCGATATTTCGTCAAATGTATCGGCAGTGTCAAGCAACTCGGGTCTTCAAATGGCATCAGTGGTTGCCCGTAAATATCTTCTTTTTTTTTTTTTTTTTTTATATGCAAATTTTACAACAAAAATTTTGAAAAATCTGTATCTGAACACAATTATAGTAGCACCGTTCATTTTAAAGGACTTGACAAAATCTTTCAATTGATACCAAGTCTCCCCGAGGGAGTTGATGTCACAAACCCAAAAATTGTATTTCGGCTATTTTTCACTACAGTGATGAAAACCCTGACCGAGACGCTGGCCACGAATGGCATAAAGCTGCTAAACCCCCGACTAAGAAAGAAATCGACTTCCAAGCACCAAGCAGGAGCAACAAGTCACTCGAACCCACCAGACAGAGAAAAACGCCGACTCCATCAGACCACACTGTCCGTCCAAACTGCTACTTATGTCTTAGGATGAGTCGGACGGTCTGGATCTTCTACACTACACTGCCCAGGACACCAAGGGGACGGCAGACCCCACTCCATTAAGCGAGACAAACCGCCAAAAGTCCCGGAGAAGAGCACCGGCAGAGAGGACTAAAATGCCCACCAGCAGACCAGAGACCGCCCACAAAGAAACCAATCAAGCAACCACCCAACCGGAATCATCCACAGGAGATGGTTTCGGTTTACTTGTTGTTTTGATTTGGTTTTGCGTGGCTTATGGGGCCCTTTGTTTTCGTAGGGGAATTTTGGTTTTAATATGGTAGGTTTGTGAACTATGTATTTAACTTAAATATTTAAAGTAATATAATTGTTTTGTAAAATAGTAATTGTAAAAAACCATGTTTTTGATTGTTATAAATATTTTTGGTTATTACAATATGTGATGGTGGTTATATGATTGTTATGATTATTAATGGTTTATATATTTGGTTTATTTGTTTTTATTGTATGAAATTCCAATTTTGTCAATGGTTCTGAATACAGGTAATAGTTTATTAGTTGTTAAAATATTTGTTCACTGGGTCTTGGTCTCCATGTAAAATTTTTGTTACACTCCAGTTATTGTAACTGTTGAGTTTCATGATCGTTGAACAATAAATAACCCCTTTTCCGCATGATTACTGATTATGTCAAATTTTGTCTTATGCTGCCATGTTAAGAGAAGTTTAAAATTTTCGCTCGACTTTCAAAAAATTCTATCTAGTTCAAGCTTTTTCGATAACAAAGCTAAATATAAAGTATCGCGAAAATCCATTTATATTTGTGGCAACTATCGTGTGTACGAGAAATCGACTCCAGACAGGCGGGTGTCACTCTAAAAATAGTCGAAACGTGTTGTAAAGGTGTCGGAATGAACAGGTATATTTTAATAAAAACAATAAGTTTATTCTTAAACTGTAGAAATTATAAAATAAACTCCATTAAAGTAATTTACAAATAATAAATCAGAATGTGCATGCTCCATCCATTTTATCATCGTCTGTATCCACATACGCCACGCTGCAAGTACCAACTTGTATCATCTCGTGTCACCTCGTGCTTAACACTTCGTCTTTTTATAACCTGATTGCCAGCTCCCTCTACCATATACAATCTGCGCAAATCCTTTCCCCGGCAAAGACACTGCTTGAAAAATAAGAAGTCGAGAATAGAAATTGTTAATCCTTACAGTGTTTATAAAGCTTATATTGGCATCAAAACCTCGAAATCGAAAATTTTCGTGAAAAGAATACTTTATGCTTCGTATGAGAAAGCAATAAAGCTGAAGCAGTCGCAATATTTCTTTGCATCACGCTTTCCGAGTGGACTCTGGGGAATAACGCAGCGCCTCCTTGCCATTTCCTTGAAACTTCCAAGAGTAGAAATGGCGAATTACACGTTCTATTTCCTCATAATGGACGTTATATGATAATGTGAAATCTGCAGAGCCTTATGGCTGGAATTCTTTAAAAGAAAAGAAATGCGTTCGAATGGACTTCATATTTGCATGAGAAAAAAGTATCTTCTTGATTAAAAAATCTGATCTGGGCAGCACATGACTTTCGCTGCAGACTCATATTCACGTTCTCTTTATTTCTTCAATAATTCATTAAATCGATTTTAATTGCACAAGTAACATCCATAATTATTTAAAATTACACTGAATTTGTACTTTTAATTCAATTTTCGTTCTTATTTGGTAACTGAACTTATTTTCAAAGGTGGCGTAGCGAAAATGCGAAAAAACTAAAATATCTCGAGAACGGCTAGTTCTAGTGTAATGGCGTGGTCTTATTCTTTTTATCGTTAAAAAATTCAGTACAAAATAAGCATTTTGAGCATACGTAGTTTTTATTTTAGATTTTGACGATTTTTGCGACCATTTCGCAAAAAAAGGGCAAGCTATTTTTTTTCCGAATCGTATCAAAATCTAATCAGCACCAGGGTAACCTACAAGTGACTTATTTATCAAATTTTGTAAAATTTGATCTATTAGTTTTTGAACTAGAGTGGATGCAGGCAATTTTTGCAGGCCGTTTCGCAAAAAAAGGCGGGTTCTTTTATCCCGAATCGTACCCAAAACTAATCAGCACCAGGGTCGCCCACAAGTGACTTACCTACCAAATTTTATGAAATTTAGTCCATTAGTTTTTGAGTTAAAGTTAATACATACATTGCACAGACAGACAGGCAGATGGACCCACAGACGTCATGCTAAAAATAGTTTTTTCGTATTCTACAGATCCCAAAACGTGTAGATTTGTCGAAAACTTGAGTTGCGATTTTCGGTATGATTCCAATACTTTCCCTATACATTACCATGTATTGCAGGGAAAGTAAAAATGCTTTCCCTATACATTACCGTGTATTACAGGGAAAGTAAAAAATATGGCATACTTATTTTTTCTTCTTAATCCATCGTTTATTAAGAAGTTATCGAGTGATATGTAATACTACATCCACGCTTCGCGCGTTCTCAGTAGCTATGGTCACTTAAAGGGACACCTACACACTTAATAAAGGTTCTAAATATCAAAACTCGAACGGTAAAAGTTTAATGTTTGTTGTGTGTGACAAAAGTACAACTTACTTAGGGATATATTTCGATAATTTTTACTTTCTCATACTATGTAGTATAGCATAGAGAAGATATTGTTTTCTCGAAAGTTTTCGAATTTTAGATTTTGACGCCAATATATGTTTTAGGACCTTCTGAACACATTTTGACCATTTTTGGAGTGATGTTCGTCTGTCTGTCTATAGTCGATTTCTTCTTGTACACGATAGCCGCCACACATATTAATGGATTTTTACAAAATTTTATCCAGCATTGTTATTAAAAAATCTAGAACTAGATAGAATTTTTAGAAATTCGAGCAAAAATTTATTCATAATTTTATATTTTTTTAACACAGCAGCATAAGACAAAATTTGACATAATGATGCATAAAAAGAGTTATTTATAGCTCAATGATCACGTGAATTAATAGTTTCAGTTATTGTTGTGAAAAATAGTCGCGGTACAATTTTTGTACTCATGACGTCATTAGCGTTCCACGGAAGGAAGTTACGCCCCGGGGAGTTCATTTTCAAGTATTGTTTCAATTGAAAGATATTTTCAAGTCCTTTAAAGTGAAGGGTAACACACTATAATTGTAATCATTTGGACTAACAATACTGAATTGTCAAAAATTGTCTTACTAAATTTGAAAACAAAAACAAAAAAAAAAGAAGCATAGCTACTTAAAAATGAATTATAGTATGAGAAAGTCGAGTTGAGCTATGCTTCAGTTATTTCTTTTTTTTTTAATTTTACTCATTCAAAAAATTTCTCATAAAATATAGTGTTGTTGTTGAGACCCAGACCGTCCGACCTACCAGAAAGGTGTAAGGTAACAGTTTGGACAGCCGGGAAGTGCCACCCAATTTAGACCGGAACCCAGTGGGGGAGGCATCCACAGGGACCGTACCCTCCTCATAAAATATATATACCTCATAAAATATATACCTCATAAAATATAGTGTGAAAGTATTGTTTTTCTTTTTTTTTTGTCGTATCACATCAACAGCCCAACTAAGCATTGTCGAGCTCATATATACCCTGTGACGCACGATCTTAAAAAGCACTTCTAGTCCCGAAAAATCACTATAAGATATTCCAGTAACCGTAGATAAACAAGTCCTCCCGATTAAACAGGAAGCAAAACCCCAAGCTCTGGATCTTCCCGATTGTCGGCGCACAAATCTTCCAGAACAACAGCTTAATTTATAAAATTTAAAGTTTATAGTCTAAAAAGCATAAAAAGATGAAATAGAATCTATTATGGAATAGTATAATAAACTAGTCTTCTTATTCAGTATCAATGACTTCAAGAAATCTCAGGACCAGTGTTCCTTTCAGGACTTTTTGGTCGGGGAAGGAGGTGGGGGCGGATGAAATTTTAGAGGGGTGGAGTTTTTTATTTGTCCGATATAAAAATATCTAAATACTATCACATAAATAGAAACTTGGTTAACATAAAATGTATCCGAGGGTGCGAATACTCTTCTCTATAGGGGGATTTCGCCCCCACCCCGGAGATATGCCAGAAAGAAACAATGCTCAGGAACACGGAGAAATGAATCAAAATAAACAATGTTTACATATGACGTCATAAATTATAAATTAGTAAGTTTTGATACCGTTAATAATAAGTATAAACTATACACAAACACTCGAAAAGCTTTAAATATACTTCAACTATCTTCCGCCTATGATAATAGATATCACCAAGGCATCAATAAAAATATAAAATGGTCAAAAAATTTTTACTTCAAAAAATTTTCAAAATTGTATAAGTTATTAGAACTCGTCAGAAAAAGGCCAATTTGGCGATATTTCGCCAAAATCATCTACAAGGTCAAAAAGATCAACGAATTTGTCTCCAGGGTGAAGCGATACAGACCTTCAAATTATGACAATGGTTTTCGGTTAGGTATTCCTAATAATATGATGTCACTTCCGTTGCATACTTCCGTTTCATCCCCGACTCATTTTTGTCATAATTTTCATACCCTGCACCCTAAGATTTTTTACATCAAAAATAACATGGAACTTATGTATGGAAAAGTCAAGTGGATCTGCACACTCCATATAATTTTTTTTAAGTTAACCATGATACATTGTTATTATATTTTGCCTTCTAAGATTTCATCAAAATTTCATGCATTAACATTTAAAATGTTTCGAGAATTTTGCTGGAGAACTGAAACAGACGCCTTATTTTCTGTGTTCCTTTCGGGACTTTTTGACCGGGGAGGGGGGCGAATTCAACTTTAGGGAGCTAGTTTTCTATTTGCCCTATATAAATATATCTAAATGCTGTCACGTAAATGGATACAAAATTAAAATAAAATGTCTCCGAAGGAGGCGTATCATTGTTACCGGGGTGCTTAGCCCCCCCCCCCCCATCCCCCTTCGAATATATGCCTGAAAGAAACACTGTCTGTTTCTTCGCTGAACGTTGTCTGGTAGTCTCTGGGAGAACAGTACTTCTCCACCATTTCTTAGAAACTTTCTAGGGCAAAATGGAAAATTCGGAGTTCCATTTCCCATAGAAAGGTGTGATGCTTCCCGATAATGAGAAATTGTACAAAGTTTCAGGACTAGAATTCTTTATAGAAGAAAATAATTATGAATAGCCTTCTTGTTTCCATGGGGGAAAAAATCCTACACAATATTTGGATCTTTCGATATAAAAACATTTGAATTCATATAATAATTATAGACTGGAATTTGTTAGCTAATTTCAATAAATTACCACGTTAAGATTTAAGATAAAACTCGCGTGTGCTGTTTTAATTAGCATGACTACCATAAAAAATTTTAATTTTTTATTTCAATTTTTTCGTAAAATAATATTTTCTAACATGATTTTCTAATATGGATGGTTAACTAATAACAGATCAGGTTAGAAAAAGAAAAAATAGAAGTAAGTATCCCATATATAATATAAATAGAAGTAAGTACCTAATAGAGAAAATAGAAGTAAGTATCCCATTAGTATTAAACTAACAATAAACCCGTTCTTCGTACGGACTATATAATATAAAAAGAAACTTCAAATTCACAATAATGTGCAAATACCTATAGTATTCTAGATGACATTGTTATTCAGAATATTTTATTACAATATTTAATTTAATTCACCTAAAAAGAAGTATAAAAATCTCTGTTCTCGCTATACGAATTTATCTTCACAGGCAGATCTGAAGAATAAATCATTCAGATTTCGTTTGTAAACAAATTTACAAAATATATGTAATTGGATGTATGCCAAAATGAAAGCGCTATGAAATTAGATCAACATATGCCAAAATGAAAGCTCTAAAATGATACACACGTACTTAGAACATATATACACATGTACCATCTTTATTCTGTTACAACAATTGGCTAAATACAATAAATGAGTTTGAAAAAATATTTACCAAAATAATGCAGATGATTTAAAAATATCAATTATCCTCGTTAACCTTTCAACTCGTAAGCCGCAATGGATGTAATCTAGTCAAAAATGTTCTGATAAAATTTATTTTTTTTATATATTTCTTAATTATTTAAATCGGAAAGATTTGATAAAAATTGTCTGCTGTATAATCTCATTGGACCTAATTCCGTTGCTTAGCAACATGATATCATTTCCTTCAAATAAATTTGAGGGAAAAAATATCGTCTGCATAATGCTAATAGAAGATTTAATTGTGGGTTTTTTAATTAATATATTTAGACAATCGCTTGATCCTGGAAACTCGAAACATGAACTAAATTTTAAGTGGGGCTATTTTCCAAGGCTACCCACAAAATTTTATGTCATTCAGTGCAGCCATTCAAATTTAAATTCCCGTTTGTTGCCTTTGATTCTAATCTTTCTAAGAGATGATGAACATGTTTTAAGAACAAAGTTTGTTTCTCAAAATCATTTTTATTATAATTCCAATAACTACTAATATTGCTGATATCCCATTTTCTTTTAAACAGAAAGTAAAGCAAGTAGAACTTTATTGAATTTATTAGAGACAGAATTCGCCACAGGAGGCAATTTACTATGAACTAGTATTTCTCCCCAAACTGTAAATTAATAGTTATGGGTTTCCTGATATCCGTTAAAATCATAAAACCTTGAACGTTGATTCATCTTATAGGATTAAAATAAAGATCCTCCCTCCAAGTCCAATCGAACGCAATTACGGCGGATTATATGAGTAAGCGAAAATCGATTATGTTGCGTGTATTAATTATGAAGCAGGTTGTTGCCATAGGGTGATGTATTTTAGTATTTCAGTAAAGACGCTTTTGGTGTGAAGAAAGTTACAATCTTTTACTTTCCCTGTAATACATGGAAAAAATTGGAACTCAAGTTTTCGACGAATCATACCAGAATTCATTTTCAAGTAGCTTGTAAATTGAATTATGATTATGAAGCATTATTATGAAGCAGGTTGTTGCCATAGGGTGAAGTATTTTAGTATTTTAGTAAAGACGCTTTTGCTGTGAAGAAAGTTACAATCTTTTACTTTCCTTGTAATACATGGGAAAATCATACCAGAATCTCCATTTTTAAGTAGCTTGTAAATTTTTCAAGTTTTGGGGTGTCCAAGTGGTCACAATTGTAGCTTGTTCTTAATTTTAAAAGGCTTAAATTAAATCTTTGGATTGATGCCAAGTTTGCCAATGTACCCCATCGGGGGGTGGGGGGGACGTTGCTCAAGGGAGGCTAATAACGTTCTAAACAGAAAAATTGTATTGTGGCTGTTTTTTACTACAATGATTGAGATTGACGATATTTTTCTATTTTGTTGTCAAACTTGAGAGACCCTCGCCTTAATTATAACGGTAATTGATTACAGCACACATTGCTTTTCAACATGGAGAATATTCAGACTGAGAGGATTGGGGGAGGAGTAATTGCAACAATATAATTCAGTGCTATTCTAGCTTCTGTCTGTTCTAAATTACTGTGTAATTACTGTGTACTTTTATGTACTTTTATGTATTACTGTGTACTTTAATACTGTTAAAGGTATATCATTGTAAAACATTTGCAAGCGCTTTACTGAAAGTTTCAGGGGAATCAGCTGTCCATAATGGGGAGTAATGTTCCTGATATATATATATATATATATATATATATATATATATATATATATGTATTTGAAATGTAATAATAAGAATTATGTAAAAATAAAAAAAATAAAAATACAATTCAAGTAATATTAACATCACCATAGAAGCAAATTCACGGCCATAATGCCGATAAGAGAAAAGAACAGAACCTTCCCAAATTCGATGATTAATCAGAATTAAATTCCTCTTCAGGTCTGAGTATTTAACTCTAATTAACCCAAACAAATGCCTGTTTCAGATTAAGCAATAGTACATTACTATAAATGCTTATATATATATATATATATATATATATGTTTGTATGTTATATATAATTATTTATTAATTATATAAATAAATAAAAATGAAAAATAATAAACTAAGTCAAAAACATTAGAAAAATCAAAAAATCGGAAAATAAGATGCATTAACATTAATGTTTTGAATTTTATTTTCGCAAAAAAATGTAACTTTTGTCAGTATTGAAACTACGTTTTGTGCGCCCTTATAATGGTGTATAGTGGCATTCTCGATTATCCAGTTTTCCTATGAATTCTTGTTTAGTAGGAATTTTCATCTTTGATTCATATTCATATTCAGTTCTGCATGTTTGGGAAGTTGTATTCTGAATTGCTTGTCCAGTCTTCAGCTTAGACTCACTGGACGGGTTTAGGAGTATTTCCGTGAACGTTCGTACTGCCTCCCTGGTAGAATTTCGACTTGTTCATTCCGGTGCTTCTAGATTAAGTTGTTGAGGTTGATCGTGTATACACGTGGTCGAAGAGGAATGATTCATGCCGCATGGTAATACAATTTTCTTAATGTATCCTTTTTTCATTTTTTCATTTTTTGATGCCTGTAGTCTGAGTTTAAGCATTTATAGTAATGTACTATTGCTTAATCTGAAACAGGCATTTGTTTGGGTTAATTAGAGTTAAATACTCAGACCTGAAGAGGAATTTAATTCTGATTAATCATCGAATTTGGGAAGGTTCTGTTCTTTTCTCTTATCGGCATTATGGCCGTGAATTTTCTTCTATGGTGATGTTAATATTACTTGAATTGTATTTTTATTTTTTTTATTTTTACATAATTCTTATTATTACATTTCAAATATTTATCCATATACTTATCTGCTGCATTATGCGCGTATTGTATATTGGTTTCTTATTTTCTGTCTAGTTGTTTACGAGTTTCTGTGGTAACATTCATTTTTAATTATATATATATATATATATATATATATATATATATATTTTACAAATGTAGTACAATTTAATATACTACTAAATAAATAATAAGGATATAAATATTTGAAATGTTGGCGCAAAGCTGCCGAACTCAATCGAATACTAACATAGCTATCCAAATGGAAATTGAAATACAATACAAAATGAAGAGCAAGGTATCACAAATTGGCTGGGGGTGACCCCCCTCCCCCACTCCCCGGTTAAGCATGCTTTACGCCACGGCAGCACTCCAGGGAGCTGGTACATTACCAATTAATGATATAAAATCAAAATACAAGACCTCACAATAAGAAATTTAAGACTTACTCCCTATAAGAAATATATATTACAATTAGACACTACGTTAAAATGCTTAAAGACCAGTACTATATAAACACGTATCTTTCGGGAACTAAATACGCTGAACGAGGTATTTTTCACTCAGTTTTATATTACTATTTTTTGAAATAATTGTATTTACTTTCAGTTATGAGCATG
Organism: Amaurobius ferox; assembly: GCA_951213105.1. NCBI lineage: Eukaryota > Metazoa > Arthropoda > Arachnida > Araneae > Amaurobiidae > Amaurobius > Amaurobius ferox. The sequence continues at coordinate 128,872,575 of OX578147.1, forward strand.
TTACAAAAACTTCTTGTAACTTTACATAAAAATCTTAGAGGATATCCTTGTTTTATTGCTTCTGCAAAATAAATCCTGATATTATTATCCCTATCTATTGAATTTGAATTTAATTTTTGACTTCTTATTAAATAATTTAAGATGATGTTTCTGAACACATTTCTATGTAGGCTTGAACTCCATGAAGCTATGTAATTAATATCGAAATTAAAATATTTTCTTTTATCGTATAATCTAAAGTTGGTATTGTTATTATTTGTATCTAGGGCCGGATTTAGACCTTGGGGGGCCCGGGACAGTTAAGATTCGGGGACCCCAATCCCCTCCAAAAAATTAAAAAAGGGAAATAATCATTGGCGCAACTAGAAGAGCTAAGCCCATCTCCCAAAACATATTTTGACCCAATAAATTATTATGTGCGAAAGCATTGGAGTAGGGGTTATAACGTCTCCCATCTCCCCCATTTATACCCTCAGTCCTGACAATCTTCCTCTTTTCAGTTTATTTCCTCTTTTTTTGTATTTTTCAATTGCCAAATCTACTAAAAATTTCTAGAAGAAAATGTTAAACCCACTAAAATTTTCAAATTTGCTGATATTTCGGATTTTTTTTTAATTTTCTTCTTTTTTGATATTTTGCATTTTCACCCCTGATACTTCGAAGCTACTTAAGTCAATTAAAATAATTTATCAAATTTACATATCACAGCCAATTTATTGCGTGTAAATGAAGCTAAGTTATACACACATAGAAAAAATCTGATGTGGGCAACACATGACTTTCCTTATATAATGTAACGAATTTACTACTTTTACACAGTAAACAAAAATAGGTTTTTCTTATAGTAGATACTTATGTTCTTTCCAAGATATTGAATTTTCGACATTTAGTCGTCATTTTCATTGATTTAGCGTCATTTTCATCCATTTGGCAAGATTTTCGTTAATTTGGCAACATTTCAAAAAGTCGCCAAGTTGGCGACATTCCGACAAATTCGTCGCCAAAATCTCGCCAAGCGTTATAGATGAAGAAATAAGTTATTCTTACAGCAGACAAATGACTATTAGCGTTCAAATACAAACGTATTACTCAAAGTATCTTTTTTCATGAATGGAACGAGCTAGATCCACGAGAATGATGTCACCCCATTTATCGTATGGTATTACATATGAAAAGTGATCATGTTTCTCAATAGGAAATATTTTTTTTTATTTTATATGACTTTTTGATAATTTTTTTGAAAAATGTGCAATATCTCGAGAACGGTTCATGTTAGCGTTCTAAAATTTATGCCAATCGTTTTCGAATGAAAAATTACATAAGAAATGTCTATTTGCGTAACTTTATTTGTGGTTTTGATTTTTTGACGATTTTTTCAAAATTTCATTCGAAAATTTAGGGGGGTTCTGAACATTTGATTGCATATAAAAACAATAAGCTTCTAGTGTTTACGGATTGTGATTTTTGTACCAAATTTGGTTCGAATCGGTCCATTCGTTCGTCAGTTATCGTCTCCACAGACTCACTGACACACACATACACAGACATCACTTCAAAAATGCTTGATTCGTGATCAGGGGTGCTTGAAACGTGCTCTCCCGTCAAAAACTGGAATTCGAATTTTCGACCCCGTCACAATACTTTCCTTATACATTATGTATATAAGGAAAGTAACAACAGCTACAGCAAGTCCTTCTTTCTACACTTGGCATCTGAAAAATCCTCAAAAAATTCGTTAAACTGTATCATCTTTAAAAAACTACTCTCTACATGGAGTAGACACAGAGAACTCAGTCTGTCACGGGTCATCGTTATTTTCAAATAATTTTTATCAGTGCCAATTTGCTGAATGATCTATCTCTCTCCGGAACAACTAGTGATCATCATGCTCAAATATATTCTAAGAGCTGCATTGGCATTTGGAAAGGTATCACCAAGCCCTTTATCATAGAGTAAAATTGCCTGTTGAGATGAGTGAGACATGACCTGAGCTTGGTAAAGGTTGCAAACTGGACAATTTCCTCTTTGAACACGTTACTGAAATCACAGGGGTAAGTAATGATTAGTTTCTCAGCTTCAGCTCTGATTTCTGCATCAGATAGATTGCAAAAATCAACTATGACTTTGAACCTGTTATACACTAATTGATATGCTACCTTGCGTTCTTTTAAGGAAACAGACAATTGATCTAATATGATATTAAAGATACCACATCTGAATTTATAACGTGAAGAAAGGACAACTTCCTCTGAGCCTGATTTTAAATTTGCATTATAACGTGCGTATCTCTTTTGTAACCTACCTGTAGTTGCTTTGTATTCTGGGTTGCCACAAAAGTTCCTGGCATCCAGTTTCAACTCTTTATACCTATCCCGAAGTGGACTCCAAAAACTTTTCTAGAGAATCAATCAGATGCACTACTTTCTTCGGGTCAATTTCAGCTCCTTTTAAAACTTCATTTGTACTGTTGAATCTCATAAGAATTAAGTTCCAGATCTTAGCCATCAGAGCAGTTTCAAGACAGTCCATTTTGTCTACCAATGCCTGAGCTTCATGTCTTGCTTCAGATGTTCGCTCCAAGTCACTTTCAATATCTCTGAGGACATTTTAAATAGAGTTGTATCCATCTACGAGGGCTTCAGTAGCATCAGCACGTGCTGACCAACGAGTGCCTGACAGGGACTTAACCGCCAGCCCACTTTTAATTCCTTTCAAAGAATTCGTTAAAATTGTCCATCCCTGCGCTGATGCAGAAAAAAAGTGTATAACTTTTGCATGAAGTCAAAATAACTGATAGTTTCAACACAACATGAGGCAGAAGCTTGTCCAACAAGATTCAAAAAGTGAGCAGCACAGGGAATGAAATCTGTTGCTGCATTCTTCTCCTTAAGTCTAGCTTGCATTCCTGTGTAGTGACCAGACATATTGCTGGCATTATCCTATGACTGTCCTCTGCAGTCTTCAAAAGTAATATATTCTTTTTCTAGAAATTCTAATAGAGCTGCAACTAGTTCTTTGTGGGAACCTTGTGGGAACCAGTTAGCAGAAAAGTTAAAAATATTTCTACCGGCTTGCCAGAAATAACATATCGCACAATGACTATCAACTGGTCAACATGAGCCAGGTCTGTTGTTGAATCTACCGAAACTAAGAAGTACTTGGCAGTTTTTAAATTCTGCCATAATATAATTCTTCTCTGCCACAATATAATTATTCTCTATATCATTTTGCTATACGCTAAACAATTTCTTCGTAGACAGTTGGCAATAAGTATGACAGCTTGCCACTTCCAGCAAGCTGTCATACTTATTGCCAATCTGATCATTCTGATCATTCTTTAAGGTGATCCATCAAAAATGGATCAAATTGTGCAATAAGTTCCATAATTCCTAAAAAATTCCCGTTATGCTTGGATCCAATGATCTCTTCACTACCCCTAAATGCCAGACCTCTCTCAGCTAGAAAGGTTGTCACGGCCACAACACGGTGCAATACTTCCGTCCAATGTTTCTTTTTTCCTTTACTTGTTTTTCTAACTCTCTGTCAACATGAGAAGATTACCTACATCGAAGATTGTACTTTACCACAGAATCTCTGAGGCCTTAGCTTTACTCATGAGCTTTCATTTTTTCCTCTGATTTTTTCCAGTCATTAAAGCCATCCTTTTTGAAAAACCTGTCATGTTGGTTGGCTAACAACGTACAATAAAAGCAGTAAACTGTGCCTTTCAACCGGCTGTACAGGAGCCACTTTCTCAAATGCTGTTCCCCGTTGTCATGCCTAGTGCAAAACATGGAATTCTTAAAATAACGACAATTCCCTTCCAGTTTGCTTTAACCTTCACCTGTTTGATAATGTCGTCGAGATTCTGTGTATGAATCTGAGTCATTTTTGTTGTGACATATCATAGCTGATTTTGACCGAAAGGATATTTGATATCATAGCCGATATTTGATATCATAGCTGATTTTGACCAAAAGGACACATGCTTCTCTCTAACTGGAAACCACCTGGATGGATCTGGATCGCATGGGGACAGCATGGGGCCTCACTGTACATATTTGAAATACCTCTAGCATGTGATGATCCATCACCTTCAATGTCTTGATTGGATATGTTATTCTCATTTTCTGAAGATATGCTTGGAAGTACGGGGGGGAGGGGGATTCCTTAAAAGAGACATATGATACTCATTCTTCAACATTGGATTCCATGTTTTCGATTCTTGAACTCGAGAAAAATTCTGTAAGGCAATGTCTTTGCCAAGACATCAGCAGTTTTTTCACTTCTTACTTTGGTAGCATTTCGCTTCTGAATCCCAGACAACTGAATTTTTCGTGGCATACTAAGTCTTCTATGTAAAGCTGCAAATTTTCAAGAAATATATATATGTATATATAAATAAACTGTCGGAACAGAATTTTGATATTTTAATTTTAAGTTAAATTTCTATCCTGATTTATTTTGTCCACCATGATATTTTGGCAAAAATTTCTCCAGTTCTATGTAAAAAAGACAAATTTCCTTCTGACAGATTTTTGCCACCTTTGCTTTTTATAAGATAAATTATTAAAAAATGCAAAAACTAAAAAATTGAATGTCAAGTATCAAAAATGTTCAACACCACTTTTTAACACATTGTACATTTTTTCTTAAAAAAAATATGATAGCTATAAAATATATTTTTAACTCAAATGAATATGAGATGATCTACAAATGCATACATAAAATACAAAATTGTAATTTTAAAAAATAAAAAAAATTTCTTCAAGGGGGACGGCCTCCTTAAGAAATGTAAACTTCAATAATGATATAATAATGAATGAAACAATAATTATCTAATAAGGAATGAAACAATAATGACTTAATAAATGAAATAATAAATAAAACAATAATGATCTAATATGTAGAAGGTGGGCCCAATCTTTTATTCCGATGGCCCCCAATCTTGTCTGTGCTTAGGGGCCTCGGAAGCTCTTATTATATACAAAAGATATATACAAAACGAAATATTTTAAAAATATTAGACTACTTTATTCCAGCCTTTGTTAGAATGTTCCGACTTGTCGCCTGGTGAAAAATCATTAAAAAATACTCTGGATGCGAAAAACACACTTCAGATTCTTCACAAGTTCGCCCAATGCACACACGTTAATATTGATCAGAAAATAAAGTTTCACAAAACAAAGTCTGTCCTTTTCTTTCTTTGGCAACCCTTCCCAGTTCTTCTCTCAACTTGTAACTTACAGCATTGTCTGACCAAACAATTTGGCAGAAACGCGTATTTGCAAGCTTAAACATACGCCACTTACATACCCAATTTGGGCGACCTATGTGCCTTTAGCAGTGAGGTTCGATACATTTTTTTTTTTATTATTATTAAAGTAATTTTTTAATTATTATATTTTTGCATAAAGAGCTCCTTTCAGTTTAGAAAAGTAATTTTCTAATTATTGCTTGTATTTTTGTATAAAAGGACGACGGGGCCCCCTCTGCCAGGGGGACCCGGGGAAATTGCCCCTTTTGTCCCCTTATAAATCCGGCCCTGATATCAATACATAAATCTAGAAAGTTTAAACTATTATCATGATTGTGTGCAGTTTCTATTAATTGTAATTTATCTGGGTAAAAACTAAAATCTGGTAAGAAATCTGGGCTTCTAAAACCTATTAAAATTTAAAAACCTATTGTAATGTATTCCAATTTTCATTTGGATAGCTATATATATATATATATATATATATATATATATATATATATATATATATATATATATATATATATATATATATATATATATATTATATATATATATATAGAAAAAGTGAAAGATAAAAAGTGAAAAAAACATGGAAAAAAGGAAGGAAGGCTCGGCAAAAAGCTTACATTATGGCGGTAAGGGGTTGTGACCTTACTCCCCAGTTCAACGAGCTCGTCAGAAACGCCGCGGCTTTTCACTCCTGGTCGCCAGCTATGGCCCAAGCCAACCTCCGGAGTGACATTGAAAACATCACGAGACCTGGATAGAAATGAGGACGAGAGGAATATCACCACAAATAAAGCCAACTGAACTGCCGACTCAAAGGAAATGAAGTGCTAGCTGCGGTCCTTTGATCACTGTGCTGTCCTGTCTTATGGAGGGTTCGAAGATTTTGTCTCTAATTGAACTCAAAAAAGACTTAAGTCTTACACTATATGCCAAATTGTTTCTGTATAAATTATCAATATTTTTAAGCATAAAGGAAATTGGATATTTATTAAAAAATGCTTGTTTTAAAAATTCTTGATCAAAATTGATACGTAAATGCTCTTCTTTGATAATTCTTTTTATTCTGATTAAACCTCCCAAGAATACATTGCGAAACACATTCAAATGTATGTTGGAATGCCAATGTATAATTCCAATAATGGGTAATTTAAATTGTTTTCTTTTATCATAGATGGTGAATATGACAGGGATTTGACTATAGTTGATATTCAAATCCAAAAATTCGACCTCGTTGTTATTTTTAAGAGGATTTTCCTTCAAGATGAGGTTAGGTGGATAAAAATCAAAGTTCATTTTGTAGTTCTCATTCTCATATCCAATAATTATGTCATCCACATAACGTAGGTATATGATTTCGTTGTTTATATGAGATCTTCTTTCATAAAAACTAAGATAGATATCAGCCAATATGGAGGAACATCCCCCCCCCCCATGGGGATGCCCTTAATTTGTTGATAAACGGATAATTCGTTGTAAAGGTAATTTTCTTTAATAACTATTTTGATTATAGACTTGAATTTATTGAATTCTAGACTTCTTTTTAAGTCATATTCTTCAAATAAGTTGTAAAGTATATTTGTCATGTCATCTAGATCTATAGTATTAAAAAGTTCTTGGAAATCATAAGTTCTTAAGTGCAAAGGATGTTTATGATTTTTCAATATATTGATCACTTGTAGACTGTTTTTTATAATATAGCTTCCTTGGTTATTAAGTTTCAGCAAAATAGGTTGTAAAAGCTTTATTAACATATTATTGGCTTTCGTGAGATAGGTATTGCATCCAACAGTAACTGGTCTGAAAGTAATAGGACTTTTATGTAGTTTCGGAATATTAATCAGATAGGGGAATAAAAAGATTTAAATTACCCATTATTGGAATTATACATTGGCATTCCAACATACATTTGAATGTGTTTCGCAATGTATTCTTGGGAGGTTTAATCAGAATAAAAAGAATTATCAAAGAAAAGCATTTACGTATCAATTTTGATCAAGAATTTTTAAAACAAGCATTTTTTAATAAATATCCAATTTCCTTTATGCTTAAAAATATTGATAATTTATACAGAAACAATTTGGCATATAGTGTAAGACTTAAGTCTTTTTTGAGTTCAATTAGAGACAAAATCATCGAACCCTCCATAAGACAGGACCGCACAGTGATCAAAGGACCGCAGCTAGCACTTCATTTCCTTTGAGTCGGCAGTTCAGTTGGCTTTATTTGTGGTGATATTCCTCTCGTCCTCATTTCTATCCAGGTCTCGTGATGTTTTCAATGTCACTCCGGAGGTTGGCTTGGGCCATAGCTGGCGACCAGGAGTGAAAAGCCGCGGAGTTTCTGACGAGCTCGTTGAACTGGGGAGTAAGGTCACAACCCCTTACCGCCATAATGTAAGCTTTTTGCCGAGCCTTCCTTCCTTTTTTCCATGTTTTTTTCACTTTTTATCTTTCACTTTTTCTATATATATAGTGTTTGGTACCCTCATGCTGCCTTGCGCAAAAGTTACTATAACATTTTTATTTCCGATTTATCAATTTCTATATATTTATATTTTATATATATATATATATATATATATATATATATATATATATATATATATATATATATATATTATATAGCTCTATTTTGTATATATATATATATATACAAAAATAACGCTTCGGCAGGCGATAATTAGCTGAATATTTCAGAAATGAAACTAGAATTTTCACGAACGCCTGTAATTGTGGCTTTTCTTATCAGTTTGCCGAAATTATCAACAAAGTAGCTAATAAAAATGAGCAAAGGTTGAAATGTTTTACAGTGTACAATTTTATCATGTAGGCGAAATCATATGCTGTCTATATCGTTTTTTTATTACCCGTGAATGATCACAAAGTGAAGACATAACTGCCCGTCCACAACCCCGCAAAGTAATCGAAAATCGATTCCTGCAAACCATTAATAATGGATGAGATACTGGCTAAATGTTTTTACTATCACTGATCGTGTATAGTGTCTAAAATAAAAGATAAAAGACACGATAGGCTTGCTCTCTTACGGTGCATGGAGATGGTTTTTATCACCTTGTAAGGATCTCAGAACATGATTAAGGAAATATTTAAAAATAGGAGTGCGTTTTTATCGGTTAAGCCATGCTAATTTCACTATTTTTGATGTGAAACCTATTAGAGCGAGGGGTACTGGAGAAAATGACGAAAGCAATGTGACGGAGATGAAACGGAAGTATGTAACGGAAGTGACATCATATTATTACGAATACGTAACAGAAAACCATTGTTATAATTTAAAGGTTCTGGTCGCTTGACCTTGGCGACACATTTGTAAAGAACCTTACTGTCCCAACCGGGACTCGAGACCTGGATCTTTGAAATGGGACGAAATTGCAAGCTTTTATCGTCGAAGTGGACGCTGCATTTTCCACCTTCTAATACCAGATTGGCGGACAACTCACAATCTGACTGACCACCTCCTGCTATTTTTACCTCAGGTTAGCCTCCTGATACCACTATTTTTACCCAGGTTAGTATCCTGCGTGGTCGCTATCCTCTTAATTTGAAATCGGCGCTCAATATCCCGGAATCCACCGAATCCGTTCTAGTCGAACTAGGGTTACTTTCAGACCTCCGGCATCTTTACACTAATCTACAGAGTTTATTTGTTCGGGTGCCATTGTAAAGTACTTTGCTGCCCTAACCGGGACTCGGACTCTGGATCTTCGAACTGGAATGGAATTGCAAGCTTTTAGCATCGACATGAACGCTGCACATTTTCCGAAATAGTTCCAACTTGGCGACTTTTGGCGAGTTCTAGAAACTATCTTAAATTTTGTAGATTGGTTAAGAACTTCAAGAGTTACGTGCTTTTTCATATCTTTCCACAGAGGATATATCAGCTTGTTATTGCTTAGTTAGGTTGTTGACATGATACAAGTAAAATAAAAAGTAAGGCAATTTTAAAGAACCAAAATATATCAAAACCTTTCCTAAGTGGAGCTAGATTACCTACAAAATCCTAAAACTACACATTACTCCGGCTCTTCAGGTCGTACAGTAAAACTAAACATATCATTAGACTCGTAATAAGCATGCCATAAATAAATTAACAACTAATTTGTATAAGAGGTCGTTTTCATATTAAACTTTGCACCCACTTGATATTTTCAAAGAGCAACAACACCTTTTGATAACAGATTCTGGTTCCCCAGGTCAAAGACCCCAAATTTATATAAAATGTATATATGACTTTCCTTATATACATAGTATAATGTATAAGGAAAGTATTGTGACGAGGTCGAAAATTCAAATTCGAGTTTTCGACGGGAGAGCACGTTTCAAGCATCCCTGATCACGAATCGAACATTTTTGAGGTGATATCTGTGTGTGTGTGCGTGTGTGTATGTGTGAGAGAGAGAGACTGTGGAGACAATATCTCACAAACGAATGGAGCGTTTCGAATGAAATTTGCTACAAAAATTACAATCCATGAATACTGGAAGTATATTGTTTTTAAACACAATCGAATGTTCAGAACCCCCATAAATTTTCGAGTGAAATTTTGAAAAAAATAATCAAAAAATAAAACCTTTTAATAAAGTTACGCAGATAGACATTTCTTAAGTAATTTTTCCTTAGAAAACGATTGACATAAACTTTAGAAAGCTAGCATGAACCGTTCTCGAGATATTGCACATTTTTCAAATAAATTTATCAAAAAATCCCATAAATTAAAAAAAATATTAACTGTTGAGAAACATGTTCACTTTTCATATGTAATATCATGCGATAAATTTGGTGATATCTCTCTCGTTCCATTCATGAGAAAAGATACTTTGAGTAATACTTTTATATTTGAACGCCAATAGTCATTTACTGCTGCAGTAGGTGCAATATTTCTGTTGGCGATTTCATGGACGCCAATGACTGTAAAGAGGGATAGGGTATGTCAAATACCCTATCCCCCTTTGGTACCCTATGTGTTTGGGATAGGGTATGTCAAATACCTGTCTTTTTGGGAGGTTCTTCGTTTGGGATGGACGCTGTCCCACCCGTAAGCAAAAGGTTAAACTAAATGCATATGTATTTCTTCATTGTAAAATATGCCCTTGAAGTATATGTAGGCAAGACTCAATTTGCATTCTTGGCGACTTTATGTGACGCACAAGAGATTTGGGTTATCTCATTAAAAATAGAAGCAAGAAAGATCAAGCATGCATAAAGCATTGATTATGAAAAAATTTCCAACTGAAATGCAAAATACGATACATTCAGCGGTGATATTTTTTTAATTATCACAGAATTACGATAATTTACTTTACTTAAAAACTTGAAACTTCATCGAAAAAAAATGAACTTAATTCAAATGACGTCATCGCAATATAAATCGTCTGGTTCTCTATGTAAAAGCAGTGAATATTTCATTCATACACTTTCATTCCAGACTCCAACGTTAAATAATTTTGCGTGAAAAAAAAATTTAGCAATCCTTATACAGCTCATCTTTACAATCACTCGTTTACATTCTGCATCTATTAAAATTAGGCTTTTCTGTAGAAATAATCAAAGTTTGATGATCATTTAAACTAAAAAATATTGTAATTGCGTTGGCGCAAAATATAGATGCACAAATATTACGTAAAAATAAAGCGGTTTCTAATTACATTATTTAAATTTAAATTATTCGAGCTATTAATTGCATTTAGAAAGCATAACGATGACTTCAAAGAACATTTTTTATGCACATTTCATGCTTTGCAACTATATTTGAAGCAAGCTATTCTATAAAATTTTAATGAGAGTTAGCCTTAGATATTCGCTTTATGTAACGTGGGAATTATTTCGGCAGGATACCTTGCGACCTTGTTCGCAGTGGTGTTCAAAGTGGTGCTCGCAGTGGTGCCTTGATACGGTGCTCAAAAATTGTATCACTCACATATTTCTATGGCATTGATGGAAAAAAGTACAGTAACATATTTAAAGTGATATTTAACGTGTTTAATATTGATGAATACATTGAAGAAGAGGATTTGCAGTAATGGACAAAAATTATTTACTTAGAATGTCTCTTAGAATGTATGTGTGAAATATTCCAAAATAATGAGAAATATGTGACATGACATTCTTTATTAAATATTTATTGATAAAGAGAAATGTGTGACATTATTATTTTGCTAAATATTTAAAAATGAAAAGTTTTGCATAATTAAAGAAATATTTTGTTAAATTTTTGAGATGACATGGAATAATGCTCACTGTCCCATAATAATGGCTAGAGGACAATGACACTTGAAATCTTCTTATAAGGATCAATTGCAGTAAAAATAGGATGTAGTATTCTAGTTAGTTATTCTATATTAAACATTCATTTTGAAAATGCTGAATCTTTTGGGGTAATAAATTTTTTGAGCACCACTGTAGATTTATTTTATTCCGCAACATATCCAAGAAGTCATTGACAGGAACGGCCCCGTCTTATTGAGTTGTAATGTTTCATGTATATATTAGCGATTATAGTGAGTTGCATCAACTTGTATTGATCTTTTATGTATATATTAGTAAGTATTTTAAGTTTTGTCTTTTAATTAAGAAGTTAAAACAAATTGCGTCATAAACGAAAAAAAAATGTGTTAGTGTCGTTTAATGTTTCAATGCAATACGCATTTATATGCTATAAAAATAGACGCTAATAGTCAAAAAAATATTATAAAAATTCTAATTAAATCAGTCTAAGTGGAACTTGAAAATAAATTTTTGGATGATTCTTAAAGAAAAAACGCCAATAATTTTCACCCAACTTTGCTAGGAAAATTTTTTAGTATCCCCAAGGGCACTCAATTTTGTGACTTCAAAAAGCTCATTTAATATTAACATATTGATGGCTGAAAATGCTGAACAGACAGAGAAAGCAACCTAAATAAAACAGTGCAAAAGAGAGAAAATGAATTTGAGTCTGTAGGAAAAGTCATGTACTCTTCATCTTTTCAGTCATGTACTCATCATCAAATTGTTACTCTTCATCTTTGAATGCTTGAAAAGTGAAGACGTAATTCCCAGTTCATAACCCTGAAGAGTAATCCAAAATTGATCCCCGGTCTGTTAATAACTGATGCGATACTGATTATGTTTTTACTATCACTGACCACATAGTTCCTAAATTCTATATATATAAAGAAGAAAAGTATGTATGTATGCATGTATGTATGTATGATCCAACATCACGGGAGAACGGCTGAACCGAATTTGATGAAATTTGGTGGGTAGTCTTGAAATAGCCCTACTTAAAATTTAGTCCATGTTTCGAGTTTCTAACACCAGGGGTTGTCGCGATATTAATGAAAAACGAAACTTTCGTTTGTCTCATCTTCACGGGAGAACAGCTGCACGGAATTTAACGAAATTTTGTGGGTAGCTTTAAAATAGCCCCCTTCTCCCATAAATTTAGTCCAAGTTTCGAGTTTCTAAGTCCAAGTGTTGTCGAGATATGAATGGAAAACGAAACTTTTTCCTAGGAGTTCTATTCTCTAATTCCATGATTCCCAAAGAAAAAGGTTGAAAATCGTTGGTTTAAAACGTGAAAGTCAATTAAATCTCTGAGTTTTATGGTAGTTTATTGAACGTAGTAGTCACTTTTGAAACTCGCAGGTTTGAAATATGAATTTAATGGAAACTCTATCACCATGGTTTATTTTTCACAGACTTACTCAACAAATTTTATTAATTTGAATAATAAATAAATATGATGAATAATAAATATATATTTGAATAATATAAAACATCTATCTATCTATCTATTATATATATATATATATATATATATATATATATATATATATATATATATATATATATATATATATATATATATATATATATATATATATAAAGATGAAAAGTATGTATGTATGATCCAATGGATCTATCTGATTGGCCAAAGAGTTGCCGTGCTTAGGCAATACATTAAATAAGTAGAAGCGATTCTGATTGTGATTTCACAGTGAAAAAACAATGTATAAGATTCACGGCCCTATATGTTCCGGTGTAATTTTTATCAGAGTTCTGCATCGTAAATCCCGAGCAACGCCGGGTAATCGCTGCTAGTAAAATATAAAAGACATGATATGCTCTCTTATGCAGGAAGACGTATGCTGTATTGTCATCTCAAATACGTATATGTGTGTAAAATAGGCTCCTTAGAAGTGGGTCAAAAATTGGTTTGACCCAAACAAACAAACAGAGAAAGCAACTTAAATAAAACAGTGCAATAAAGAGAAAATAAATTTAAGTCTGTAGGGGAAGTCATGTGCTGCCCACAGCAGATTGTTACTCTTCACCTTTGAATGCTTGAAAAGGGAAGACGTAACCGCCTGTCCATAACTCTGAAGAGTAATCGAAAATCGATCTCCGCGTCTGTTAATATTTGATGCGATACTGACTATGTTTTTACTATCACTGATCACGTAGTGTCTGAAATAAAAGATAAAAGACATGATCTGCTTGCTCTCTTATGCATGAAGATGATTTTTGATTACTCTGTACGTGTACCGAAACGTCATTTGAGAAATAAAGAAGTACGGATTGAGAGACACTTCGAATGAAGTGACGGCGGTTCACACACATTTTCTTCGTAAGCATTGAAATTACAGTAATTTATAAAATGCTTATTATTAACATTAACGATCAGATAACTAGCGATTTCTTCAGAACCCGGCCTAGAATAAATGACAGCATTTGCTTTAAAAAAAAAAAAAATCACATATTAGATATATTTTTCATTCGCTTTTCAACAAAAATAATCACATATTAAATATATTTTTCGTAACATTTTTAACACTTTACAACAAAGTTGAAGAGTGTTTATGACTTTGTTCATTCATTCTGTCTGTCTGTCTGTCCGTTAGCACGATAACTGCCGTAAAAATGACTTAATCAAAATGAAATTTTGGTATGTTGTTCAGACGGTCTGTAGCACCAATGGAAATATAAATGAATAATATCACCCAATTAGTTTTGGATTGAACTCGGGTTGAAAAAATGAAAGACATTGAGCCCTATGGGACCAAATTTTTCAAACATTTTTTAAACGGATTTAAAATTCACAAATTGCTTCGAAAATTTTAGGTAATATTGAAAATTGTTCCATAAAATATATAAAAAAAAAATCAGCGAAATATATTCAGTAGTTTTTTAATAAAAATTAAAATAATTACATCTCTTATATGAAAAGATCACGTGACCCACTTCAAAATGAAATATGACATCCATCTTGTCTCAAAATCGTGTAATACTTTTCGTGGAATGTTATACTTTTCGTCGTGGAATGTTCGTGGAAATCGTGGAATGTTATACTTTTCAGTCTTTTGCGATTTTATAATCTATTTTGCATCAGATATCCAATCAAAAAAATTTTTAATCTTTTGTTGAATTCGTCACCCAGCTTAGTCAACTGAACATTTTAATCTACGAAACCGTGGGTC